>JAUCRC010000003.1:1372500-1847500 GCA_032399595.1 Tetragonula carbonaria
AAAGTTTCGAGACGGTTGCTAGCCGAAGGAAGCGAGCAGGCTCGTCCTTTTCCTTTGTGTTTCTCACTGTTGCTCCGTGAAACTGTATCTTTTCCGATAGACTGTGGAATGTGTACGACCTACCAAACTATTCGAGCGAAACACATTTTGTATACAAATTGTAACGTGACGTATTGTATTTGGAAGTGAAATATTATAATTTCGCGTGTTCGAATCCTTTCGTAACGTTCACCGTACATTGTACGAGTTCTTGTTTTCGTGTTTCTCGAGGTGTTGTTTCAATGACAAGCGTTTCTGTCAAACAACAAAGCGTGATTTGACCGAGTATATTTTTCTTCGTTGAATACTAAAATTAATTTCAAAAAAAAAAGAAAGAAAAAAGAAAAAGAAAACATTTCTTCGAGGATTCCTTGGTAAAATATCTTTATTACTGATTCTTCACTTTGAACATTCTTCGAACACAGAGACGTAGTCTCGTTGCAAAAATTTAACCTCTTGTGTTGGCAACTGATTTGCGGACCATAACGAGTGACCAAACCGTATACAATAATACCAAGAGGTATCGATACTTCTTACTATTATTGATACAACGAAATTGCCAAAAAGTAATAAATTTATTATTTGTTTTGCCTGGGTTATATTTAAAATATACTTAAAATTGAGGGAACGTTGCAATTTTCGAACAAAAAGTTCTCGACGCGCGTGGCAAAAAGTTCGTCATTCCAGCGCAAGACAGGTTAGAAAACACACGCGAGAAATGAAATAATACTGCGAAAATGTGAAATACTCCTCGCAACTGTGAAGAAAAAAATCATCGATGAAGAATTTTCGTTCGAAGATCGACAGACAATAACGATAAAGTTGAATGTTTCTTTAACATTTGCTGAACGTAACGTTCGCACAGCTTTCGTGCTCGGCGTTTGATTTCGCGCTGTGGAAAGAGGACGCGATAAAAGTTTAGTATCCTAACGGTTCTTTCTCTTTGATACGCTACTGAACTCGAGTGTTTCGTACGAAGAAAATACGTACGTGTAGCCTAACCGCGGCCATTGTCTTTTCGTGCCTCGGTTGCGAGCAACGTTCGCCAGACGTAACTTCCGTTTACGTGTTTTCCCAATCGGTCGGTGAAAGTGTTACGCGCTGTCCGTTTAACCTTGCCGGTTTAATTCCTCGATTATATAATTATTTTTCTTCTTCTTCTTCTTCTTTTTTTTTTTCTTTGTTTTGTTTTCGACGAAATGCTCCGTTTATTTCTGAAACATGCCGGAGTTTATCACAATCACACTATCGCCGTGTTAAATCAAAATGGCGTGCTTCCGCTTAAACCGAATCATTAACGACAAGTTAAAACACGGGAAGATAATTTGTCTCACTTTGTGCGAAAAGTACAACCGTACGAATGACAGTGAAAAATGATGGATGATTCAAGCCGATGTAAATACGGTAAAGGGAGATCCACTTGGTCTCGTTTCCGCATTGACGAGTTGGAAATTTTCAAAATCACGCGTTTTCACGTTTTAAATCCGCTGTGGCGTTGAGAATCGAAAATTTTCTCTTTGCAACGAACCCTTAAATTTCGTTGAGATTTCTTTTTCGTTCATTTCGTTGAACCCGATGACTTCTTTAATTCTTTCATTTTTTGTTCAATAAAACAAACGAACAAATTCTCGATCGTCAGAATCACGGTGGATGTGGTTTGCGAAAAAAAATTCTTTTTACGTTTCTACGCTCCTGTTTGGATTTTTGCAATTTTCGTGGAAAGCATTCGATATGAAGTATATAATTGTTTATAATATATAATATAAATATATAATTTTAATAATTATGAAATATATAATAACGTGACCAACCATTGTTACCTTTTTTTTTCATTTTTTTTCGAAATTCTCTCAGTTCAAATTGTCAACGATTTTTCATTATCATCGTCATGACATAACCTTCAAATTTCAACCGAAGTTTATATTTCGTCAGTGCGCGAAATCGTTAGCCGATCGTCCGATCGTTAACCGAGGGTCTTCTCTCTCTAAAAAAAAAAAAGTCGTTCGCCGAACCATCTTTCGATCAGATAAGTTAGCCTGTTCGAGTTAACACGGCGGTACACACCTTGTACGGTGTAGTAATACTAAATTTAGGAGAAAACTAAAGGGGAGAATTCTGTCGGACAGTGTTTCAGGCAACGGTACATATCGGAGGGGCAGGGAGCCAGTTTATTTTTTTCCAACCGTGTTTCCAAGCCGGCCGTCTCGAACTAGGCTGTTTTAGCAACTCCTCGCGCGTTCATCTTCCCTGTGTGTTTTCACGCGTTTGCTTTTCGTTTGCTCGCTCGCTCACGATGTGTGTATTTCACTCGCCTACGAATCCCTACCAGGGGTAAATTTACACCTTGGAATCCTCGTGTAACAATGTCTTTCTTTTTTTTTTCTTTTTTTTCTTTCTTTTTCCTTTGGTACGGTTTGGTAATCGCTCGGCTAGAGATAGTTGCGTTTAACTTCGATAACGATTATCTGATTACTGAGAGACCTACGCGTCGTTCTTTCCTCTTTTTTTAAACGATACGTGCACGTTCTCTGGCCCTTCTCGTAATCGTCAACATTGAACGCACGTTTACTGTCGGCCATAGTCACTGGCGAGTAGTTTCTGTCTCTATAAATACCTCGAAATAGAATTAAAACGGGACGAATATCGTTAACAAGGGTCATCAATCATCATTCAAAGTAGGATGAATAGGTAATACTGTAAAATACGCTTCCGTTGTAGGAATTAAATGTTTCGTCCCACAGACACCGTGCTAA
Source organism: Tetragonula carbonaria (assembly GCA_032399595.1). Taxonomy (NCBI): domain Eukaryota; kingdom Metazoa; phylum Arthropoda; class Insecta; order Hymenoptera; family Apidae; genus Tetragonula; species Tetragonula carbonaria. The sequence continues at coordinate 1,375,293 of JAUCRC010000003.1, forward strand.
TGAATTCTCGATTGATTATGCTCCTCGTGGTGAAATTCTGAAATTACAAAAAAAAAAAAAAAAAATATTCGATAAGTTGGTCATTAATATTGCTAGTTGTATTTCATTGCAACGTAATATTTCATAGAAATTAAATATCACGCCCCAAAATTCGCGGGACAAAATTCTCGACTGATTGCTGTATCTTGGGGTAAAATTCTGAAATTATAAAAACATCTAACAAATTGTCAGGCTCATTAACACTGCTAGTTGTATTCTATCGCAACGTAATATTTCATAGAAATTAAACATCATGCCCCACAAACAGAACGTGGGACAAAATTACGAGATTACAAAAATAACAAGGTTCACTGATGATTATACTAGTTGTACTTCGTTGCAATGTAAGAGTTCCACTGATATTACTTTGTTGCAGTGTAATACCTTATGGTTTTAATAATTGTTTTAATAATTGGTTTTAATAATTAAATGTTTTATCCTATGGACAAAACGTGGGACCATATTCTCGATTAACAATAAAGCTGCGAGATTGTGAAAATAACCAGCTGGTCAGGTTCACTGATCTTTATTAACTTGTTTGAAGTATCATCGTGCAACCGTACCGTGGGAGTTTTTCCCTCTCCCCCTCTAGCGGGGGGACAACGAAGCTCCAGTAATTCCCTTCGAGTTTCTCGACGAATTACCCTGTTTTATTTACGCAAACGAGTGGCTGGAATTGATCGTAATTGCCGCGGGTGTCGTTGGCGAGCCGTGAATCTTGGTACGTGCCGCGGTTGGAAAGAAGCGTGCATGCGAACATCCGGTTCGTTCATTTCCATAGTAAAGTAGATCCGTAGCGATCGTTGATACCTGTGTTATCGGGCGAGCGTGGTAACTAGCCGAGAACGAATTTCATTGGTTCAGTTGCTCACGCGACGCCGGTGATTTCGGTAGAGCGTGTGCGTATCTCCTTTCGTTTCTCGATCGACGACAATCGATCACACCGATCGACGATCGCGTGATGTTGGATTTACCGAAGCGCTGAAGTTTCGAACTCGCGCTCTTGTTTTTCGTTTGACCTTTCTTTCCCTGTAGTATTCGAATCGTGCGATCTTCGAACGGAAACTGAATTCCCGCGTGTACATCTACAGGGTGTCCCATAAGTAGTGGTACAATCAAGTAGGTAATTTTGGAAAAACGAGTAGAATGAAATTTGTTTCTTTTTTTTTTTTTTTTCGTTAGAACTTTCGATTCTCGAGAAAATCGACCGAGTATACTTTTTTTCAATTTAGCTAAATCTGGAAAAAGAATAATCGACAGGAGGTCGTTCTAAAATAACGTAGGTACGAAAATAAGCGAAGAACGTAGAAATAATGTATTTCTGTAAGATGCTCCATTTTCGAGGAAATCTAGCTTGCACGTTCATCGGATATATATTCGAATTTAATTAATTCTGGACTCGACGAGGAAGGGAGGTTCATTCTAAAATAACGGTGCGAAAATAAAATTTTTTCCTCAACGTGCCCCGTTTTCGGGAAAAATCATTATTCATTGTTTTCTTAAAAACGACGCCTTGGAAATATTTTATCCTACATTTCCCACTTGTTCTTGCGCGTAGAACGATCCTCGTGTCGACTAAATTCAAGTGTAAGTTGACAAATTTTCGAAATTAGCTGAATTATATAGTTATAATACAAGTATAAGTCGACAGACTTTTCAAACTCGATTTTCTCGGACACTTGAGCGAAAAAATTCTACCCTTTCTCATCCGACTCGTTTTCTCACGTGAAAATCTTAGCTTGGTTACGGGACACCCGGTATATAACCATCTGTAGAGATGTAAAAGATCAACTAGCGACCGACATGCAGTTAATTCTCACATTATCTCTAATCGCTCGACATCGCGATGACGTTATTGTTCGTCGTAATGTAATATCAGATGCAGGGAAATCTTCGTTTTAATCTAGATGGATCCATCGATCGCGATTCAGCGAACGAACATTTAGGCGATTAACCTCTTCATTCAAAGAAATTTTCGTATCGATCGGTAAGAACAAGCGAGATAGGAAGCGATAGATATTGTAGAATCTGATTCACATTGTGGATCATGATTCAATACTAAAGTCTGTTGAATAGTTTGACTCACGTTTTTTTTTTTTTTTAATCGCGGTAAATTGGCTCATTATCGGTGAACACGTGACCACCGAGAATTTGCGACGAAAAGGCTTCTCGGCTGGTATCGATGCGCTCTGTATTTTCAATCCTCAATCACGCTAGAACCACCAAAGTCAAATGACCATTTGAATATTTTCGTTAGATAGTTTACAGGTGTATTTTTGGAGAGATTCGAACAATTCTTCGCGAAATACGTAAATAAAAGCTGCTGTATTATAAAGATTTTCGATTTTTTTTTTTTTTTTTTACTTCGATCCGAATGGAAATTTTATGCTTTAGCCGTCGGTATTTTCAATGGTAGCAAATCTTCGATTCCGGAAGCGATGATAGGAAAACAATTTTCGCGTGAAATTCGTAAAAATTCATTCTAAACATGGATACTCGAGGCGTTGAAGATTTAAAACTGTAGATCTTTATAAATTTTCGAAGACATGATTTTCGAAAATGAAAAACCGAGTTTGGATGGGAAATTGTTTTACATGCCTGATGTAATATATATAATATAATATATAGAAGCACTATACTTTGAATGTTTTATGTATTCTTTTGTTTTATATTGTATGCATTGTGAGCAAGTTTTTATCCTTGAATTTCTCACGAATCAGGACGAAGATAATATTTTGATCTCCACGTAAATATCCACGTTTTTTTACGTCGAAACTCAGAGATTATCGATTTGAATCGTAAAAGAACGGAAATTCGTTTCGTGCTGTATAAAAGATGGATTACTTGAAACTCCTCGAGTTCCAAGAAACTTACGAGTTTCGAGAATTCGAAACTTTGTAGTTTTTTTTTCGTGATTCAAAACTTTCGAAACTCGAATGTATTATATGTATATATATATATATAATACATATATATGTTATATATATAATACATATATATAATGTTATATATATAATTATATATGATGTAATATGTATATAATTATATATAATATAATATATATATATGTAATTATATATATTATACTTATAATTATATATATATTACATAATTACATATATATATGTAATTACATATATATATGTAATTTATATATATATTTAATAAATACATATATAATAAATAAATAATATATGTTATATATATACATAATATGTTTTATATATATATAATACATAATATAATATATAATACATAATATATATTATATATATACATAATATATATTATATATATAAATACATAATATATATTATATATATATAATACATAATATATATTATATATATAATACATAATGTTATATATAATAGAAACAAATAAATATATGTTATATATATAATAAATATTATATATATATATATATATAGTTTTGAATCACGAAAAAAAATTTGATATATATATATATATATATGTAATAAATATTATATATGTTATATATTTGTTATTTATTATGATATATATATATATTGTTTTCATATATATATATATATATGAAAACAAAATCGATGAATGAAGAATCATTTTATATATATATATATATATATATATATATATATATATATGCATCGAGTATATTGCACGCTGTTCGCAAGGTAAAAATGGCGGCCATACGACGGCGATAAGACAGTGGAGCGATCGATCGATCGAATCGCGATAATCACCGATGATTCATTGGTGGTAACAAGAGGTAAGAGTAAGTAGGCGATCGAGCCGAGTCCGAGAGAGTGGTGGGTGCATTGGAATTTCGAAGGTCGGTCCCCGGTTCCTGCCTCGTGAACCGCTTAATTGGCTCGGTGAAAAACGCTCGGGCGCGTGTTTCTTCTGGCCGGTTCGTACGCGGCGCGTTTGTTTCTTTTCTTTTTTTTTCTTCTCTCTCTCTCTCTCTCTCTCTCTCTGTCTTTCTCTATGAGAGAGAAGAGAAGAGAAACAAAGAGAGGAGAGAAGAGAAGAGAAACCAAAGAGACGAGAAAAGAAGAGAAGAGAAGAGAAACAAAGAGAGGAGAGAAGAGAAGAAAAGCGGGGGCGATCGTAAGGCAGTCGCGACGCGAATCGCGTGGCCATGGCCGTGGCCGTGAAAGTGAAATTCGTGAATGAAACGAGTGGAACAGCCGGCAAACTCGAGTGAAGGTAAAGGTTGCCGGTCGCCGGTTTCGATCTCGGCCTCGGCCTCGGTTTCGGTTTCGGTTTCGGTTTCGGTTTCGGCAAGCCAGTGGTCTTCTCCTGCGACCGGTCTCTCTCTCTCTCTCTCTCTCTCTCTCTCTCTCTCTCCCCGCCTCGCACGATCCATTTTTCCATTCGAAACGATGAATCGGAACGAATATATACGTTTTGTAAGAAGATTAAACTCTCTTGTATATGCTCTACTCTTTATTACTATAGTAAAGTTGTATATCAGTTTAATATTTTATGTTAGAAGTACTAGTTTGGTACGTTGTCAATAGGGACAATCTATATATATATATATATATATCAGTTTATTACATTAAAGTTTCATCACTTTAGTATGTCGAAAGGTGTTTTATATCAATTTCATACTTTATTATTACAAGTATTAGTTTAGGACAATTTTAACAGTAACTTTGGAACACTCTATATATATATATAAGTTTAATATATTAAAGTTTTATCAATTTAATATATCAAAGAGAGTTGCATATCAGTTTAATATTTTACTGCTGTAAATACTAGTTTAATACTCTGTCAGTAGGGACACCTTATATATATATATATATAAGTTTAATATATTAAAGTTTTATCAATTCAATATATCAAAGAGAGTTGTAAGCCAGTTTAATGCTTTATTATTACAAGTTTAGTACTTTGTCAGTAGAGACACCCTGTATATATCAATTTAACATGTCAGAGAAAATTTTTGAGCGTATGTTGCACGTGACATTTTCCCCTTATTTTCACTTATAGACTAAAGATAAGTGTTATTTTTATTTTAGAGATTTACCTTTTAAAGTTGAAAAAGAAAGAGAAAAGAATTGTCATTATTCTATTAAAATTTTACAGTAATTTCAAAGGCACTGTAACACTGAGCTCAGCTCTCTCATAGAAATGAAAGAAATATATAATAATATACATAATAATTTGATATAATATAATAATATATAATAAATATAATAATGTATAATAATGTATAAATATATGCTTGGGCCTTCGAAAGCAAACGGGACAAAGTTAATCGAGATTCGATGAAGATTCGCGAAGAGTATTCGCTATCCGCGTGGGCGCGATTTTTAGGGGAAAAGTGGCATGAAACGCGCGAGTTAACGCGGAGGTGTGGCGTGCGAGAGAGGAGGGGAATGGTTTCTCATGAGCGGCGCTGGAAAAAAAAAAAAGAAAAGAAAAACGCGTGTCGCAACTGCAGTTAGAAAGCTCGGCTAAGCCAGCTTCGGCTCGAGAGCGAGCGTTTGCTAGCGAGCGGGAACTCGCGTCGTGACTCGGGTCCAGCTTCCCTGCAAAAATTCGGCCCCGCGTGCACGTGGGTGGAGAGCACGTTGGGAAACTTTCAGCATGCTCGAAAGCTGAACGATCGTCGGATACGATGTTTATTGCATCGCTTTGTTGTTGAGTTTGCACTATTACGCTTCGTTTACGATTTTCCCTGTTTTGACGCGGAGAGAGTCATTCGGTAATCCTGAAATGAGAAAATGAAAAATTGGTTTGACATTCGAGCGAGGAACGTTCATCATTGTCGATACTGATAGACAGATGCTGGATATAGGAAATATTTTTGAAAAGGACTCGAGATCGTTGTAAAAAACTATAAATGTTGGTAAGGTAGAGATTTCATGGTGCCAAATGGGGCCCAAAATGGGGCCTAGTTGGTTCGTTGTGCGAGTATTTCCATCCACTTTTGCGTCTTCCTTCCTCGGTCGTTCTGGAGTGAAGAAATTACAATCTGTTGCAAACAAAAAAAGATTTATCAATCGATTTTGAGTAATGAGAGGTTTCTGATTAAGAATATATTATTAATTTTCTTAGATTGAATCTCTGGTTTTCGAGCAAATTCTTATGCCCTAAATATTCAGAAAAGAAATAAAATTGATATTAAAAAAATATAATTATATGATTTTTATCCACTATTTATCGATATACATTTACAACATGTTATCAAAAACACAGAATATACCATACACCTATTCACACATTCAGCTACGAAGAAAATCGTTTCTCGTGAGATTTTCTTCTGTGTGTTTGCTGGGGACAATCCCTCTGCAAGCTTGCAACAGTAGTTGAATTAATGAAACAAGTTCTTGTCATATTTTTTCGAGGAGGATAGTTGATAACGAACTGAATGTACGTCGTTTTGTCAAGTAAAGAAAGTTTGAATCATTCGGTTGCAGTTTAAGGTTAGGTCAAATTTGACCGATATTAATTTGACAGTTATTTTACGAATTACAGATAATTTAGCCAAACTGAATATATAATGCAAAATCAAATATTATATAAACCAATCTTAAACCTTTGGGAACACGAAAAACATTTTTTTTTGTTTCCCAGTGTTGTTGGTTCCGTTGATATATATTGTATATTATATATTAGGTTTAGGTTAGGTTTAGAATGCTAGGTTTACGCTAGGTTCAGAATTGACCAAAGTTAGCTAACTAGTCTAGGTTTAGGTTTATTAGGTTTATTAGGTTTATTAGGTTTATTGCTAGGTTCAAAATTGACTAGGTTCTAGTTAGCTAAGTTAGCTAATTAGATTAGGTTTAGATTAGGTTTAGAATGCTAGATTCAAAATTGACCGTTAGCTAACTGAACTATGTTCAGATAAATTCAGAATGCTGCATTTAGAATTGACCGAAGTTAGCTAAGACTAGACTAGATGTAGGTTAGGTTTAGAATGCTAGATTCAGAATTGACCAGGTTCTAGTTAGCTAAGTTAGCTAACTAGACTGGGTTTAGGTTAGGTTTAGAATGCTAGATTCAAAATTGACCCAAGTTAGCTAAGACTAGACTAGATTTAGATAGGTTCAGAATGCTGCGTTTAGAATTGACCGAAGTTAGCTAAAACTAGACTGGGTTTAGGTTAGGTTTAGAATGCTAGATTCAAAATTGACCGAAATTAGCTAAGACTAGACTAGATGTAGGTTAGGTTTAGAATGCTAGATTCAGAATTGACCGAAGTTAGCTAAGACTAGACTAGATTTAGGTTAGGTTTCGAATGCTAGATTCAAAATTGACCGAAATTAGCTAAGACTAGACTAGATGTAGGTTAGGTTTAGAATGCTAGATTCAGAACTGACCGAAGTTAGCTAAGACTAGACTAGATTTAGGTTAGGTTTCGAATGCTAGATTCAAAATTGACCAGGTTCTAGTTAGCTAAGTTAGCTAACTAGACTGGGTTTAGGTTAGGTTTAGAAGTTATTTAACTAGACTAGATTTAGGTTAGGTTTAGAATGCTAGGTTTAGAAACGACCGAGGTTAGCTAGGCCAGATTTAAGTTCAGGTTAGGTTTAAGAATTGACCGAGGTTAGCTAACCTAACCTAAACCTAAACCTAGCGTACAGAATTGACCGAGAGCTCGCCAAATCGAACTGAGCAACGAGAAAGAAAAATTTCTTTTTCTATTTAAGTTAGGTCAGGCTTCTCGAGACAAAGAGTCTGGAATTTGGCGGAACTTGGCTCGTTGGAATCTTTTCGCTAGTCGGACACGGTTTATCACGATCCATTCCTTCGTACGAACTTCTCAAACCAGAGGTCTTTCCCCCATTAGGCGATCTTATCGCGCGGACGATCGATCTACGTCGAGCGTGACAGCCGACTCTTACCGAGACTCGCTCCGCCGGGATTTGCACACGATCTCGTAGATTATTTGTCAGAATTTGGGTTCTCTCGCGTGAACGTAGCAGACACTTCGTTCGAGCGAAGCCACCGAATCTCGCCAGATTGGCAACGGGACTCTGGAAGATGTTGAAGGAAGCGATTTATCGTCAATTGGACTAGAATCTGACCGACCTGGAGCTATTAAAACACATTTCCGGCAAAACTCATATTCAAGGATTCTCGAATTTTGTTCGAAATTATGCCTCTGAGTGTCTGTAATCTTTGGAAAGTAACGATTCAACAAAGAACAGTTAACACCGATGGCACGGTTAGAAAGTTAGGTTAGGTTTGAAAGCGCAGTTGCATGTGAGAAACATGTATTACTTGTTAGAACCATCGTTACTGATGTTTTACATTAATAATCGTGCAATTTTATCATTCTAACATTGTAACGGTCGAGTCCATCACTTTTAGATTTTTATTTCTTTTACAAGTGTTTGAAACATACAAATCTAATCGTTATAATTATCGATTTAAATCATGATGATTTATGCGCAGAGTATTTTAATATACACGGCCTTTAACAGATATTTTCATTTGTTTGTTCATGTTAATATTTTTGTTAACCAACCAAAGTCAAGTATACACGTGGCTTCCGTAAATGTGTTAATGTATCTATATACGTTAATAATTGATATCGACTGGGTATCGATTGTTATATATGGTTTCAAATTTTCGTTTTTCACAGCTGCTTAAAAAATACGATTATTCTTTACTATACTAAAATTTATAAATACTGTATATTTATAAGTACTATATATTTATAAATACTATATATATTATAAATACTAAAAATTTAACAATACTAAAAGTTAATATCAATTTTTAATAAAAATTGATATTAATTTTTGTATAGAAACACAAATCGATTTATTTTCCGATTGCCACTTAAATTACAATGATTTACAAAATGTAAAATATTTTGATACCGTTGTTCTAACTTGTTATATATATGTGTGTGTGTGTGTGTGTGTAAACGACATTTTCATTTGTTTATTTGTATAAGTATTTTTTATTCAATCAATCAAAGTCAAGTAATGCACGTTAACAGGAGATGATTGGAAAGACGAGTTATGAAATGAACGTTCGCGTATAGATTAAAAACTCGACTTGTCTCTTTTTCTTTTTTCTTTCTTTTTCTTTTTTCCTTTTGGCATGACGTTGACACGAGATCGTCCGATGTTTTTCCACTCTCATTTCGCGCAAAGCGCAGATTGTATCTTTTTCGTATTTATCTAGCGTGACGAGTTAATTGGCCATAATTCATTCTCTCGTGGCGCGCGCAGAATGCGTTTTTTGACGTAAGTTCGCTCCGAAGAGCCTTCACGTATATACATTAAGAACGTGCCCGAAGAGAAGAGAAAAATTTATGAAGAATATTAAATTTAATAGAGATAAGAATTTACAAAGAATATGAAATTCACGCATACGTAAAGCTCTCGCGCGAGAAGAGCGTATATACAGGCTGATTCACAACTGCGCTACACGACTTGAAACATCTGAAATAACTTTTTAATTATGCGTCTAATGAAGAAAGTTGTTCGATACCAAGGGTTGCAACGGTTACAAGCGAGGCGTGTCAATTTTTCGTGCGCTTCGAGGGGTTTCGAAATTCTCAAGGTCACCTCCATTTTTTTTTTTTAAATTAAATTAAACCATATATTTTGTTCGTCATAAATCGCGAAGAAATAAATTCTATATACATATATATAAATATGCGTGATATCGCGTACAAGGTACGTACAGTAATTTTCGAACGATCGAAATTTCTCGAATTACTCGAAAATTCGCTACAGTCGTGCGTCGTTTCGCGAGATCTTCATGTTCGGCGTTCGCGAAAAAAAAAAAAAAAATTCACTCGTTGGAGATCCGTCGCATTTCGTCGCGAGCGATAATGCCGGAGGTTCGGGACTCGAAAACGATCCGGGCGTACTCGGGCGAGAAATCGAAAAATCGACGGTTCGACGGTTACAGCGCGCAGCTTGGAGAGAGTCGATTCGCCGCCGACGTCGGGGGGAAACACCGGTAGCGCAACGATGATGCCACAGACGAGAGAGCGTGGCCGGCTCGTCGTTGGATCAATACGCGGGCAGGCTAGCTAGCGGCCCTTTTCGAGGGCTGCTCTCTGCCGATTCGCGCAACAAGTCTTCTAACGGGTGTCCCGAACTCGCGCGACCCCCTCCCTCGTCCTCTTTCTCTTCCCCCTCCAGTCCTTCGCTCCTCCGTCGAGCCAATTAACGTGTCCCGCCCAGCCGGTTCGACAGCAGCCTCGCCTTTTGTCCCCGTCTAATTAGAAGGACCGCGGATTAATTGCAATTAACCGCAGCTTGTCGCGCCCCTCCCCCCGACAAGGTCCAACCTCAGATTCTTAGGCCTCCGTCTTGTATGCGATCGTCCTGTATGCGATCGCGCAGGGTGTCCCGAGTTTAAATGCCAAAACTTCGAAGGGATCGATGAACGAAGGGAGATTGTTCCTGAGATTTGTCCTTTAATCGCGAGAAAAGAGACGGGAGTATGCTGAGATTCTCAGTTATTCGGTTCGGATGCTAGATGAGAGTGTTCATCTTTTTTAAGAAAATTGTTTTCTTTCTTCTGCAAAAATTCGCGAGCAAAACCGAGCAAATCTCTAAAGGGGATCTTTCCTTATTGTTAGTTCGTCTGAAGTTTCGAGAAACACTCAAATTTGCGACACCCCGCGTGTAATACGCACGAAGACGCGTTAGAAATGGTCAAAAGTTGTAATAAAAGAAGCTCGCGACCTTTCCGAGCGTTCGAACACAGTTCTCTTGCCAGAAACCTTCTCACCTTCCCCAAAAACAGTGATCAGATGTATCTTCCTTATCACAATATTACAACAATCCTCTTTTCGTTTTGTACGAAAGACGAGAATAAGCGATCTGCGTTCGATCGTTTCCTTGAACATTCGTTAAGATTTCTCGAGTTTGCTACAAATTCGGTCGTAAACCGTGAAGAGGATCTTCTTTTAATTCTGAGGTGGCGAACTGGCGGCCCGCGGGTCGATCGTCGCCCCTCCACTTTTTCAGTCGGTAAGGTAGTCCCCTCTGTTGTTAGCTAACGAAACAATAAGTTGAAGGAAACTGCTAGTATGGGTCGCTGCGACGAGAAAAAATGCACAGAGTGGAAATTAATTCCCACTGGTGAGCGAGCAGTTCGTACGGTTCGCGAAGAAACTTCAAATATAAAAATTTAGATCTCGAAAAAGATCGTTCGCGCACTATGACGATGTGTCGTCTGTTACATGGTGAGAAAACATCGTGGAATGAAATGAGAAGACGAATGGATGAATTTTTGAAAGTGGGAGCTTCAAACATGTAAACATGGTTTTTTTTAAAAAAATTAACGTCGAAATATGTGCGTCTTCTTCCAATCTTCGAATCTTCTATTTATCGAGAGAAATCGCGAATTTGTTTCGCTCGATATCGCGGAAACCACATCGAAGGCGAGCGAGTCAGATTTGTTCCGTAATGGTTTAGTTTAGGTTAGATTAGGTTAGATTGGGTTACCTCAGGTGAACTCGTCAACTCGTCTTCGTGCGATGGAGGAATTGCAATTTCGAGGAAGGTGACTGCAACTGGACGTTTTTTAATTTGCGCTTTATTGTTTATTCCCGGCCAATTGTCGAACTCGTCACTATATCACTGCATCACTATATCATATATTACAGTTGCATTAATCTACACAAACGTCTCAAAAATAAATGATCGAAATGGCTCAATAACTTGTTGAATTCGATATATATATATATATATATATATATATATATATATATATATTATAAATAGATTAGTCACAAGAAAAAGAAAATAACGATTTCATAAAGCAGTTAATCATTGGAAAGGAATGTTACATTTGTCTTTTAAAAAGACGATGCTATTTAACTGATCCACCCCGTATATTACGTAGACGCGTCGATTCAAAATCATAGCCACACCATACGAAACTGTATACGGAAATTTACTACGAATTATTGCAACTAGTGTTCACTTACGCTTTTACGTTTTTTAGGAACGCCGTCGGTCGCGTTGTGATAACGCGAAAATGGAGCGAGCGATCACTCATTTTCTCGGAGAATGACGGGGAAATGGCTAGAAAACGACGGAGAGGGCGTCTACGATGATTTGGATAATTCGAGACGCGGTTGACCGACGCGAGGACGTGTACTAACTCGCGCGACGGAAGGCGGAATCGAAACGAGGTTTCGCGAACGCGAGAATCTGTGGAGGAGGCGGTCGATTACGCCGGTGGCAACCACGTGGGCAGTGATTAATCAGTACATAGGCGGCGAACGTGTCGAGCTCGCATTCGCGAACGCGGAACCAGCACAATAGGTTTGGCCGAACACGCGAGTGTAGGCCTTGATCTCGCGAATTTTCGATTTTAGAAAGAAGAGTTCGATCTTTTTTCTTTTTTTTTTTTTTTTGGAAGGGAGCGTGAACCAATCTCTAGACACTGCCAAATGAAAGTGCAGATAGTTTGAATTTCAAGGCCAAAAAAAATTTTTTTTTTTTCTTGGATTGTGTTCTACTCATCACGAAGACAAAACTTTTCCAAGGAACCATACAGTTCTATCGAAAAATGGCGAAAAAAGTTTCTTAATTTAACGCTGCGGACGCGTGCGTTCTAACAGCGACTTTATGATTCTCGACGCAAATATTATTTCACGTAATTTTCGTATTAGGTTTCACTAACATTTGATTTATCGTAGCATCAGTGTGAGTCTAGATAATTAAATGATAAAATTTGCGTGCGTTCTAACAGCAACTTTATGATTGCGTGGATGTCTATTTTACGTAATTTTCGTATTAGGTTTCACTAACATTTGATTTATCGTAGCATCAATGTGAGTCTAGATAATCAAATGATAAAATTTGAGTGTGTCCTAACAGCGACTTTATGATTCTGGACGCGTGGATGTCTATTTTACGTAATTTTCGTATTAGGTTTCACTAACATTTGATTTATCATAGCATCAGTGTGAGTCTAGATAATTAAATGATAAAATTTGCGTGCGTTCTAACAGCAACTTTATGATTGCGTGGATGTCTATTTTACGTAATTTTCGTATTAGGTTTCACTAACATTTGATTTATCGTAGCATCAATGTGAGTCTAGATAATCAAATGATAAAATTTGAGTGTGTCCTAACAGCGACTTTATGATTCTGAACGTGAATGTCCATTTCACGTAATTTTCGTATTTAGATTTCACTAATATTTGATTTATCGTAGTTGTAGCATCAGTGTGAATCTAAATAATCGAATGACAAAATTAACTGTTAACATCATTCGAAATATAAACATTACGTAATATAGACAGCGTTCACAATCATAAAGTCGCTGTTAGAACGCACGCGTCGGCAGTGTTAAATGATCGAGAAACATTTTTGCCATTTTTCAAGAGAACTGTTAGGTTGCGACCTATGGTTCCTTCGCGATGAGTAGAATATAATGCAAAAAAAAAAAATTTTGGCCTTTTGAAATTCAAGGTAAAGATCAATTTTTGCGGCAAGTTCATTACATGTATTTCCATCGAATCGAAGAATTCTGTGATAGTCACAGACTATCAAACTTTTCTTTCCATCTTGTACAGTACTACCAATACACAGTAGCTCACTCATTGGCGTAGGTTTTCACGATTATGACCTTCTTTTTTTTGAACGCCCTGTAGCCTTGTTTCGTCGAAAAACCAAATTGTTACGGACACTCTGAATTATTTCTATCATAACTTGACCTGAATTCTCGAATACAGAAATGAAACTTTGAAAAAAAGTGATTTGTAGTAATAGTGAAAATAGCTCGAATAAGAAGATGCAAACCGTTTTCCTTGAATTTTATCGTGGACGATTGATAATTCGCACAAATGAAAAAGTCGTGTTTCGTAACGTAGTTAAAGAAATTGTCGTCCAGTACATGACACCTAATTAAGTAGTAGAGTTTATAGTTTGTACAATTAATAATGGAACAAAACGTTTAGCCAAATGTCAAATGTACAAATTTCAAAAGTAAAATGATCGATGTTTTTTCCCTTTGAACGTGGAAAGCTTTTAGACATTTCCCCCCGTCGAGCAGCATTTTTCACGTTGTCCTTTTTTTTCTCTTAAACTTCAGATACTACTTTTTGTGCAAGAAATTTAATCATAAAAAATATTTTCTTACGATTAAATATTTCACGTTAGATAACAATATCTTAATCAAATATCATCATTCAATAACAATACATGTAACAGTATTTCAAATTTAAATATTTCAAGAATTTAACCATAGAAGATATCTTTTCAAGCTTGTCCAGCACATGGAAAAAGAAAACTTGCAATTAGGTGTGTTAGGTACAAGGTAGTGTTCAAAGTAATTAACCAATAATATTATTCACTCGTCAGAAAAGTTAAGAAACCAACCTCCGTTTCGACGGAAGCATCGTCGAATTTTTCGTCGCGGTATTTTTTCTTCTTCTTTTGAAACGAACGGTAGTCTTTCGCATGACTTTCGAGCGGGGCAGGCGGAGCGATAGTCATCACAGTGGAAAATGATCTCGCTGGCTGTACCTTGCGCAGAGCGGATAACTTCGGCTACTCGGGCGACTCTTAGCTCGCTTTAGGGCGCGACCGGTTCGTGCCGAGCGCCTAGCAAGCAGATTCCTATCTAAACCGGCGGGCAAAAGCTGGCTCGCGCGCGCGGGGGCCTCCTCTCTGCTGCAACACTCTCTAGGCCTAGGTCCATGCAACACGCCGGTTTTGCAACAAGCCGGTGGATGCTTTCGTAATCTGTTCTCTATCGGCGGCGACCGCGTTTCTCGCGCGGCAGAAGTGCTCTAGGCCGGTTTCACTCTCTCTTTTTCTCGCGTCCTCGCGTTCGGTGCTCATGCAACTGCCGCGAGCGGATTCGCCAACTCGCGTGCGCCGATCACACACACACACACACATAGAGAGAGAGAGAGAGAGAGAGGTCACGAGTCGATTTCGCCAACGAGAGTCGATCTCGAGTGCGGATTCAACCCCATGTCAAAGTTTTCGCTTCCAGTATCAATGCCCTTCTTCTTAGTGGGAATCTTGTTTCTAATCTTTGATATTGAAATTACCATCTTGGTTCCGATAATTACCTACTTAAATTATATTACTTTCCTGTACACGGCTTTCCTAATTACTTCATTTGTTCTAGTAATATTGTCTACTTTAGTTTTCGAGTGGTTTATAGGGTATCTGAGATGAATATACTAGAAGGTATGAATCACTCAAGATTAATATTTTAAGTCGAAATTAAATGTAAATTTTTACTTCAAACCCTTTAGTCAGTGAGGATTTAAACGGAAATTAAATACTTCAAAGATTACATAGACTTGTATACAACTGTTAAAAGGCTAATTACCATAATTTTCGATGCTGGGTGAAAACCACGTTGCCATTTTTTTCTTCTCTCTTCTCTTCGCGGAGGGAAATTTTCGGAAACCTCTCCGACGTGATCTTTTCTTCCCTCCCCCCTTCCCCCCCCCCGGGAACTCGATTTCGACGTTGACGCGCCACGTTGTTTCGCTTTTCGCAACGTTCGAGACGGAGCCGTATTTTCTACGTTATTACAAAGTATAAATTATGCGTTTATTTAGATAAAATTTAATTATAAATTACGTTCTTTTCTTTTTATAGTAATAAGAATCAAGTGCATTTCGTCAGATTCGACACGGGTCCGCTAGAGTGTCCGATACCGGCTAAACGAATATCGCGAGGCGTCGGTCCGCAGGGACCGACGCCGCCTCGAACGTGTTGACATTCGACTGGACGGATTCGTAGGGGAACGAGGCGAATTTTGCCGCGTGAATGTTTCGACAGTAGTTTCACAAGAATGAGGATACATTTGCTCGCGATGGATAAAAGATATATATATATACGCTTACGCGTGTATCTGAAAACTTGAAATCGAGCCATCGATGCGCAAAAATAGCTGATTATCGACGACGCAAAGACATCCATTCGACGTCGTTTCAAAACTTCTTCTTTTAACTCTAAAGTCGAAAATTCGTGAAAAAATTCTTCGTCCAGCCACGCGGTGATTCGAAGATCGGGGATCAAAATCCGCTGTCACAGTCATTTTTCACATTATCGTTCTTCTCACTCATATTCGTCGTCGATGAGAAATCGTGCAGCCGAGTTTTCAAGGGGAGATTTCAATCCTTCGAAACGACGGCGGATCCAATTTACCAGGAAAATTTGTACGAATTTTTGACAAATCTTCATCCGCTGCGTAATGTAAAATCGACTCCCCTTCCAAAAAAAAAAAAAAAAAGAAAGAAGAAGAAGAAGAAACCGAACTCACAACCATTAAAACGAGAGACTTTGCAGTGACTCACGATCAGCGTGGATCGTTATGATACTTTTCATCGATTTGACTTCGTGGAAACCGAAGGCACGAGTTTACATCCGAAATGTATGCACGGAATTTTCCTAAAGTCAAACCATTTTATTTATTTTTTTTTTTTTTTTTTTTTTTTGATGAAACATGTCTGTACGATGATACGATCGTCGAAAATTCGAATGACGGGGGGAACACGTTTGACGCGCTAGCAGAAAGACGTGTGGCGGTGGTGTACGTTACGTAGGCAGTTTGTCATCCACGCGCGCCCACCACCTCCACGGCACACCTTTCTTCTCAGCAAATAATCGGCCACGCGACCTTTACTCGCGTGCGTTGCCCTGCACTGGGTTACCGGTGCAAAGTGCTCGATCTGGGACGCGATTCTACGCGCAACGAAAATTCGGACGCGCGTCTCTGAGTTCATCGAGACATCGAGTAACGATAACATTTCGATCCTGGCCTTTTCCCTCGTTTTCTTTCTTTGTTTTTTGTTTTTTCCTTCGTCGTCGTTGCAACAATCAGAAATAGAATCCTCGAGTTTAATTGGCGGAGAATAACGAGTCAGGCTCGTGTGGTGTAGTTTAATATATGCATTAACCCGTGCAAGTGTGAAATATACTTTTGTTGAAAATTTTTTTCAACTGTATATATATATTAGTGTAATTTATCGGCGGTTTTGATATTTAATTAATTAGTTTTTCTTTTTAAATTTTCGAATCTCACGACGGTAGAAGGTATTTGTGGTCGGTGTTTGTGGCAGCCAACGTGTTAACTATATATTCAGCGATATTATAAGTGGTTTCGACAATGTGCATTTATTATTATTGTTTATTTGTCGAACGTATTGTATATTTATTATAGACAAATGGATTCTTCGGTTTCTTCGGTTCTCCTGTTTCAAGGCAGGCGTTATTACCTTCCCTTTGCAAATTCGGTGCTGCTACGTTAATTGCTACGTATTCAGCGATATGATTATAGCTCGTGCAATTATACTTACTTATTGTTATTCATTTGTTCATTGATATTGTTTGTATATTTACCGGACAAATGGAAATTCGTATTCAACAGCGTGGCGTGACGCGGCAAAATTTCAAAATTACCGACGTTACCGATATTCAGTCGACAAATTCGAAGATGACGCGAAGCTACGTTACCGACTTAGTTCCGCAGCTGAAGAATCCGAAACGACGTAGGACTACGTTATCGGTCGCGAATCAGTGCCCCGAGAGAAAACTCGAGAGGAAAGCATTTCGTTGTTGAACAGGAAGTCGAAAGGGGATGCAGTTTCTCGCGTGTCTTTGATTTACTAGAACAGTTCGCCTAGATAGAGTTCGCGAAACATTTAACGCGAGTAAATTGTTAAAACTAGTTTGACTAGTCCACTGACTCGAGGCCTCATTTCGTTTCATTTTCCGATTGTAATCCATGCGCGAACCGTAATCCATGGAGAAATCATATCGGCATACGTGGGAAGGGAGAGAAGAGAAGGGAATTCGATCGTGGCTGCAAATGCAAATCGGTCGAGGGGGGAGGGGAAGGGGTGGAAGCATGCAAGTGCGTCAGTCGAAGCTGCGTCGAAGAAGAATGCGAACGTTTCGTAGGCAAGCGGCTAGACAAAGGGAGAGCAGACTGACCCGACATTCCCATCCGGGCTGAAATATCCGATCCAATTAACTCTGTATTCCCCTCCCCTCCCCCAGCCCTCTCCCCGCCCGTTTGTTTTTTCTTCTCCCTCTCTCTCCCCCTTCCCCAGTCCCGTTCGCTGCCCTCTATCGGTTTCCCCCCGCAGTTCAAATTGTCGAAGCGTCGAAAATTGTCAAACCTAACCTCAAACCATGATTTCTGTCTTCCCTTCTTTTCTTTACGTTTTTTTTTTTTTTCTTTTTTTCTTTTCCCCGCTCGATTTCGACTTCCACTCGGTGGTTCGATGTTCGATAATTAAAAAATTGTTAAAGAACAACTCAACGGTAATTATTAGAACTGTGAGTTAGCTAGTATTATTGTTCTGTAGTAATTGAAATTAATTGGAATGCGTGAGAATTTTTTTGTAACACTCGAACGTTGGAAACTGTGTCATTTCGAGGGAGGGGTTGAAAATGGTACATCTATAGTTAGAAAAATAATTGCTGCCCTCGCGTCGATGGACTTTAATGATGGAGTTTAATGATTTCCGAAGGATCGTCGAGATTTTGAAATCTAAGGTTAATTCTGAAATCAACGTTCGAGTATTTTAAAATTATTAGAACATATTAGAATTAGCTGCGTTAGATTGCCATGTTAGCCGTATTCTAATAATGACAATTATTAGAATAATTAACTAAATTAGCTGTATCAGCTGTATTGAAAAAAAAAGTCAATTCGAGGGTTAAAAATGGTGTAGTCGGGAATAATTACAATTATCAGAATAATTAACTAAATTAGCTGTATAAGCTATACGTCTAATAATTAAAGTGATTAACAATTATTAGAATTGTTATATTGAAAAAAAAAGTCAATTCGAGGGTTAAAAATAGTGTAGTCGGGAATAATTTCAATTATCAGAATAATTAACTAAATTAGCTGCATCAGCTGTACGTCTAATAATTAAAGTGATTAACAATTATTAGAATTGTTATATTGAAAAAAAAGTCAATTCGAGGGTTAAAAATGGTGTAGTCGGGAATAATTACAATTATCAGAATAATTAACTAAATTAGCTGTATAAGCTGTACGTTTAGTAATTAAAGTGATTAACAATTATTAGAATTGTTATATTGAAAAAAAAGTCAATTCGAGGGTTAAAAATGGTGTAGTCGGAAGAAATAGTATTAAAATTATTAGAGTATTAAAATTCGTTCGAGTATTAAAATTATTAGAACATATTAGAATTAGCTGCATTAAAATGCCATGTTAGCCGTATTCTAATAATTACAATAATTACAATAATTATTAGAATAATTAACTAAATCAGCTGTACGTCTAGTAATTAAAGTGATTAACATTAGAATTGTGATACTCGAACTATGAAAAAAAAAGTCAATTCGAGGGTTAAAAATGGTATAGTCGGGAATAATTACAATTATCAGAATAATTAACTAAATTAGCTGCATCAGCTGTACGTCTAGTAATTAAAGTGATTAACAATTATTAGAATTGTTATATTGAAAAAAAAAGTCAATTCGAGGGTTAAAAATGGTGTAGTCGGGAATAATTACAATTATCAGAATAATTAACTAAATTAGCTGCATCAGCTGTACGTCTAGTAATTAAAGTGATTAACATTAGAATTGTGATACTCGAACTATGAAAAAAAATGTCAATTCGAGGGTTAAAAATGGTATAGTCGGGAATAATTACAATTATCAGAATAATTAACTAAATTAGCTGCATCAGCTGTACGTCTAGTAATTAAAGTGATTAACAATTATTAGAATTGTTATATTGAAAAAAAAAGTCAATTCGAGGGTTAAAAATGGTATAGTCGGGAATAATTACACTTATCAGAATAATTAACTAAATTAGCTGCATCAGCTGTACGTCTAGTAATTAAAGTGATTAACATTAGAATTGTGATACTCGAACTATGAAAGAAAATGTCAGTTCGAGGGTTCAAAATAATGGTATAGTCGGGAGAAAATCATTGCAATCCACTCTCGCTTCGTCCACCGGATTTTTCGTTTAATGGCTCCGATGGATTGTGTCGATTTTGAAATCTAAGGCTGCGATCGGCCGCATAGCGTTGTGGTAGTCGCGTGCGAAACACACTATAGTTTCGCGGCGTGAAAATGGCTTATGCAACGGTAGATCTTGGCCGATAATGTCGGCCGAGTAATTTGTTTAGCAGGGTGAGCGAATCACGCACGAGGATATTTATGTATTTCGAATTTTCCTCGATAATAGGATATTGCAATTGCAATTAGTTCTATTAGTTTCACTTTAGCGTGGTCGAACACGCGTCGCTCGGTTTTCGAAACTGCGTGAAATTCGAAAGCAGAGTCGAGCACACAGTGCTCTCTCTCTCCTCGCTGCTTTTCGATTCCGACTCTCGAGTCTGCTGGATTACTCGACAACTGGAGGGGCAATCAGTTTGTAAATAAAATATATACGACTTCTTGTTCTTCCTTGTTGCGAAACTCTCGCGATTACGAGGGAAACATTACGTGAGAAATATTACGCGAACGATCGCGAGGAATCAAATTTCGTTCGTCTGAGCGCCTTTTTTCCCTGAGCGGACTTTTTCTGGATTTGGCAAAAGATGTAAAAGGTGTAGTAGTTAGTTACTTTGCAAAGGAGATCTCTGATCAATCTGTTTCGCGAAACAAAAGAGAAAGATTAAAGAGCTAGAACTACCGACGGTTAAGACGAAGTTATCTCTACCAAAATTATTTTGATTTCTAAATATAAATAAAAATAAAATAAAATTCATTATATTATTTCTTTAGTTATACACTGTAAAAGTCGTTGCATCGTTGCGGGGAGAAAAATTGTAACGTGAAATAGAAATTTTAAAATAAAATTGTAAAACCAGTCATTTTGACTGGTGTGGTAGTTCTAGTGTTAATGCATTTCTAGATTAGTTAAAAAAAAGTATCCACACTCTATTCGATCGTCTTGTACGTCGTAAAAATGATCTACACCATGATGAGAACGTAAAGTAAACAAAATCGCGTGCAAATTTTTTTTTATTTGCAACGCGGACGATTCGAGGCGATCTGGATTGTCGAATTTTCTGCTCGCCTCGTACCAAAATTCGCGTGCCTTTTTCAATAACAATCGCGATATTTGGGGAGTTCTATCTTCTACACAATTTTTCTGTTCACATTTCTCAACTCTCAGCTTCGATCGTTTTTTTCTTTTTTTTTTTTTCCCCCGTCAAGCGGTAATTTCGCGTGAATCACGGTTTTTAATAATGGTTTTTGATACCTGAGAGGCTTTCGTTGCTGTCTCGCATCTTATTTTCTTTTTCTTTCTTGCGTTGATCATGTTTTACGGTTTCCAGTGTTCTCCGAGAAGCATCTAAATGAGTCTAAATACTTTGACAAAATACTTTCCTTTATACTTTTACAGTCCTCGGGGCACAAAGTTATTTTTTAATTGCAATTGATGAGGTGATGAGAACAAAACTCCTCCGCGTCGGAATATGAAAATTACTTTGTTTATCACATCGAGCGAGAAGCAGTCATTCATCTCGGATGCTGAAATCGGATGTCTTCGAACATTATAGTGCACCTTACCATTATTATTAAAATCGTAAAAAGATTATATAGATTGTTGTAAATATTAAAATCATTGCTGACAAGTCGCAGCGCTTAATAACAGTGATAAAAACAGAGAAATTAGAGGGCGAAATTCACGTTACCCTAACCTTAAATTGAGAAATCACGTTTCTCCGGATAGAAAGCATAAAACAGTATACTAACCGTGTTATAGTTAATACTCGACGTTGATCGTTCGGCGAAAAAAGATTCCCAGCACTTGTCAGCGTGACCATTAGATTTAAATAAATTAGAATGAGAATGAACGTCGAAGATCCAGTCCAGTAGTAATTAATTTCATCGATTTATGACAAGATAAAAATTATCTCGATATATTTGCTATAAACGAAACGAAATGAACAAAGAACGAAAAGAGCCGGAATAAATTTCGTTTTCGTCTCTGTTTCCAATAAAACACGGATCTTTTAATTTTAATCCTCTACGGGCCGAATATCTCTCTCGAATATATAAAAAAAAAATTTATGTAACCTAATATCAACGTATAAATAAAGATTAATGAATTCAACAGTTTCAAGAATTTCATCACAACGAATAATAAAAACTGACATTTCAGAGGTGATAACTGTTATCGAGAATGTTCTAACAGGACATTGTACGATATTTTCCATCTTGTGAAAAAAGTCCAGTTATTTAATAAAACATCGATGTATTAATCTGACTTGAAAGTTACACGTGGGAGGTTAAAGAAAAAAGGTACAAATCTCGCAGGATTGTCGTCAGGCTGCATCCAGGTTCAGGTTAGATTTAGGTTAGGTTTAGGTTTCTCTTGATTATAAAAAAAATTTATGTAACCTAATATCAACCTATAAATAAAGATTAATGAATTCAACAGTTTCAAGAATTTCATCACAACGAATAATAAAAACTGACATTTCAGAGGTGATAACTGTTATCGAGAATGTTGTAACAAGACATTGTACGATATTTTCCATCTTGTGAAAAAAGTCCAATTATTTAATAAAACATCGATGTATTAATCTGACTTGAAAGTTACACGTGGAAGGTTAAAGAAAAAAGGTAAAACTCTCGCAGGATTGTCGTCAGGCTGCATCCATATTTAGGTTAGGTTTAGGTTTCTCTCGAATATATAAAAAAAATTTATGTAACCTAATATCAACCTATAAATGCAGATTAATAAATTCAGCAGTTTCAAGAATTTCATCACAACGAATAATAAAAACTGACATTTCAGAGGTGATAACTGTTATCGAGAATGTTCTAACAGGACATTGTACGATATTTTCCATCTTGTGAAAAAAGTTCAGTTATTTAATAAAACATCGATGTATTAATCTGACTTGAAAGTTACACGTGGAAGGTTAAAGAAAAAAGGTAAAAATCTCGCAGGATTGTCGTCAGGCTGCATCCATATTTAGGTTAGGTTTAGGTTTCTCTCGAATATATAAAAAAAATTTATGTAACCTAATATCAACCTATAAATGCAGATTAATAAATTCAGCAGTTTCAAGAATTTCATCACAACGAATAATAAAAACTGACATTTCAGAGGTGATAACTGTTATCGAGAATGTTCTAACAGGACATTGTACGATATTTTCCATCTTGTGAAAAAAGTTCAGTTATTTAATAAAACATCGATGTATTAATCTGACTTGAAAGTTACACGTGGAAGGTTAAAGAAAAAAGGTAAAACTCTCGCAGGATTGTCGTCAGGCTGCATCCATATTTAGGTTAGGTTTAGGTTTCTCTCGAATATATAAAAAAAATTTATGTAACCTAATATCAACCTATAAATGCAGATTAATGAATTCAACAGTTTCAAGAATTTCATCACAACGAATAATAAAAACTGACATTTCAGAGGTGATAACTGTTATCGAGAATGTTCTAAGAAGACATTGTACGATATTTTCCATCTTGTGAAAAAAGTTCAGTTATTTAATAAAACATCGATGTATTAATCTGACTTGAAAGTTACACGTGGGAGGTTAAAAAAAAAAGGTAAAACTCTCGCAGGATTGTCGTCAGGCTGCATCCATATTTAGGTTAGGTTTAGATTGCTCGACTGCACGGCTCCGACGCCATTTTATTTCCGCAACACACTCTCCCCCCTTCCCCCACCCGTTCTAATTTCCGCCGCGCCAGATCCATTTCCCTTTCGTCGAATGCCGCTAACGATCAATTAGCCCCAGGCAGTAATCGCTCGACGAGAGAGCGATTAATCGATCGATCGATCGTTTTTCTCACAAATTCTCGCCCCCCTCGACTCGGTTGACCAAAAATTCTTCCCGAGCAGATTTCAGTTAGAATTCAACTAGTCGCAAACTCGAGAGTCGCGAATTTCGAAATGGTCGATGTTTTCTAGTGGAATTTCGCGCGAATTTCTAGCCTCGATCGGTAGGGATTCGGTTTGCCGAGGGTTCGGTTTAGTAGGTCGAGACAGCGAGAAACTCGACTGACTCCGAGCCCGAGAACGAGTTCCATTTTCAGTGTGCCGAGTCGAGTGAAAACGAGACGCGAAACACGGGCGAGAAAGGAGGAGAGGAAAGGAGATGAGAGGAGAAAGAAACGAGAAAAGGGGGGAAAAGGTAGAAGAGAAAAGAGAGCAGGAGAGAAAAGAGAGAGAGAGAGAGAGAGAGATCTCTAACTTGGCTATTTATCCCTTGAACCCCACTGCTCCTCGGTTCGTCCCTCTGCCTCCTCGATTTCGCGGTCAGAATTTGCGGAATGTCCGAGGCTGGAACCAGTCCATCCGGTTTTTTAATTGCAAAAAGGATCCGCCCGGGCCCGGGATCGGAGAGCGGACCGTGCAAACTTGCCTCTCTCGGGCCTAAACTCCTCGCAGACAGGATTCCCCTTGGCTCCTTCGAGAGATCGGAAGCTGCACACCCTTTCCTTCTTCATCGAGTCGAGGCGAGTTCGAGACTTCGAACCTCAAGTATCGAGCTCGCGTTTTCATCGCGTTTTTTCCTTCTTTTTACGCTCTCTCTCTCTCTCTCTCTCTCTCTCTCTCTTGATGTTCAGTCGAGGCTTCGTTCTCCGTGAACTTGATTTATTTATCAAACTACAAGCGTCACCAGGCGCTGGTACACACTGAGAATTATTACCTCGGATTAATACAGGGTTTTTTCGATCATGCACTTTTGCAGATTCTCACCTTTTTTTTTTCGTCTTTTTTTTTTTTTTTGAAAATAAAATTCACCCTTTGTTTGAGGAGATATGAAACGTCAGTCGCTTGCAAATTGCAAACTCTAACTATGGCGGCCTACTCGAAAGTATCGGAGTAACACACTTTGTTATTTCCCTGTGAAGGATCGAAGAAGTTTCTTTCAAAAATGAAATTATTATATGTATATAAAATTACCGTAATTATTACACACACACATATCTATATCTATCTATCTATCTATATATAATATATAATATATAACATATAACATATAACATAATATATAATATATATATAATTATATATTATATATATATTACAATTATAATTATTACATGTATATATAACTACCATTGGAAATGAATCTGCATAAGACGAAGCTATTTCTACCAAAAACTAGTCAAAATGGTTTTTAAAAAATACGTAATAACAGAATATTTTTATATTCATTGATTTATTACTTTCTTGCACTTTCTTACACTTCGACAAGTACCAGTCGTTTTGGCTGGCATTGGCATAACTAGCCACGACACGAAAATTATTTTGATTTCTGATAAATAGAAATAAAATTAAAACATTCATTTCTTTAGTTATCACTGCGAAAATCATTGCATCATTGCCGGGGGGGGGAAAAAATGTGTAACGTGAAACAGAAAATTTTAAAGTAAAATTCCAATTCTAGTCATTTTCGACTGGTGTGGTAGTTCTAGTGTTAAACGCCACTTATCGCGCGAGTTATCAAAATCGATACTTGCTTTTCGCGGCCGATTATTTAATCCCCTCCCCCTCCTTCTCTCCCGTGACACGGATAAATTCACGGATTTCTCTGGCGAGGCTCTATTTGCCGCGGAACGAGGGTAGTCGCGATAATCGCGCCGATCGATAGCCGCGATAAACCGGATGCGTAGCCGCCTATCGATGTGTTCGATACACGCCGGAAGAACAAACGGAGAGATTCGCCAATTGAGCCAATTTTTTTTTTTTTTTTTTTTTTTTTTTCTGAAAGTGGTGTATAAGTCCATTTTTGGAAAGAACGAGTCAATGGTATTTTTATATTTATAATCGCACAGTGAATGGTGTATAATATCCTATATTAACAACAATAACAATAATAATAATAATTATTAAATATATTATTATTATTAATTATATATATTAAATAACTATATTAAATAACTAATATTAGATAAATTATTATTATTAAATAACAGATTAATCGAAAACAGTTGAACTGTAAAGTTCGCAGGAATGCATCTGTCGAAAGTAGAATAAGTCTGTTTAATAACGATAATTGAAACAACTTTCTACTCGCATTAATTATTATTATTGTTATTATTATTACGAATTGAGCGTGCACGGTTCTTCAAGTCTTTTCGAATTAATGATAATTATTAAATGTGTTATAATTACAAATTGGCTGAAAATACGCCGTATGAGTCGAGTCGACGCAAAATTTTCCACACACACACACACACGCACACACATACAGATGTAATAACTTTCTAGATTCTAGTGTACGATCTGTGTTTGGAAAGATATTCAATTAAGAAGTCCGCGGTGGACTCTATCCTCTGCTCGTTGTTAAAAATCATCCTGTAGAACGCTCTACGTAGAAGCGCAATAAACTTTTTAGATTCCAGTGGATTCTACAATCTGTGCTTGGAAGGAAATATTCGAAATATGCAAAAATTTCTCTACGTCCGCTTATTCGAAGGCCACTAAATGAACCACCCAATGTTGAACACAACGTGTGTGTATGTGTGTGTGTGTGTGTGTGTGTGTGTGTGTGTGTGTGTAGCAAATATTGATCTTTCGATCGGAATTCATTTCGTTGGATCGTGAGAACAGGGTGTATGCCTAAATGCGTTTCGCGGATATCGCGAAACTACGCGAACTCTCCCGGCTTGCGAAAGACATTGTTGGCCATGAGAGCAAAGTATGGCACAGAGATTCGTACGGATTGTTCGAGCCAATCGAATTGCCCAAGCTGAGACGGTTGTATATTGCGTTTGCGAAATGCACGCGCGAATCGAGCCGGAAACAAACTCGAAGGCGCGGGAAAATTGAACGATAACAATTAATAATCGTAGGGACAAGTCACGCGCGAATGCTGGCCCGACAGCATGCACCCGGCCCCTGATTATGATTTAACGATTTCGTCACGGTCCGGCACGCGCGCGGTCTCTGCTCACCACGTATCTTTTCAACACCGGGGCGAAATAATTGTACGCGTTTGCGCCGACGGTTCCACGTCGACGCGTGACGCCCGTCGTTTTCTCTTCTGTCGGGCATTTTTCCATCGCTCTGGCGAGATATCTGCCTGCTATAGTTTTCGATCGCGTCGAATCTGTAAAGCATTGTCCGGGGGGGTTGGTCGTCGATCAAGGTCGAATGTAACGCGTGTATTTAACTCATTGGATTGCCAGTAATTTCATTTTCTTTAAATAAATTTAAATAAGAAAGTAATTTTTTTTTCCTTAAATAAACTTGCCAGAAAGTAATTTTTTTTTCTTTAAATAAATATATTTAACTTACTGGGTTTGCCAGAAAGTAATTTTCTTTTCTTAAATAAATTTGCCAGAAAGTAATTTTTTTTTCTTAAATAAACTTGCCAGAAAGTAATTTTTTTTTCTTTAAATAAATATATTTGACTTACTGGGTTTGCCAGAAAGTAATTTTCTTTTCTTAAATAAATTTGCCAGAAAATAATTTTTTTTTTTTCTTTAAATGAATACGTGTACATTTAACTTACTGGGTTTAGGTTAGGTTTGCCAGAAAGTAATTCTTTTTTCCTTAAATAAATTTGCTAGAAGGTAATTTTTTTTTCTTTAAATAAATATATTTAATTTACTGGGTTTACCAGAAAGTAATTTTTTTTTTTCTTTGAATAAATATATTTGACTTACTGGGTTTGCCAGAAAGTAACTTTCTTTTCTTAAATAAATTTGCCAGAAGGTAATTTTTTTTTCTTTAAATAAATATATTTGACTTACTGGGTTTGCCAGAAAGTAATTTTCTTTTCTTAAATAAATTTGCCAGAAAATAATTTTTTTTTTTTCTTTAAATGAATACGTGTACATTTAACTTACTGGGTTTAGGTTAGGTTTGCCAGAAAGTAATTCTTTTTTCCTTAAATAAATTTGCCAGAAGGTAATTTTTTTTCTTTAAATAAATATATTTAACTTATTGGGTTTGCCAGAAAGTAATTTTCTTTTCTTAAATAAATTTGCCAGAAAATAATTTTTTTTTTTTCTTTAAATGAATACGTGTACATTTAACTTACTGGGTTTAGGTTAGGTTTGCCAGAAAGTAATTCTTTTTTTCTACACATGTACATTTTGAAACGTAACCAACGTCATTTCGGACCGCGAATTCATGGTGTACTCTGACACCAGATTGTTCGAGCTTGCTTTTGAAAAGAGAAATGCACGATCTCGTTCGACGATTGTTCGCCTGGCGTCGAAATTCAAAATGGAGAATCAAAGAGGAACATTTACGTCATATTTCCACTCCATTGTACTACTCTTCCGAAAAAGAGGGGGAGGAAAAGAAGAACGCTGTGCAAGCTAAATAAAATATTATCGGCCATTGTAGTTAATTTATAATAAATTACAGGCGTCATATGAATGTCGCGAGTGGTCACCAACCGCCATATTTTTGCCTCAGTTGCAGTTAAAATTTTAGAGCGAGATCGTAAGTTTTGAAATTTTTGCCAAATATGGCATCGAAAAGGGAAAAAAGAAAATGTGGACATGAACAATCGGAAAAGAACATTTACGAAACCAATAGTGATATTGGCACTAATATTGACGATGATTTGCCAATTATTTTAGAAGAAAATAATTTTTTATAAAAGAGAAAATCCGCATTTCATTTCCATCTTGGCGACGAGAAACCAACGTTACGATAAAACTTTCGATAAAGGATCGGTGACAGAAAGTGACGATAACCAGTTTAAATCCATTTCCGATCTTCGCGACCTGATCAGAAAAATGGCGAAGACTGGTCAGTCGACTCAGTGAAGCTAGAAACAAAATGGAAACCTAACCTCAAACCTAGAATCTCCCCCAGATTTTCCGCACACTCCTACAGTGTAGAAAGATCGAACGATTCAAACGCTTCGGAATCGTGTTCGAAGCGAAAGAAGTCTCGGAAAACTGTGTGTGATTCACAAAAACAAACAACACGAACAAGAGAATTCTGGTTGGTAATTCGATCGGTAAGGTAGTGCAAAGTGCAACCAGAGACAAGGTTGTTTCGCGAAAATGCTCGTCGCCGAGGGTTTGAAAAAGAGAAGAGCAGAGGAGGAAGGAAGGATCCCCTGAAAAAAGGGGTTGGTTGGCGTTCATAAAGATCGCTAGAAACACCGCCATGACCTGGGGAGGATGAGCACACCACGGTGTAGTTTACAAAGCAAAAGGAAACCGCCGACAGATCGTCGCGGCATCGGGCTGCTGGCCCTACCGCTTTTACGCTCCCTAACCTAAAACTGGTTCTCGTCATTTAGCAACGCCCATTTTATCCGGGCCCTTCCCCCCCCCTCTCTCTCCCCATCTTTTTTTTTCTTTTTTTTTTTCTTTTTGGCTACCACCAAAGGATTTTAAATACCCCCGCGAGAGAAATCGTCGCCGCGTTTCACGAATAAAACTCGTCCGATTTCGCGCGATCAACGCCGATCGAAAAATCTTCATTCGACGTTGCGCGAAGTAAAAAACTACCATTCAATTGGGAAACACCAGATTTCGATGATAATGTCATCCGGTGGTGTGCTTCTTTCACGTTACCAATGAAACTGCTATAATTTTGATAAAAAAAAAAGGAGAAAACTATGAATCCCCGTGAGGAATCTGCGAATACTGTTGCATGATCCGACGAAGTCAACACTCGTCGTGTTGTTGAATTTCTGTAAATTATTCTCTTCCTTCAGTTCTTCCTGTTCGTGAATATTTTATGATTTTTCATGTTCTTGATAGCGACGACTGTTTTTTCCAACAGTGAATTTGTTAATTTCTTGTCGAATGAAATCCTTCGCTTTTTCACAGGGTCATTTTCGCTCGTCGTTGCTCGATTTTCATTTACATTTTGCATTCCTCGAGCGATATTGAAATCTAAACTTCCGCAGGAAGTTAACTGGCTGAAGAAACACCGCTGCACGATTTCTTCGTCGTCGTTTCGTTGAATTCTGAGCGTTAGGGTGAAGATGGCGCACGGTGTTGGGATTTTCATGGATTTTTCTTGAATCCATCTCGGATGCTCGAGGTCTAATAAAAGAGAAGAATTCTTTTCTAACATCCAATTAATTTTCAGACGTTCGAATTTTTGCAATTCTCTGCCACATCTTTGAAAAAAAAAAAAAAGCAGTACTCAAATCTGATACTAATGATGGGTTTCGCGGCTTAAAACGAGACCAAAATGGACGGCACGATATTTTGTTTTTACGAAACTTCTTAGCTATTTTCGAAATTATCGACGATGTTTCGTTTCATCTTTTCATTCAGTTCGAAGTTTCGTTTCTCTGGATTTTATTGGCGATGAAAGAATTTAGTAGTGATCTAGTGGATGATTTTTCTGGACGAGATACAAGATCAGACTGATTGCCAGTTGCCGTGCCAAGATTTTTAGGTCAGCGTGCTGCACCCTTCCCCCCCCCCCCCGTTTTTCTTTATTCAACTTTTCCCATTCGAGTCTCTCTCTTTTTGCATTCTCTCTTTTTGCCCTCTCAGTCGCTCGCTCACTCTCGTCTCTCCTCCCTTTTTCTTTTACATTCTTTTTATTCTCGCCCTTTGTCCTCTTTCTCTCGGCTGTTTCTGTTCAATGCGGTGCCTCGTTCGCGATAGAGGAAGTGAAACAGTCTCGCTACATTTGCAAAGACCAATCTCTTTTCCCCTTCTCCTATTTTCTCTTACCACCGTCGCTGATTTTTCCAACCCGTACAAACGTCGCCCTTTCAAATTTTCGACGTTCCAAATTTTCCGAATTCGTCGGAAGGCAGATCGCGGAATCAAAGATCGCAAGAAACGATCGAAATCGTGTGAAAAGCGCGAACCATTTAAATTGCCCTCTCGCCTCGAAGGATAATACAGGGTGATCCAAAAGTTTCTTCTCGCCAATTTTTTTTTTTTTAATGAAATGTCAAAATATAAGAGAGAACTAGTTTCATTAATTTCAAATTAAATTTCAGTTCAAACGTGACTTCTTCGATACGCTTTAAAGATCTGCGAGAAGAAGAGGAAAAATTAAAAAAGAATATGTGTAATAAAAAAAGTTTCTTATTTTAGTAGGAAGTGACTTTTGGCTCACCCTGTACAAAACTTCGTTCGAAAAACTTCGACATACGTCGTTTTGCTCTTGTATAATTGTGATTTAGAGTCGCATACACCTTCGCAGGTTATTACTGACCTTCACGGTGGAGTTTGGATAGGGCAATATGATTATAGTAAATCGTACAATCATATATCTTCCAAAAATTCTATTTTTTCCTAAAAGGGAATGTTGCCTTTTTGAGTTTGCAAAAAGATCGTGTCGTTTTCTTTTATCTTCGTATTTGGAACAATTACGATTGTTATATGTTTAATAGAGTTAGGTTAGGTTAGGTTAGATCTTGTTCTTCTATAATTCTATATCTATCAAAAATTCTAAGACTTTCCCCTAAGGATCTTCGTTTGGCAATATTTTGAGCGAGTTTGCAAGATCGTGTTGTTCCTTTTTATCTTCGTATTTGGAACAATTACGATTGATACATGTTCAATGGAGTTAGGTTAGGTTAAGTTTTGCACTTGTACAACCTCATATCTTCCAAAAATTCCAAAGTTTTTTTCCCAAAAGGGACGTGCCTTTTTGCAACATTTTGAGTTTGCAATATCGTGTCGTTTTTCCCTTTTATCTTCGTATTTGGAACAATTACGATTGATACATGTTCAATGGAGTTAGGTTAGGTTAAGTTTTGCACTTGTACAATCCCATATCTTCCAAAAATTTTCTTCCAAAAACTTCTTTCCTCCGAAGGACCATCTTTTCGCTACATTCTGAGTGAGTTTTTAAGATCGTGTTCCTTTTTATTTTCGTATTTAGAACAAGCGATTAATATATATTCTATGGAGTTAGGTTAGGTTAGCCCTTGCTCTTGTACAATCCCATATCTTCCAAAAATTCCAAAGTTTTTTTCCCAAAAGGGACGTGCCTTTTTGCAACATTTTGAGTTTGCAATGTCGTGTCGTTTTTTCCTTTTATCTTCGTATTTGGAACAATTACGATTGATACATGTTCAATGGAGTTAGGTTAGGTTAAGTTTTGCACTTGTACAATCCTATATCCTCCAAAAACTTTTTCCCCCCCGAAGGATCATCTTTTCGCTGACATTCTGAGTGAGTTTTTAAGATCGTGTTACTTCTTATTTTCTTATTATTTATAACAGGCGATGTATATTCTGTGAAGTATCACGTATAGGTTAGGTCTTGCTCTTGCAAAGCTGAAGGTCCAGATGGAGTTGTCTCTTTTCTTTTTTTTGTCTGCTCATCGACGGAAAATTGGTGAAAGTATCAACTATGATGCAGTATATCGTTGTCAGGGGGCGTGAGGGGGGGACGAGCCAAGAGATTCCCCCGGCTGACCTGGATCCTCCAAGTTTTCTGGATCGAACTTAGGGGGAGGGGTTGAGGAGCAGCCATCGCATTTGCTCGCTCTGGCAAAAGCGTGTTCCTATTTCGCGCGTGACGACGGCCGCCGTTGGAACACACAACGTTTAAATGGGTCGCGTGTCAATCTCGCTTCATTTAAATTTCATCCGGCAGCTTGCATTATTCCGAAACCACTTGAAATCGCTAAGTATAACCCCTTGTCCGCGGGGGGGGGGGAGGGGTCACATCGAGTCTCGCGCTGCGTTTTTACTGGAGAATCGCGAAACGATTTCGAACCTGTTACCAGTCAACACTTTTCCTATGCATTTTTATGCGATTTTTATTTATTTATTTATATATGTATATATATTTTTTTTCTAATTAAAATCGAATGACGCGATTTCAAGAAGAAACAGAACAGGGCGAACGGAAAAAATCATCGAAATAACTTTTTACGTATCTTGTGCATTTTTATGCTACTTGGCTGTTTGTGTGTTCCTCTAAACGCGCGAAGAAAGAATGATATTGAAAGCGATTCGAAAGAGTCATCGAAGGTCGGAGTAACGAGCCGTGTTTCGTAAGTTTCCCAATAATTATTACTTTTGCTCGCTTATCTCGATAATACCTGGTTTAGTCAATACCTGGATAGTCACTCACGTAGATAACGTACGTGAGTGTTATTCAAATAGATTTATATTTTTCTAAATAGTCAGTGTTTTGTTTATTTCTATAGTATTATTATGTAATAATATATATTATTTCTTACATCGTAAAAAAAAAAATAAATCTGCGAACTATTGGGACTCCTGTAAAGAATTAAAAAAATATTTAAAAAGAAAAATGGATGACACCTTCGTGAATTTGCTTTCGCATCACAACATGGCCTCTTCATTCGGTAGGGGCGAACAACTACTGATAAACTAAAAAAAAAAAAAAAAAAATACAGAAAAATAAAATAAATACAGAGAAGTAACATGTGTTGCCAACTGCAACCAAGAGGAAACGAAAGTGACTTAATACGTCAAAGGTGTTTAGAACATAAGATACGTATGTTCTTCTTCTGCATTATTAAAATCAATCTTTCAAAATGTGAGAGTATCACGCTACATTATAAGCTTGTATATAAAAATACAGAAAACTAAGATAAATTCAGAGAAACTTCTTTCGTAACACGCGTTGCCAACTGTTAAGAGGAAACGAAACTAACCTAGCATTCGAAATCGCAAGATGCACGTTTTTTCCCGCGTAATTATTAAAATCAGTCTATCAAAATGTGTGCAGAACAAGATAGTATCACGAAACATTATAAGCTTGTATATAAAAATACAGAAAACTAAGATAAATTCAGAGAAACTTCTTTCGTAACACGCGTTGCCAACTGTTAATAGGAAACCAACTTGGCATTCGAAATCGCATTATATTCGATTAATCTTATTATTTCGATATTCGAGATTCGACATATCTTCGAATAAGTGAAACTTTCGAAAATTGAAAAGAACGAATAAATTGAAGTTTGTTTTGTGACGAATTTGAAGAAGAAAAAAAAGAAATCGTAACGACGTAGCATAATTGCTACGTGTACGTGTCACTTCGACTGAGAAGTGAGAAACAAATGAGCCACGTACAGTGACTCGTAAAAGAATAGCTCGCCAGTGTCGGTATTTCGAGTTTCGAACGAGTTAACTCGTCTTTGCATCGTGACTCCGGCACGTTACTTTCTCTCGTTTCGAAATAAACGAAATAAAGGAAGTTGGACGCCGGTTTTGTCGGATACCGATTTTTTTTTTTTTTTTTCTGAAAATTGTTCGGCGTGGAATTGCCCGTCGAGATTTCACCGAACCACGTGTTTCGCAACGTCCGATTTTTCAACCACGCGCAGAATCGGCCGCACGACAATAACGGGTGTGCTTCGAGCCATTATCTGCCTTATCGACAGTGCCAGCTGGTCGGCTCTAATGAAAACTGCAACATCCGGGCATGGCCTTGTTGGCCAGAGGAAACGGCCCCGACTTTTCCTACCTTTCGCCGATCGTCGAAGAGAGAGAGAGAGAGAGAGAGAGAGAGAGAGAGAAAGAGAGAGAGAGAGAGAGGAAAAGCAGCCAGCGGCTGCTTCGGTTGGAAATTGGGGAAAACAGCTGGCGCGATGTATCGAAACGTTGCTGGGCGAGCTGGGAGAATTAATTCCCTGAAAAATGGTCCAGGAGCTGTTCCGTTGTTCTTACTAATACTACTTACTTTAGTGTTAATATTAAACACTAAATAAAATAAAAAATACTAAATACTAAATACTAAATACCAAATACCAAATACCGAATACCAAGTACCAAGTACCAAGTACCAAGTACCAAGTACCAAGTACCAAATACCAAGTACCAAATACCAAATATCAAATATCAAATACCAAATACCAAATACCAAATACTAAATACTAAATGAAAAATACTAAACCCTAAATTAAATACTAAATACCGAATACCGAGTACCGAGTACCGAGTACCGAATACCGAGTACCGAGTACCGAGTACCGAATACCGAGTACCGAGTACCGAGTACCGAGTACCGAGTACCGAATACCGACTACCGAATACCGACTACCGAAAACCGAGTACCGAGTACCGAATACAGAGTACCGAATACCGAGTACCGAATACCGAGTACCGAGTACCGAATACCGAGTACCGAATACCGAGTACCGAATACCGACTACCGAATACCGAAAACCGAGTACCGAATACCGAGTACCGAATACCGACTACCGACTACCGAGTACCGACTATCGATTACCGAGTACCGAGTACCGAATACCGAATACCGAGTATCGAATGCCGACTACCGAATACCAAATACCAAATACCAAATACCAAATACCAAATACTAAATCCTAAATTAAATAAAAAATACTAAATACTAAATTAAATAAAAAATACTAAACACTAAATTAAATAAAAAATACTAAATACTAAATTATTAGCGAGGCGTGTTAACTTTTAAACAGAGCAATACATCCACATTTTGTAAAGATTTTTTCCAACGGTACCACATACTCTTATATTCCATTCTGTATCAGAATTTCACAATTTTCAGTACTATTACAATCCATACAAAAATGATGTATCACGTGTGTTTGTACTATTAATTAGTTTCAGTTCATTTCAACACTCCTCCCCTCTCTCTGAAATGTCTATTGAAATTTACAAATGCGTTTCATTTCCCGCAAAGAAAATTTAACTCGACTGCGATTACTTTTCTCGTCGTTGCACAAAAAAAAAAAAAAAAAAGAAAAGAAAGAAAAACGTGCCATTTCTTCGTGCGGAATCGGCTAGGCTAAGAGGTGAACTGGAAATTTTCTCTAGTTCATCCGCGTGTCAGATGGTAGTTGCCATCTGTAAATTCGGGGAAAGAAGAAGAATTCGTTTTATTTATACAATAACAACGTGGTTGATGGACTCCTGACGCGAGGAGAGCCGATCTGAAAGGGACGTGGCGCGAAATTTCATTTAATGGTCGATGGCCACCAGGCTGAAATGAAGGCTGCCGGGGGGTCGTTTGATCTTTCAAGAACGTGGCCAGCTTGCATAGAAAATTACGTCACAGTAGAACGGCTCCGGCTGAGGTTAGGGGGTGTGTACGCCATGTATGTATCTTCGTCTTCTCTCTTTCTCTCTCTCCTGAGTGCTCCGTTCGCACGATCTCTCTCTTTCTTGGCCGCAACCGTGGTGGACGCGTACGAGAGAAAAAAGCCACCCTCGCCCTGGAAAAAGTATTCTGCCCTAGGAGGCTGCCCTTTGGACACGACTAATCGATACAGCCCGTTCGATGTGGACCTCCGCGTACAGCCAGCCGCAAAAACCTTGCTCCTCTCGTGCTCGATTCTCTTCAGCTAATTGTCTATCCGCTGCCGATTCTTCGAGCATTTCGGGGCCAGAAACAAGTACGAGCTTTGTTTTTAAATTAATCGAAAACAGTTACGAGCTTCGAGATCTGCTCGATTATTCGTCGTCGCGGAATCATAATTTCGCCATTGTGCGTGTGAAGCGATCTGTGCCATTTTGTAAACTAGACCTATGAAAATGATCGATCTGTTATTTTTCGTTTAGAAATTTCTGCAGATTCGGAACGGTGTGTTTTTGGAAAAATGAACACGTACAGATAACTCTGTCGTATCAAATGCTCCTATTTCCTTTTTTTCTTTCTTTTCTTTTTTTTTTAAATGTGACGTGATTTTCACTTGAATTTAATCTGATGAAAATTTCACGCTTCAATTGTTGATGCTACTGCCAGTTCCACGTCAGAACTATTGAAGCGATCGGTCTATCATTTTTGTTAGAAATTTTACGAATTTTTAGAGACTTAAATGAAACATCTAACGCAAATAAGTCCATCGTATTGCAAAGTGTTTCCTAATTCTTTTTACTACTGTAATATGATGTGATTTTTACTTTAATTTAATGGTATTACATACAACAGAAGTTCAACGCCAGAACCAATCTGTCATTTATGTTGGAAATTCTACGGCTGTATCTTTAGAGATCTAAAATGAAATCTCATAACTTCGTCGTATCAGCAAAGTGTTCCCATCTCTTTTTTTCCTTCTTTTCGCTTTAACATGCTCTGACGGACATGGAGATTTTACGGCGTAATCGTCGTTGGCACTTGGCGTTAAATCGCCGAGGCGAATCGAGCCGATCGGGGGAAAATGAAAGACGAAGAGAATCGGATTGGTAATTGGCCGACCGGAGAGGGGGCGCCGATCTTTCACTTATCCGGGGCCCCGCTAATAAAAACGGTGGGCCGGTGTCGGGCGAAAGATTCCAAGCAGTCAAATTACAGGTACAAAGTTGTAACACGAGGGCGAGCGGACCGGGGATGGAGATATCGAGCAAGCGAAACACCTGGTTCGCGCACCTTGCAAACTGGTCTCTCCTCTCCTTCTCTCTCTCTCTCTCTCTCTCTTTTACTTTTACTTTTCTCCTCGTACGAGTTCGCGCGGCCGCTCCTCTCGCATTCTGTGCACGCACCTTTAATTTCGCGCCTCGCTGAGACAGATCGCGCGCGACAGGCGAAAAAACCACCGAGTGGCCCGAGAGGAGCGTGTCCTCGTCTTAAATTGCGGCCAGCTAAAGTGCGAACACCGCCGGGATTCTCCGTCGATAAACGACTGACGCTTCGTTTCCGGTGTCTCGTGACGTTGCGTTAGGGTAAATATGTGTGCGCGTACGCATCCATCGCGTGTAGTATCGTTGTTTTTGGCATTTTCGAAGGTTAAACTATGTGAAAGGTTTAAGTTTAAGTTCATGCGATTTAGGTTTAGGCTAGGTTAGGTTTAGATTCACGTGAAGAAAGTTAGATTTAGGTCAGGTTAGGTTTAAAGCCATGTGATTTAGGTTAGGTTAGGTTTAGATTCACGTCGGGAAGAAAGTTAGATTTAGGTTAGGTTTGAATTCAGTTGATTTAAGTTTACTTGAAAGGAAAGTTAGATTTAGGTTAGGTTTAGAGCCATGTGATTTAGGTTAGGTTAGGTTAGGAATTCAGTTGATTTAAGTTTACTTGAAAGGAAAGTTAGATTTAGGTTAGGTTTAGAGCCATGTGATTTAGGTTAGGTTAGGTTAGGAATTCAGTTGATTTAAGTTTACTTGAAAGCAAAGTTAGATTTAGGTTAGGTTTAGAGCCATGTGATTTAGGTTAGGTTAGGTTTAGGTTAGTTTAGGCTTAGGTTTAGATTCAAGTTTACTTGAAAGGAAAGTTAGATTTAGGTTAGGTTTAGAGCCATATGATTTAGGTTAGGTTAGGTTTAGATTTACGTCGAGAAGAAAGTTAGATTTGAATTCAAGTGATTTAAGTTTACTTGAAAGGAAAGTTAGATTTAGGTTAGGTTTAGAGCCATGTGATTTAGGTTAGGTTACTTTTAGATTCAGGCGATTCGGGTTTAGTTGAAAAACGAAGTACACATATTTAAATTATGAACTTTGAACCACGCTAGAGGTGACGACAGAAATTTAGAATGAAACTGTACGATCTCCTCGACATCTCACTCAGCAATAGTCATCTGTCAAGTTTCGTTAAATCTATCAGAATCGTTTTGAAAGTGACCACACTTTAAAAAATAAATTATATAGCAATAAATTCAGCTTTACACGAATTTACATTAACTTACGTGAGTTTACATTAATTTACCTAATTCATTTTAAAATAAGTACAAGTGGACACGCGAACGTTGAAAACAAATCTTGTTCGAAGAGTTAATATACAGGGTGTCCCTACAGGATCTCAACTGTCAAACTATGCTAATTTTTTTCATTTTAAGCAAAGAATGTTATATACACCATGGGTCGATACAAATTCAAGAAATCGCGATATCTTCAAGATTTCAATCTTCAAGATTACGGTGGATTTAATTT
Organism: Tetragonula carbonaria; assembly: GCA_032399595.1. Classification (NCBI taxonomy): domain Eukaryota; kingdom Metazoa; phylum Arthropoda; class Insecta; order Hymenoptera; family Apidae; genus Tetragonula; species Tetragonula carbonaria. The sequence goes on from JAUCRC010000003.1 coordinate 1,413,993, forward strand.
ACGAGTAATGAATTCTTTTTTCCACGCGTTGAAATTTTTACAGTCTTCGAGGAAAATGCGTCTTCTAAGTATATAATGATAAAATAATAAGAAATATATATTATATATTTTATAATATTTTCTAATTAGCTATGATGTTCATTCGACGATATTCTTTTCATTTTATTTTATTATACTTTATTTTCCAAGCATGTAATGACAAAATAATAAGAAATGTGATTATATATATTATATATATAATTTACAATATTGTCTAGTTAGCTATGACGTTCATTCAACGATATTCATTTTATTTTATTTCATTTTCGATACCACTCTGATCATGGACCACCATGGCCCCTTCGAGGAAACAATCTCGTCACATGGCGACTAACCTGATAGTTAACATCAAACCTGACACCTGGTTAACATCAAAATGCTCGATTTATAATTTTTCAGACTATAATCCCGCGGATGATATATTCAGTGATTTGGATCATTTTTATACGCGAATAGAAACGTTTGCGTTGTGTTGCTAAACTTTGTTTAAGCTATTCAAATTTTCCACTTTAATTTTTTTGACACAATCGTGATCGAGTATTAGTCACGTAGTGTAATTAATTTCACACGTAGTTGTAGCTCTACGTTCACAATTCTTCACAATTTTCCATTGTCATTTTATGTTATTTTATACAGATAGTGTCGCACGACACCTGCAAACCATCCAATGGTCATAGCACATAGGTTTTGTTAGCACTCCTGTAGATTTCACATTTCGGTGACGAGAGAGTTTCTCCGTTCTCGCGGGAAAATTCTCAGCGGCGAAAGAGACGCGACAGCGAAACGATCCAATATCTAGCGGAAGATGAACCGGTCCGTGTGAGGTCTGTCCTTGTCGAACGATTGGTCATTCCGCAATTTAATATCGGCGCTTCCCATCGTTATACGTCGATCTCGCGTTGGCCCCTTGGCGCACCCTGCCTCGATGCCATGGCTTATCTCGCTGTTAAGGGATGAATGGGGTCCGACGTTCCGCACCGTGGGGTGCCAGCTCGTGCATCTGTGCGCCGAAAAATCGGTCGTGCACTCAACGAGGACCAAACCTTTGCTTCTTCGCTTCTAACCCATTTCGTTTTCATAAGCAGGAATGAATAACAATGCTCTCATCAACAATTTTCCCTTCATATTACGTTTAGAAAAATTTTCCAAAAGTAAAAAGAATATTGATATTCAGGGTGGGCCAAAGATCACTTCCTACTGAAATGAATCTGTATTTTTTTTTATTATATATATGTATATATTTTTTTTTTTTAATTTTTTTTTTTTTACAGAGTAAAGTACACTAATTCATATTCGTGGTTTGAATGGAAGTGACCTTGAAAAAAAATCATTCCCACCAGTTATTAGTCTTTTCGATATCATTCGTGGTGCAAAAAACATTTTATCACAATTTCCTCATAATTCGAAAAGATATTTAGGTGGAACCTACTTAAATCGACCACCCTGTATATACGCTAATGATGCAAGTGGGTTAAAACACACGTGGATAAAATTTCCCCAGAACTGCGTGATCATCTCGTATTATTCGATATGATTATGTAATATATATATATATATATATATAAAATGTTGAAAAATATATATGTATATATGTACATATATACACACATATATTATTTAACATAATAATTCTACATACATACATACATACATACATACATACATACATACATATATACATATATATACATATATACATGTATACATACATACATACATATATATATATATATATATATATATATATATATATATATATTGAATAGAATTATTACTAATTGAGAATTTAGTAAAATTATTATTACTAATTGAATAGAATTAGTAACAACAACATATATATGTTACTAATTATGTACGAATTATATACATATATATATATATATATACATATATATATATACACACACACACTAATAATATAATGTATGTTACTTTACTTATATATGTAATAAATATTATAAATATCATATATATAATAATATATATATATTACTTATATATATTATAAATATTATATGTATAATAACATATATATTATTAATTTTATATATATATATATAAAATACATATGTTGCATAATATATATATATATATATATATATATATACATACATACATATATTGAATAGAATTATTAATTTTAATTTACTTACGATTTATTATATTACTCAATTAACATTGCGTTATTTAATTTATTTACATCCAGCGAAAGGATTAATTATATCAGTCGATATATCAAAAGAGAATTTCATTTCTGCTGAATGCGAATTCAGCGATTGAACTCGATCGTTTCAAAGCCCCGACCACTCGGCACAATTCCCTAAATTGTTCGAGCGGTAGTTGCAAGGTGTTCCTCGATTTGTCGAGCGAAGCGTTAGGAAGTTCGCGCGAGCTAGCAGATCGCTATCAGGATCACTCCTCCGCGCAGCTAGAGATCGCGAAGTTACGCGTCTCCAGTATGTAATTGAACAGCATCCGCGAGTCACACACATTTGTTGGAGAGTGAGAAAATGGCGGTGTTTGTTCAGAGTAGTCGCGCGAGCCACGCAGAACACATCGTGCGATGATGCACGAGGCAGAACATCCAGGCGGGCGAGGATACAGGAACAGATGCGGGGTACATTAATCGTGCAACTACCATGGGGGTTCCTACCCTTCTCGATCGATATTATTGCAATCGCCGTGGCCCCATGGTCCACCATTGTGCGTTGCCCTAGCCACGAGCTCACCGTTCGGTGAGTTCTTTTCCTTCTCGTCGTGCTCGAACCTTTTGTCAGCTCGTTTAAGCGATCGAGCGATAGTCGTAGCGAGATTTCCATAGAACGTTATGAAAACGAAAATGTTTCAACGAGAGAGAGAGAGAGAGAGAGAGAGAGGAGTGTTTCTTATTTAACACTTGAACTACCACAAAATGGTCGAAATGACCAATTTGTAATTTTTTCAGAGTAATTCCGCGGGCTTACACAGATTTTCGTAAAATATACGAATGAAAGTACGTGTTTATTGTCGTGTTATAAACCTTCTCCTAATCCTCTGATTTCTTTGCCTCAATTTCTATACTTTCGTCCTTGGTGGTTCTAGTGTGAAGGTTAGGATTGTACAACGATACAAAGTTGAAAGATTTTTTTGTTGCTTCGTTGGGACGTTTCTGTCTCGATGAAAATCGATCGATCGATTTCGAATCAGAGAGAGAGAGAGAGAGAGAGGAGTTTCTCATTTAACACTTGAACTACCACAAAATGGTCGAAATGACCAATTTGTAATTTTTTCAGAGTAATTCCGCGGGCTTGCACAGATTTTCGTAAAATATACGAATGAAAGTACGTGTTTATTGTCGTGTTATAAACCTTCTCCTAATCCTCTGATTTCTTTGCCTCAATTTCTATACTTTCGTATACTATCCTTGGTGGTTCTAAGTGTTAAGGTTAGGGTTGTACAACGAACGGGCGAATTTCGAAAGATTTTTCGTTGCTTCGTTGGAACGTTTCTGTCGTCGTGACGTTACAAACTGCAACGATGAAAATCGATCAATCGACTTCGAACGAGAGAGAGAGAGAGAGAGGAGTTTCTCATTTAACACTTGAACTACCACAAAATGGTCGAAATGACCAATTTGTAATTTTTTCAGAGTAATTCCGCGGGCTTACACAGATTTTCGAATGAACTAACTTCGAAACTATACGAATGAAAGTACGTGTTTATTGTCGTGTTATAAACCTTCTCCTAATCCTCTGATTTCTTTGCCTCAATTTCTATTCTAATTTCGTCCTTGGTGGTTGTAGTGTGAAGGTTAGGATTGTACAACGAAGTTGAAAGATTTTTCGTTGCTTCGTTAGCACGTTTCTGTCTCGATGAAAATCGATCGATTTCGAATGAGAGAGAGAGAGAGAGAGAGAGAGAGAGAGAGAGAGAGAGAGGACTTTCTCGTTGGATAAGCCAGACTCGTGCACAGATGAAAATCCTCAAGGGGTTGGCTTGCTTGACCATCGTTAGCCTCGATCCCCTTCGCGTCTCGTTCTCTCCCTTTATTTTGCTTTTTCTTTTTTTTTTTTTTCGCCACCTGGTCCCTCGTGCTTCTCTCTTTTTCTCTCTCAGCTTCGTTCGTCCCTCGGATCCTCGCATCTATGGCGCGTTCCATCCACGGTGGAGCGAAGCTTGGCCTACGATTCAAACTAGAAGGGGGTCGCGTGCAACACGCGTGAGTCATGGCGTCATGCGGCGTGCACGCGTGCACGACCCTTCTTCCCCTCCTCCCCGATCGACGTTGATCTCTCGATCGGCCATCTTCCTCTTTTTTCTGTACTTTTTGGGCCATCGAGTTGTCACGATCGCGAACAAATTTTTCGACATCTCGACGAGTCGAGAAAAAAATATTCGTACTGCGATGTACAATTAAATATTTGGAGGAGTGATTAGCGAAAATTCGTGAGATTCAAGAGCGAGGTAAACGAGCCAGTTTGCCTACGCAGGGTTAAGTTCGTTTGTTTGAAAGTTCGCTTGAAATCGATGTCACGATGATTTGTCTATCGTTCGAGAAAACGACGCCATTTAAAATGTAAAATATTTTCACGACAAAACCAAAGAAACCTTACAGCGGCGACATTGTCATTTCTTGGCTAAGAAAGAAGAAGAAGAAGAAGAAAAAAAGAATGAAAAGTTGGGTAATACTTTCAAACATTTCAAATTTTACTACATTAATAAGTAAAAAGCGGAACGAACTTTGTGGGATGAGCCAAGATTTTCACACGGCGCGGAGGAATATGGCGTTCTTCGACACTTTTGACAGAATTGACGAAATACCATCACGTTGAAGTCAATAAATAATTCTCGTAACAGATCTGGCAACACCGTTCACATTTTTTAATTTTAATTTTCACTAGCCGTGTCGAATCGGTACGACAGGATGTGACACAAAAAATGGTAATGACGTTACGATAACCTCAAAATCCTAACCTCAAAAAAATATATTGCGTGCAACGTCTATTCATATATATATATATGAGGTTAAATGTTCATCCAATTTTAATTATTGGATGAATTTCAGTATTAAGAATAATACGAATAATTTCTCAAATAATTTCATTTTCAAATAGTTTCAATATCTTTAATTTTATTTATTATTATAATATTAATTGAAAATTTGAAATTAATAAATTCAATTTATTACCAATTGAATTTAAAATCTTTTATTCTATTACATCCTTTGTACGTAATATCAATTATAAGATTATTAATTGATTTAAATCGAATTCCTTTTGATTTAATTGAAGGTGAATCGGAATTGGTTTCTGGATTTAATTTAGAAATATTATAGAAGATTATTTGCTTCAATTTTTTTTATCTAAACATATAAATTTATCAGAATATAATTTCAATTATTATATTTTACGGATTCATACATTGAAGACTAATTTTTAATATTTTAAACGCAATAAATTCAATTACTTTAGTTATGATTCGAGGAGTTTTTATCTCGAATCCGATATGATTATTTAATAAATATGTGTTGAACAGAATTATTAATTTTAGTTTCATATTATTTATCTATATATAAAATTAAAGAATTAATTTATATATGAATAGACGTTACGTGTGTATATATATATATATATATATATATATATATATGTAAAATACTGTATATGATATTCTGTGATTCGGAATATTCCGGTCGATAAAATAAGTACGGTCGATAAAAATCCGATAATTGGGATAACGCCGGTCGGTAAAAATGTTAACATCGAACGAAACATCAAACAAAACTTGGCAATGTTTGCAACCGAGGACCAGCGCATCGTATCTACCGATGCATCTCTCCCAGCAGCAGCGTGCAACGAAAGGGTGCAACGAAAGGGTTAGGTTAGCAGAAGAGAAAGAGCGCGGAGGGTGGTTTTGTCAGTGAAACGTGCAGCCCGGGGTGGACGGTGAAACGAAACGAAGCGAAGGGTGGGACGAAGGGGGATGAGACGGGAGATGATGTCACCGCAGGGGATGGCTAATTTAATGACTGTTGATTGGCTATGCATGGGATACATGAATGGGTAGCTCGATCTCTCTTTCTCTCTCTCTCTTTCTCACGATCTCTTCCCACGTCTCTGGCTGGCTCTTGTTGATCGCGGCTAATTCTGTGCTTCGATCCCCGTACCTCCTCTGTCCGCTCTCTGTTTCTCTCGACACGCGAGCGTCTTTTTCAATTTTCGATTTTAAAACGATCTGTTTTATTTTTTCTTTTTTTTTTTGGCGAAGTTATATCATCTACAAAAGTTTATTCCTTTCTCTAATTTAGTTTCTTAATTTTAATGTAAATTAAGTTTAGTTGAATTAAATCGGTTTAGTTTAATTCGAAGATTTTAAAAACGATCTGTTTCATTTTTTCTTTTTTTTTTTCGCGAAGCTACATAATCTACAAAAATAGATTTATTCCTTTCTCTAATTTAGTTTCTTAATTTTAATCTAAATTAAGTTTAGTTGAATTAAATCGGTTTAGTTTAATTCGAAGATTTTAAAAACGATCTGTTTCATTTTTTCTTTCTTTTTTCGTGCAGCTACATAATCTACAAAAGTAGATTTATTCCTTTCTTTAATTTAGTTTCTTAATTTTAATCTAAATTAAGTTTAGTTGAATTAAATCGGTTTAGTTTAATTCGAAGATTTTAAAAACGATCTGTTTCATTTTTTCTTTCTTTTTTCGTGCAGCTACATAATCTACAAAAGTAGATTTATTCCTTTCTTTAATTTAGTTTCTTAATTTTAATCTAAATTAAGTTTAGTTGAATTAAATCGGTTTAGTTTAATTCGAAGATTTTAAAAACGATCTGTTTCATTTTTTCTTTTTTTTTTCGCGAAGCTACATAATCTACAAAAGTAGATTTATTCCTTTCTTTAATTTAGTTTCTTAATTTTAATGTAAATTAAGTTTATTTGAATTAAATCGGTTTAGTTTAATTCGAAGATTTTAAAACGATCTGTTCCATTTTTTTTTTTTTTTTTTTTGGCGAAATTATATCATCTACAAAAGTAGATTTATTTCTTTCTCTAATTTAGTTTCTTAATTTTAATCTAAATTAAGTTTAGTTGAATTAAATCGGTTTAGTTTAATTCGAAGATTTTAAAAACGATCTGTTTCATTTTTTCTTTTTTTTTTCGCGAAGCTACATAATCTACAAAAGTAGATTTATTCCTTTCTTTAATTTAGTTTCTTAATTTTAATGTAAATTAAGTTTATTTGAATTAAATCGGTTTAGTTTAATTCGAAGATTTTAAAAACGATCTGTTTCATTTTTTCTTTCTTTTTTCGTGCAGCTACATAATCTACAAAAGTAGATTTATTCCTTTCTTTAATTTAGTTTCTTAATTTTAATCTAAATGAAGTTTAGTTTAATTTTAAAACGATCTGTTTCATTTTTTCTTTTTCACGAAGCTACATCATCTACAAAAGTTTATTCCTTTCTTTAATTTAGTTTCTTAATTTTAATCGAAATTAAGTTTAGCTGAATTGAATCGGTTTAGGTTTCATTCTTCATTATATTGGATACAGTCATATAAAATCGATATACCTGATTGAGGTTAAACACTGATAAATCTTCTTTCTCGAATGTCGTGGTTCTCGCTCGTTTGAACGAACACACATTAGCATTAGCCCACCGTAATCCGTATTCATGGTGATCCATGGTTTTCCCGAGTATATTGCATATTTTTGGTAGCCGGTTGCGCTCCAAACGAAATTCATGGGGGCTGCGGTAAGACAGAAACCGGGGGGAGAGGGGAAATACGAACGCGAGGATCGATGAAACGGCTATGCGAGAAGTATAAAAGCATTTCCGTTTTAATGCGAGCTGCACGTGTTGGCTCCCATGCACGACGGGGGGAAAAAAGGATGAAAAGAAGACACTGTGCGAAATAAAACGAAAAGAAAAAAAAGGGGGGGAGGGTACGACGAGAGTGTGTATTCGAATTGCTTTTCCTTTGGCGGAGAGAAAGAGACAGAGAGTTTAAAAAGAGACGATTGCGCGTTTCCCTTCGACGACGATAGTTATCGCGCGTGTAATTCTCTCGTGGTTTTTCTTCTTTTTTTTTTTTTTTTTTAATTCTCTCCCACTCGTATTTTCTGTATACATGTTGTGTCGTCGCATCGGATGCTTATCGCGTGCAAATATGTATCAAGTTTTTCCAAAACGCGCTGCGATCCTTTGTTTGTGTACTTGTACAAATACCGATAACGTGCAGTGAAGTCGTCGATGATGATGATGATGATGATGCTTTTGTAAAAAAATGTTCGTACATTCAGGGATCTCCACTCTCTGACGCTTTTCTCGAAACATGATTTTTTTTACATATAATATAGCTTGTTTCTTTTTTTCTCGGGAATTCTTGGAAATTCAAACGCTCGTAAAAGCGTTGAAAGATCTCTTTCTTTTCCCGCGACTCTAGCGGAATTTTTTCCCTTTGCGAACACGTCGCGCGATTTTTCTTCTTTCAATCGTTTTGTTGAACAGTAGAATTATTAGAAAATGTTGCAGTCTCGCCAATTTTTGTTCGTTCGAATTCAACGTTCGATAATTCAATAAAATGATGAAGGAAAATCATACGAGTTTTGAAAGAGATAAAGTGGAGCTCGTTCAAATTTTACGTTCAAAATTCAGATCATACAACAAGTTTCAAAGGGTGTTTGTAAAGAGGAGGTTTCGATCTTCGAAATGATGGATCTAGTTACGAAAACAATTTTTCTGAATTGTCTGAAATTCTCCCCCCTCCGCCATCCTCTGCATGATGTAAAGTCAAGAAGATTCCAAAAAAAAAAAAAAAAAAAAGAAAAAATTCTCGACTGTCAAATCAGAGACCTCGACGCTTTTAACTCTTTGGGGTTACGTTAAAATTAGGTTAAAAAATTTTGCTTAGCTTTTTACGCATGGTGGGAAATATTTTAACCCAGCTGGAAAAGTTGAAGTTGACTCATAGTCAAACAATTCGATATTATTTTAATATTTCCTCTGTTTTTTTTTATATTATATTATATTTATTTTTTATATTATTTTAATATTTTTATTTTATATTTAATTTATTTTATATTATTTTAATATTTAATATTTAATATTTTTTATATTATTTTAATATTTTCTCCGTTTTTTTTTTCTTCTTTTTATATTAAAAGAAAATTTCGCGCACACTTGGGTTTCTATTTTCTTTAAGATCGCGTGTGAGAAATCAAGTGAGTGAAAACAAGACCAAGGTGGATCGTTATATGCGTGTCTCAAAGAACTACAAATCAATTTAAATTATTTCTTTCGAAAATCACGTCGATTGATTTTATCTTGTTAACGAATATCGAAAGCTAACCTAAACCTTTGGTTCACATAAAAATAACATTGGATTTCTTCCGTCGCAGCGAGAAATCACGAGAGATCACGCCATTAAGTGACACAAAAGAAAAGAAGATCGTTCTCCGCTTGACTATATTTATTTCAATGACAAAATATTCTCGACGACATAATTCGCAACGTGTGTAATAAATACCATTTCGACTTGAAATGAAACACGTGATATCACGCTTATGGAAATTTTCACGACGAAAAAACGGCCATCTTATCTTCCTGGTACGTTGAATTATTCCTTTTCAGAAAATTTACAATCTCTCGTTCGTCATTTAACACAGTTAGGCTGTATCTGCGTCAAGATTCCCTCCGATTCGTCGCGAGTACGCGTTTAGACGCTTGGAGGAAACGTCGTTCGCAGAATGGCAAGTCGCTTAGCGGATTTTCCGTAGCTTCCGGTGGAGTTCTCTGGCAGGCCTCTTCCTCCTCTCGACAGCTGAACGACGAGCCGAGCGCGCATTTTATGCGTAACGCGTTACGTCCTCGCGCGATACGCCTCTCTCTTTCTCTCTCTCTCTCTCTTTTCTGTTACATACTCACTCGCTTGCGTATCCTCTAGGCCTCTTCTTGCATCCGTCGCGTTCTTGCGTAAGCGCGTACATCGTACGTACATATACACTCTCTCTCTCTCTCTCTCTCTCTCGTTGGCACGTGCCAACAGCTGACATCGAAGATCGCCGCTTCTGTGCTGATGCATCGATCGCGTGCCGCGATCGCGCGACCCACGCCTCCTTCCACTTTTTTTTCTTCTTTTTTCTTCTCTCTCTTTAGCTTTTCCTATTTTTTCTTTTTCTTCTTCTTCTTCTTCTTCTTCTCGCCAACCTTCGATTTCCTTCTCGCGTTGTTCTTGCTGGTCCGAGGCATCGTCTGTCGTCGATGAGATCGTTAACTACCGACAGTTAAGACGAAGTCATTTCTACGGAAATCATTTCGATTTCTGATAAATAAAAATGAAAATAAAATTCACTCTATTATTCCTTTAGTTATCACTGTAAATGTCATTGCATCATTGTGGGGGGGAAAAATTGTAACATGAAGTGGAAATTTTTAAAATGAAATTGTATAAACCAGTCATTTTGACTGGTGTAGTAGTTCTAGTTGTTAATGTAATACGCGGATGTAGCTGGATTTATACGCGCGAATATTTATATTAAATAATTTTAATTGGTCGTTCAACACACGCGTTGACAATTCGTGCGATTGTTTCGTAGGTTAGGTAGTTCTTTCGCGAGATAATGCAGAGTTGTTTTTCATCGTTCTTCGGTGCACAGAGTTTTCGTCTCGCGTCCAGCGTGAACACATTCGAAGATAATGCGTGTGTGTGTTTTGAATATACATCGTTTTTTTCACAAACGAACGTTTCTCGAGAGAGAATTTTATCGACGCTTGCTTGGACAAATTTGTAAAAAATGCTACAGCGAAGATTGTAAGAAGTGTATTAGCAATTTAATTTCGTCGTTAAATTCGATTTGCACGAGAGAAAAGTAAAAAAAAAAGAAAACGGTATCTCGAATAATTTTCGAGAACGTTCGAAGTACGTACCAGCTTTGAGGGTGAGTTCTCGACATTGACGATCGCCGGTAAAAAAGAAAAACCACGAATATCTTCTCGACAAGATCAGATTTGTCTGAGAAAATTTCATCGAAATCGTGCGAATCCACGCTTTGGATTTCACTTCAGTTTTCCGCAAGAGACAGAAGTCTACAAAGTGACAGGGATGATTATTTTTCTCTTTTGCGTACACCGACGGAGAAGATTATTTTTTCCTAAGTTTTAAAAAAATCCGCATTCAAAAAATTTCCAAATTTCAATAATACCGACAATTTCCAAACAGGACAATCGATCGTTTGCCAGTTTATATTGCCAGTTTAATTATTCTTTTACTCGAAGCGGATCCCCTGCTACTTTCCTACTAAGTATTATTGCTGATGAGTAGATGTATATACTAAGTATAAAAGGTTTCGTCGCGAGGGCAAAGAGTTAACAAACCGTGTACGTCGTACGATCGCGTCGTTCGTTTCGAGCATTACTCGATCGGCAGATAAACCGGTAGAAAGAACCGGCCATTTGCCACTTACGTACGTACGTATTTGTTATTACACGCGCCGTTAGACTTATCGCTTATGGCAGCGGACGTTCTGCAATTAAGCAGAACTCGGGATTTCTCTGGCGTCGCTCGTTTTCTTTTCACAGTCGTTTCTACACACAGAGAGAGAGAGAGAGAGAGAGAGATTATCCCTATATATATGTTCGTCGTATTTCTCGCTCGTATTTATTTATATTTATTTGCTTGTTTGTTCGTTTTTAACGGGAGAAGGTTTCATTCTAGGGAAGAAAGAAACGACAACGACGCGAAGTAAAACAAAACAGGTAGAACAAACACGTTGATGAAGAATAATACAAAAGAAGCAGTAACACGTCATATTTGCGAAAGGGGGAGGGGGAGAGTTGCTTTACGCGTTTTGTGTTTAATCCGCGATCGAGATATCTTTTTGGCTCTATGTCGGAAACTCTGGATTTGATTTTTCTTTTTTTTTTTTTTCGTACGTTTTTGGGTCTTAATAGAGCAGAAAATCACCGAGGCGTGTTTGTATTAAATTCGTTGGTAGCATTGTTCATACAGGTATGTATTATACAGGGTGGCCACTGAAAAACTAAAAGAGAGTACTGTATTTGTGAGCAGGAAAGTGGTGGTGATCGTTCGAGGGATGTTGTTTCGTCACACGCAATACTGAAAAAAAGAAAGAAGAAATCCATTAATTATGTTTTCAAAATGAAGTAATCAAACATCAGAGAAACACGTGTTTTGTAAAAGTTACTTTTGTTTAATATCATTCAGTCTTTCAGTGGCCACCCTGTATATTATTATGTATATTATATGTATTGTATAATATAATATATATAGTAATAGTAATTATATAATAATTAATAATATTCACCAAATTTAGTTAACTTCAACCGTGACCGAAAAGTGTTGTTCTACGTATGAAAATAGGTCGAGAATGTGAGATGAAATTCCGTTGAGAATGCTTGGGGTCTTCGAGAGAATCGAGTTTGAAAAATTTATCACGCAAGCACACGTGTCGATTTCTGCATTAAGCGTTGACTTAATAACTCTTCCAGAGTTTCCACACGCATCTGGAAAAGTGTGTGTCATTTATAATCAAGACCATTGGTTCTCCTACAATCCTCCGCACGATCAAAACGCGAGAGTTCGTACTGAATTTTTCTCCAGTGAAAGCGAGAATGAGTTGCGTAGAAAGGAGACCAAACAACAGAGGCAGACACGTTCTCTAACGTAACTGCGGAACGACGAGAGAAAAGTATGGTGGTACGCAGGGTAGAAATGGGTTCATAAAATATTTAGAACGCTCCGAGAGTCATATGCCTAAGGCGAGCAAGAAGCTTCGTTACAAGTAAATTTTAAATGATACGATGAATTTATAAAGTCAAGAGAGATGTTCGTTAAGATCCTTCGAACTGGTCGATATTATGCGATTCCGTATTATTATAAAGCAATATCTTGGTTGTTTTCAGAGACAAACTTGGGTAAACTTCGTTAATAAAAGTTGTTTAATAATATGATTTTTCTTTTTTGTAAGTCGAAGGGTTTCGAAGATTTCAAGATCCCCTCCACTTAAATGGAGTAATATATATATATTTTTTTTTCTACTAGTAATCGACATTATAAAAAGCAGTCTATCACACTGATCTGTGTACGTCGAGAAACTCTAGTAGAAAAAACGAGGAAAAACATTGTGTGTCGGTGCGTTCGACAAGACGTGGCAGAATTCGATAAAATGGCGGGAAAGAATCTTCAGCGAGGGAAATTTCTTAATCGTTTAACAGTGCGGACGCGTGAGTTCTAACAGCGACTTTATAGTTCTGAAACGCGTAAATACGTCCATTTCACGTAATTTTCGTATTAGGTTTCACTAATATTCGATTTATCATAGTATTAATGTGAGTTCAAATAATCAAATGATAAAATTTCCGTGCGTTCTAACAGCGACTTTATGATTCTGGACGCGTGGATGTCTATTTTACGTAATTTTCGTATTAGGTTTCACTAAAGTTTGATTTATCATAGCATCAATGTGAGTTCAAATAATCATATGATAAAATTTGCGTGCGTTGTAACAGCGACTTTATGATTCTGAACGCGTGGATACGTCCATTTCACGTATTAGGTTTCACTAATATTTGACTTATCATAGTTGTAGCGTCACCGTGAGCAATAATCAAACGATAAAACTAACTGTTAACATTAGTCGAAATAGAAACAATCACGGTAATACAAGACATTCACGCGTCCAGAATCATAAAGTCGTTGTTAGCACGCACGCGTCCGCGCTGTTAAAACGATTAAGAAACTTTTTTGCCGATTTTCAAAAGAACCAATAAATTACGACCTATGATGGTAGAATATAATGCCGAAAAAAGAAAAGAAAATTTTGACCTTGAATTTCAAGGTCAAGGTCAATTTTGCGGCACAATTACTCTTCACACGTATCTCCATCAAATCGAAGGTGTAGAATTCATCTGTGATAGCCAAAATGGGACAAACTTTTCTTTCCACCCTGTACACGCACATTAAATTCGCTGATCGCAGCGTTGGCCACGTATCCGTCGACGGAGCAAATGAAGTAAGCGAGAGAACGATCGAAAGCGATCGTGGATTCGACGATTCGCTGAGGGGGGTTGCAAGATCCCCCCGTTCGTTCGAGCAGTCCCTACCCCTCAGGGGTTTCTCACGACCCCTTTGTCCTCGAAAATTGGCCGACGTCGGCTTTCTCGCGCGACACGCGCGCGCGTTACCGATCTTTTATCTCGCCTAACCATGCATCGTCCTTACTTGGATTTCTTTCTTTCTTTTTTTTTTTTTTTTTTTTTTTCTAACGCGACACGTGTATCGTCCCTTCCGAAACGCTGCACTTATTATGTTAGAGAGAGTCTCGAAGAAACTCACCTGCGAGCGTTCTCTCTAACCTCTAGCGTCTTCGTGTTTCGAGACCGGCGCTTTAAACCGCTTTAAATCTCCCCTTAAGTCGGCCCCTTTTCGATGCAAATACGAGTTTCGTCGGTTCTGTCGCCGACGAGCCGCGAAAAAACGCCGGCACACAATAGCCCGTTGCTATTGTGGAAATATACGAACACAACCGATTCGTCCCGTCGAGCTTGACGTTTACGTCGTAAAGGGTGTAATTGAAACTCGCGGTGTACAATTTTACGGAACTTTTATTCGAACGAGGCGAAACTTCCAAACTTCGGAACATACTGGTGTTCAGGCTAGGTTGTGTCCGACGAAGGGAGAGGCCGTTCGTGACGGCGCACGAAACGTGCATCTTTTGTTCTATAAATTATAGTTTCTCTCTCGCGGGTATTTTTTTATATTAACGCTTTCGCGACGGGCAGCGTCATTTCAGAAATTGGCGCCACAAAATTGTTAAACGCGCCGTGATGTTTTCGTCTGTTAACGTGCTTTATATTTCACGTTGTTGATAAATACTACGCGAACCGTTATGCAAAATAAATATGTAAAAGTGTACTTGCTGTTAGTTAATTGTACATTTTCACATACCTGTAAATTCATCACGTATTCATTTTATTTAAAAAAGAATATTTCTTTCTATACGCATTTGTAACGTTTAATTCTTCGAAACATTGAACAACAAATAACTATGAGTAGTCATACTGAGATGCAATGTTTCTCATATTCGCGCGCTTACAAATAGTAGAATCTTATTCAGCTGAACTTCAGCTTTTGTTCGGCTGTCGCTTGTCGTGAAAGTGTTAATAAAAATCAGACTCGATACGCGTAAAGTGTCTGACATCGTCTGAACGAATATTTCGGGCGTCAGTCCCCA
This sequence comes from Tetragonula carbonaria, assembly GCA_032399595.1. Classification (NCBI taxonomy): domain Eukaryota; kingdom Metazoa; phylum Arthropoda; class Insecta; order Hymenoptera; family Apidae; genus Tetragonula; species Tetragonula carbonaria. Next base: position 1,429,270 of record JAUCRC010000003.1, read on the forward strand.
GGGACCGACGCCGCCTCGAACGTGTTAAAGGCGATCCAGAGATACGAGAATGGCGAAGGAGAACCGAAAAAAGAAAGTTTACCTTCACATTGGACATTATTTCGATTGTTACAGTCGCTTGAGAGAACCTTGCATTTGCAAAGGCTTGAATTCGATCAACGAAGAAGGTAAATTTCTTTTCAAAACTAAATTTCTGGCGCGAGAAAAAGATGAATGCAGTGTGGGAGAGCTGCGATATTCGAGCGAGGCAACTATACACGTAAAATTATAGGAAATCGATAGAACGAGCGGGAAATGAAGAGGCGGAGCGGAGAAGAAAGGGAAAAACAGAGTTTTGTTTTTATTTGTTTTTTTTTTGCAAACTGCGATCACGGTGTCGTTTTCGACAAGGAAGAAACGATTTGGAAGGTGTCCGCGACACCTTTCTTTCTTTTCCCCCTGATCGTTCGCGATCGGTTCGCGACGCGTTGGGATTCCGAAGCGGCGAGTTGATGCAACCAGCCCCAGAAGAACAAAGTGACATTGACGTTTTCCTCGTCACTGGTCTGAGAAACGTGCAGGTGCCACCGTGCGCCAACCGGCACAGGTTCTCCCTTCTGTGCCCGTGTTACACGCACCTTTGTACTACAGTACTTGTTCGCGTTCCCCCCATCGAGTTGGCCATCGAGTCGGATCGGATCGAGGCGACCGCTTTGGCTCGATTCGTTTTGACACCGGCGTCGCCTCGGAGAACAGCCGTCGATTCGAATCGCGCCACGATCGAGAGACTGTAGCGAGTCTACTGAGACGAGATCGCTGCAACTACTATCACGCGAAGTATACGAATCCCGAAGAAGAGGCGTTCTTTTTGACAACAACGTTGAGAGAGCCAAGCTGGAGAGAGAGAGAGAGAGGAAAGCTTGAAATTCATTTGTCAACCAGAAAATACGCTACGTACACAGAGAAAAAGAAAAGAAAGCTTACTTGACTCGCGTTGAGAAACATAGGAAAATATATAACGAAATAGTTACTTGCGGCACGGAAAACAATTTGCAAATTTAGTAGGTGCAGAGTTTGGGAAGTATATGTGAAAATTAATAAATATCGGATGTCGGTGGATGCGATCACCGATCTTTCCATCGATTTCACAGCGACAGCTCTGTTTCCTCGAAGAAAAGTATAATGGCTGTCGTCTTCGTGCACTCGTTTCGTTAGCCCGATTGGTTTCTCGAAACTGGCGTGAAAGACTCGTAGAACTGCCATTGCTTGATTAACCGACCTCAGATATATATATATATATAGATTAACCGATTTAAGATATATATATATATATATATATATATATATATATATATTTGTCGAAATAGATTCCAGAGCTTCAACTTTGAGGTTAGTTTACTCTTTTTTTTCCAATATGGACGTTGCGCGGGTAAAAAGTCTGTAGAATTCACCAATAAAAATTACTTACTTGAATCTTTATCGAAATCTACATTATCATCGTCACAGTACTCCCTTGTAGCATCTATACGTTTTTCTTTGCAAAATATTCTTCAATTAGAATGTACTGATTTCATCAATTTAGGTAACAGTTCTATATCTAGTGATTTTTGTCGAAATAGATTCCAGAGCCTGAACTTTGAGGTTAGTTTATTCTTTTTTTTTCAATATGAACGTTGCGCGGGTAAAAAGTCTGTAGAATTGACCAATAAAAATTACTTACTTGAATCTTTATCGAAATCTACATTATCATCGTCACAGTACTCCCTTGTAGCATCTATACGTTTTTCTTTGCAAAATATTCTTCAATTAGAATGTACTGATTTCATCAATTTAGGTAACAGTTCTATATCTAGTGATTTTTGTCGAAATAGATTCCAGAGCCTGAACTTTGAGGTTAGTTTATTCTTTTTTTTTTTCAATATGGACGTTGCGCGGGTAAAAAGTCTGTAGAATTCACCAATAAAAATTACTTACTTGAATCTTTATCGAAATCTACATTATCATCTTCGGATATATATATATATATATATATATATATTTACACATAAATGCGTAAATAGACACGCACGAACCAAGTCCATCGCAAGCTGTTAGTTTGTTCTTATTACTTTTTCTTTTTTTTTTTCTGTTCTTTATCTGCCGCGCGAGAAAAAATTGGTGGCAAAAATATTGTCTGAAAACACGTACCGAACGATCGATTCGTGTACACTGCTTATCAGCGGCGGTGTGTTCGAGATATACATGCGCGATCGTCGAACGACGATACGAATTTCTTTCAAAACGTTAACGACGAGAATTTCGATTTTTCGACTTTCTTATCCGGAGCTAAAAGTTGTTTTTTCTTTGCTTTGCTTTTCAGGTACGTATCATAATGAGAGAGAGAGAGAGAGAGAGAGAGAGAGCTGTTTACTCGCGTTGAGCCATGGCGATCGGTAAGAATACTCATCAATATACTTTTTAAACGATTAATCCGTGAACAGCTCCGGTTCCTTCGGTGTCTTCGTGAAATTTTCAATTTTTCTTCTTCTTAGGAATCGAAAAAATTATCGATAATTGTCAGGAATCGTTAAGGGACTTCTGAACAAACGTCGATCCTTTTTTTCGAAAGATATTCTCACGTTTTTACAAGTGTCTCGATGATGACAGATGGACAAACAAATAAAAGTTTCGGACTTTCAAAATGTAAAATGTTTCTCTTTGTCGGAGATTCAATTTGTTTATCGAACGTTGAAAACGTTCTCGATATTCAACGAATAGTGCTCGAATATGAAAATGGCACTTTAATTAAACGTTCTAAATTTTAATGGAATCAATTCCATTGGAGCTTTTATTGTGCAGAAATTCGGAAATATCTGTTCTGTAACACTAGCTGAAACACTTCTATGAAAATCGTACGAAAACAGATAGTTTCTTCTAGGTATACTTAAGTACTACTGCTATGTAAAATATATAATTTGAAATATATATAGACAGAAGTGTTTTTAACATGTTGAGTTTAAACACGAGACAGTTAGAGAGAAATGGCCACACGTAATTGTGTAATTTGTGGCTCGTAATTTGTGGCGCAAATTTATTTATCATCATTGCAACAAACGTCGAAATCAGAAAATACTCCATTTAGCAAAGAAGTAACTTTACTCACGTTAAAAACGACGAGAAAAGGTCGAAGCACGAAACAATGCAAAATTTTGCTACAATTCCTTTTCGGATTATTCTCAACATTTAACAAGTTTCACGATTTTCACAAACGAGAAGAGATCCCGATTCATTTCGATCATCCTGTTCGAATTTTAACACTAAAACAACCAGGCCTTGTGACACGTAATTCAATGCAAAATATTCTGCTAATATATAAATCGTTGTAATTCATAAACGATAATAATTGAAATAAATCGATTTATCAAAAAAATACGTTCCCGTCTGAACAGAAATCGATATTAATTTCGACGAAAATATCAGTGTCTTTTAAGCAGTCTTTTCAAAGACAAAAGATCCTTGGATCCTTGAATCGTTATTGGTCAATTTCGTGTAAATTTCTGGAATCTGTTAATAATATAAATAACAAATATAATGAATCTCTGAATTCCAGTGTTAATTGATGGGAATCGATCGGGGCTCGGTTGCTCGTTACGCGCCAGATACGAGATACGATACGGAGTAAAAAATCCAAAGTAAAAAGGGGGGAGTGTTTTCGCGATTTGCCGGAAGCGAAGATGATACACAAAGTCGCGGTACAATGCCTAGGGAAGGGAGAGAGGAGGGGAGGGCCAGATCTAATTCGATCTTCGAGATCAATGGAGTTTTCGTTGCGACCGGCGGGCTTAGCTGCTAGTTTCCTAAAAGCTCGGTCTAATCACGGACCCCTGTTACCCTTCGTGGCTTCCACGCTATGGCAACTAATCTCGGCAGAACTCGGGGCCAAAACCCCCTTTCTCTCCCCCCCTCTCCCACCGCTGCGGTATCCCTTCGCTCTTCCGATCTTCTCTCTTTTCTTCGACCACGGCCGCACACAGTGCAGTGGCGCAGCTATCTCTCCTTCTTGCTGCCGGCGATACGACGCCAGACCTAATCTCTAATTTATTTTCCCGTTACTTTCAACGTCGCCCCACGATGCTGGCACGGTATTGCCACTTGCTTTTCATTCACTCGAGTGCCAGTGTAGCGTTCAAACTCGAGGTTCATTCGCTTTCGTGATTCTTTTTTTTTTGAAAAAAAAAAATAGAAGCCAGGCATTAACGACAGTTGCTCAGTGTACTATTTCTTTATCGAAATCTATATTATCATCCTCCTTGTAGCATCTATACGTTTTTCTTTGCAAAATATTCTTCAATTTTCTAATTGAAGAATGTACTGATTTCATCAATTTAGGTAACAGTTCTATATCTAGTGATTTTTGTCGAAATAGATTCCAGAGCCTCAACTTTGAGGTTAGTTTATTTCTTTTTATATATGCACGTGGCGTCTGGCAAAAAGTCTGTAGAATTCATCAATAAAAATTACTTACTTGAATCTTTATCGAAATCTACGTTATCATCGTCAGAGTAATCCCTTGTAGCATCTATACGTTTTTCTTTGCAAAATATTCTTTAATTAGAATGTACTGATTTCATCAATTTAGGTAACAGTTCTATATCTAGTGATTTTTGTCGAAATAGATTCCAGAGCCTCAACTTTGAGGTTAGTTTATTTCTTTTTATATATGCACGTGGCGTAGGTAAAAAGTCTGTAGAATTGACCAATAAAAATTATTTACTTGAATCTTTATCGAAATCTACGTTATCATCGTCAGAGTAATCCCTTGTAGCATCTATACGTTTTTCTTTGCAAAATATTCTTTAATTAGAAAATACTAACAGCTGTATCTCTAATAATTTTCGAGATATTTGTCGAAATAGATTCCAACTTTGAGGTTAGTTGGATTACCCTCTTAAACATGGACGATGCACGTGGCGTTGGCAAAAAGTCGGTAAACATAAAAATTGTTTTCTTGAATCTTTATCAAGATCTACATTATCATCTTTTTCTTAATCGTTGTCAAAATCTACATTATCATCATTACTTGAATCTTTATCAAAATCTACATTATCATCTTCGAAGCACTGCCTTTTAGTATCTGTACATTTTTTTTTTTTTGGCAAAATGTTTTTCTGACTAAAAAAAAAAATACTGATTTCATCAATTTACATTATAGTTGCATTTAGTGATTTCCGAGAGATGTTTATCGAAATAGATTCCGGAGCCTCAATTTTGAGGTTAGTTTACCCCCTTCAACGTGGACGGTCATTGATAAAGAAGGAAAGTACGTGTCAAATACTTTGTTCGGGCCAAATTTCATCAAAATCGGTGACTGACACTTCGATGAGCTCCCTTGTGAGTAAAACAATAGCGAAATCTCTTACCACGCTAAAGGAATATCTTCAGCATCGTCGTCACTTCACCAGAGTGTATCGTCTTTGTAGCTGCACCAGAATGCTGCCTTCGCATTGTTATTTCTGATTTTGGGGAGTAAAAAGGAGTCACGTGGAACGAGTTTCGGCGACAGCAGATTTTCGCACAAAGTTTCCGCACGTTCACGAATCGTTTCGTAAAATCGTTCGCGCGCTTCGTTTGCCATTCATTTAACTGTCTAACTTCGACGATCAGTCTGGTAATGATTCTTCCATCAGAATGCACGAGCTCGTGCACGCGTTCGAAAATCGTCCTCCGTATCTTCTCTTTCGTCTCTGAATCTCTTCGTACACGCTACTTCTCGTAGTTTCGCTATTTTCAACGTCTCAACGATTTTTGACGAGTTTCACCAGAGATTTGTCGATTCCTCGTTCTTTAACAAGTTCGAGACGGCGTCGGTCCACACGGACCGACACCTCGATATTCGTTCTGCGCGCGTCGGTCCCCGAGGACCGACACTTTCGATATTCATTTAGCCGGTGTCAGACGCGTATCGAGCCAGATAAATACGCTTGATTTCGATTAATATAAAAAATAACACACGTGAGAAAACTATATGAAACAATTTATATAACACAAAAAAAGATACACGTTCGTGTTAAGAAGGGCGAGACATTGTGCGTGTCTGTCAAGTGTGACAAGGGTGAATTATATCGGACCGATGATAGATAAAGCTATCAGTTACACGGTCCATTTGAAGAAGTGGCCGACACAACGTTGCCGACGAGAAGAGAAAAAAAATTCGTACTGCCGAGCGGATTTTATTTTTCCTCCGCTCGGGACGATGTCGGAAACTTCGCTGGTCGCCCGAGGGAAAAGAATTTCGTCGTCTGAAAGGTTTCGCCTGCTGAAGGAGAACGGCCTGCAGAAGTTGAAAAATGAAAGCGAATCGACGACCAAAGATAGACAGAGAGAGAGAGAGAGACCGAGAAGATAAAGTCCTGCTGCGACGAGCGCACAAAAGCACGCGCTGGATAGATCTGGAAAAGTCTGCAGCCACCACGGGCACACGGATTCGTCGAATTCGGCGTCCTGGAAAAATTCCATCGACAATAAGACGGTTTAATCGCGCTTCACGTCGGGAATAGAAGCCCGGCGATTGCGAGAGGCACGTTTGAATCGCGTTTCTCATCTTCGAGCATTGCTCCGAGAATGCCTCTGTATCTCTCTATACCCGTGTCTCTCCTCCTCCGCCGCCGATATCCTTTCGCGATAAGCTGCTTTTCTCCGTTTGTTGGAACGTTTTCACCATGCGCGCCACCAGGACCAGCTGTTTGCTCGCCGAGCAAACGTGAACGTTTCGATCCGGATCCGCAGCTTGTTTCTTCGTTCTGAAACTTCTCGTTGAAACGCCATTCGCGAGGGAAATCGCGTTCACTTTTCTAAATTATCGACTGAAATCGACTGACTGATTCGAGTGGTTTATTTTGGAAAAGTGGCGCGAGTCATTTGACGAAGAGATCTCGAAGGTTCAAGCTGTTGAGCTGAAGTTTCCTCAAAAACTCGGGAGCTGTTTCAAATTGACGATCGACGATGCTTAACACTTTACCGACCGGTAGCCTATTAATCGGCTAACATATTTCAACACTTTACCGACAAGTAGCCTATTAATCGGCTAACATATTTCAACACTTTACCGACTGGTAGCCTATTAATCGGCTAACATATTTCAACACTTTACCGACTGGTAGTCTATTAATCGGCTAACTAACATATTTTAACACTTTACCAACTGGTAGCCTATTAATCGGCTAACATATTTCAACACTTTACCGACCGGTAGCCTATTAATCGGCTAACATATTTCAACACTTTACCGACTGGTAGCCTATTAATCGGCTAACTAACATATTTTAACTCTTTACCGACTGGTAGCCTATTAATCGGCTAACATATTTTAACACTTTACCGACCGGTAGCCTATTAATCGGCTAACTATTCACCGCTAATACACGGTCGGTAAAGTGTTAATGTTAACACAGTCTTACTACGGCCAATTGTTGAGTGCGGGTGACTGTGATTATTCTGTTGATGATAATGCCTCAACATTTGATTTCTCTGACGCGGAAGATTCAGATAGTGACCTTCCTCTTGTAAGAAGACACGTCAGAGTAAATCGTTTATCTAGTTTTCTGCGCGGATGTGCCCGCTCACCGTGTTCGCGCAACCCAAAACTCACCCGCATCAGATGTGTTAAGACGTCTCGGAGACGACCCAGAGACCGAGTCCTCGATTCTCGTTCTGCATCGACTCCTAGGTTTCAAGAATGAGACTCCTAGCATTAGTTGAACGAAGAAAGTTCGTTTCAGATTTCGTTGTCTTCGCCGCTAACGCAACGGATCGCACCGGATCGAGAATTTTCGCGGCATTTTTGACTAGCTAACGCTTGACTCTCGTCGATTTATAACGAAATTTGTCATAAATATTTATAACAAATATTCAACGACACACAAAGTGATATATATATATATATATATATATATATATATATATCTCACGGATTAATTTCATTGATTTTAGAAAGAAATTCGACAAATGTGTCTCATCGGTTTGTTTACTGCATTCGATTGCTCGAACTAATTTAATTTTCCCAACAATCATGTATATGCGGATGAAACATTTGATCGCAAGCGAAAAATCGATCCTGCGGGGAATTTTCATCTCTTCTCTTGTCGCTTCATTCCACCCTCAACGATGGATCTTTCCATCCAGTGGAAGCTTAGCTCGTGCGTGTTCGTTGCACCAGCTAAGCTTCCACTTTCCCGAGAAGAAAACAAATCCAGCGAAAATTGACCCAGCTGCTGCGTGTTTCCACAGAATTCGTCGAACCTCGAAGCCGCGCACCGTGTGTCACCGTGTGTAGCGAGAACCTAAATTTACGTGCGCGGAGTTCCATTCGGTTGATTCGCCCCTCTAAAAATATGCGTGCTTTACGCGTGTAACCTATGCGTACCGTGCGTTATTATACTTCCGCGGTGCTGGCGAATAGAGAAACGATTACGACGTAAGAGAGAGAGTCGGTGACCGATGGGTTATCGCGGCCGGCAACTCGTCCACGCCGGTTATCAGTTTTCCTTATCGAGCCAAACGCTGGTAGAGAATTTTTTCCCCTCCTCCCCGATATATATATATGTATATATATTTTCAACTTCCTTCTGGCGAGCGGATCGAGGACGAGGCCGTGATAACGCCGAGGTTGTTGCATAATGCAGATATTCCTGGCTTACTCGAAGCTCGCCTCTTTCCTTCCCACGGAGACGAGAGTGCAAGTGCACGGAGATTCCGCGCCGCGATGAACTCTGGAGATCGCGTTCTCGCGGCCAAAAATTGTTTCAAGCCTCGTTTTTTCGAGATTTACGATCGTCGTGTTACGCTGGTCGTTGAACCAACTCGTCTTGTCGTCCAGCTGAAAAACGTTGTCCAGCCGAAAAATTGTATATAACGACGTTTAAAGGATAGAGAGGTGTGATTTTTAGTTGTTTGGAATTTTGGAATACCCAGAACTCTGAATGTGCCTGATTGATCTTCGTTCCAAACGTTTGTTTCACTCGGGAATCGTCGGATATAATTGGAATATCGCGGCGATAGTATTCACTGTGGTCTAGAGATTTAGGTTAGGTTTAGGTTTAGGTTAGGTTTCAGGCAAAAATTGCGACAATAGTGCTCACCGTGTTCTGGAGATCTAAGTTAGGTTTTAGGCAAAAATTGTAGCTACAATGCTCACTGAGTTTTGGAAGTTAGGTTTCAAGCAAAAATTGCGACAATAGTGCTCACCGTGTTCTGGAGATTTAGGCTAGGTTTAGGTTTAGGTTAGGTTTCAGGCAAAAATTGCGACAATAGTGCTCACCGTGTTCTGGAGATTTAGGTTAGGTTTAGGTTTAGGTTTTAGGCAAAAATTGCGACGATAGTCGCTCACTGGTTCTGGAGATTCAGGTTAGGTTTAGGTTTAGGTTAGGTTTCAGGCAAAAATTGCGACAATAGTGCTCACCGTGTTCTGGAGATCTAAGTTAGGTTTTAGGCAAAAATTGTAGCTACAATGCTCACTGAGTTTTGGAAGTTAGGTTTCAAGCAAAAATTGCGACAATAGTGCTCACCGTGTTCTGGAGATTTAGGCTAGGTTTAGGTTTAGGTTAGGTTTCAGGCAAAAATTGCGACAATAGTGCTCACCGTGTTCTGGAGATTTAGGTTAGGTTTAGGTTTAGGTTTTAGGCAAAAATTGCGACGATAGTCGCTCACTGGTTCTGGAGATTCAGCTTAGGTTTAGGTTTAGGTTAGGTTTCAAGCAAAAATTGCGACAATAGTGCTCACCGTGTTCTGGAGATTCAGGTTAGGTTTAGGCAAAAATTGTAGCTACAATGCTCACTGTGTTCTGGAAATTCAGGTTAGGTTTAGGTTTATCGTTGGACTCGCCAGGTTTAACGTTGTCGAGTTAAAACTGTATAACGACGTTTGAAGAACAGCCGTGACCTTGAGATTCTGTGGAAACTCATTAAAATTTTGGACAAACTCATTAGAATTTTGAAATTCGCAGATGAATGCCGATCGATCTTCGTTACAAACGTCCGTTTTCATCAGAATCATCAGAAATCATGGGAAATAATTGAAAAATTGCGGCGACAGTACTCACTGTGGTCTAGAGATCTAGGTTAGGTTCAGGTTTTGGTTACGTTTTAAAGAAAAAATTGCAACGATAGTGCTCGCTGTAATCTGTCGGTTGCGTGATAGTCGACGATATTGATTTTATTTTACCAATTCGAACCGCCTGATCACCGTGTCCCCCGTTGAACTGTCCCCCAACCAAACTTAACCTAACCTAAATCATCAAAGATTGTTTCGCACTAGAAAATCAATTTGTCCCACGTCACGAACAATCGAACGACATCTTGGAACGATCGATCAACCAGATCGACTCGACGATTTTCCAATTTTCCGAAACGAAAAGAAAGGAAAAAAGTAAGGAAACAAACAAATAAATAAATATACATGAAATATTACCGAAATAACGTAAAAACCAGCAGTTAGCGGAGACTCGGATACAAGTAAAAACTCTATACATAATTTCTCGATGATGCGAGTCGAAGCAGCTGGCTCGTGTCCCGCGATTATCGCGGCTCGATCGTGCATCGTGGCGGTCTATCGGCGGTGGATCTCGCGACGCGGCGACAACAGCTGGAGGAAATGTCACGAGAAGACGAGAGAGAGAGAGAGAGAGAGAGAGAGAGAGAGAGAGCTCTGCTGGTAGAACTGGTGACTGGGTGACTGGTGGATTGGTGGCGGTCGGTGACGATAACGAACGATGCCTATTCCTCCGGCGGATATGCTCGACCAGCCCGGCACAATGAAGTAATTTAATTGGTGCGTCGTTTCCATAAATAGCCTGGCAGATTGTTCCGAGCACCAATCCCCTCTCTCTCTCTCTCTCTCTCTCTGTCTATCTCTGTTTGTCACGTCAAGTCGACCCGATGGATGCTTTGATCCACGGATGGATAAAGACCCGCTTTATCTTTCTATACCCTGGCCCGTCTGTCTTCGAACACCTGTGACATCGTTCGATTCTCTTCGTCACCGTTCTCAAGGAAACGTCTCTTCGAACGACTGTTCGTTCGTTCGTGCCTCTCGACGGAGAAGGTGACGTTCTCTCTGGCCAATTAACTCGGCTCGCCTTTCGTTATGCAAACTGGTGAATTTCGGCGAGGGGGCAAGGGAGGGGTTGAGAAACCCCTTGAGGATGACCGCGAGATCGAGACAAAAGTCGAAGAACTCGAGACGTTTTTCGAGGAAGAATTCGAAAACGGCGACGTATCGAGGGAGCGTGTACTTCTTCATCGTTTGCCTGATAAAGACGAGCCAGCGTGGCCAACGTGGGCACGCGTTGCTTGACGATAAATCAAACCGTCGTTCATTCGTCGTCGATCGATCGCCGAGTAATTTCGGCAATTCTTCGACTGGATATGCACTCACGCTCGAATGTCTTAGGATACTTTTGTTTTTAACATTTCTAATACTTCTCGTGTATTATCGTGTATTATAGTACAATACAATACAACATATATATGTGTGTGTGTGTGTGTGTGTTAATATATATGTGTTAATATATTAATATATTGTATCATTATATCATTATATATATTATATATTACATATTATATATTATATATTATATATATAATGATACAATATATTAATATATTAACAGAGCCTTTATCGTACAAAGTATATTTTAAATTTATTGCGTTTTATTATATTCTATGCGCGGTATTTCATTTCATTTCAATTTAAAATTAAATGTATTTTGTATTTGATTTAATTTTATTGTACGTATATATTGCAGCATAATAGTACAATATATCAACATGTTGACAAAGTCTTTATTCGATAAAGTAAGTTTTCTATTTATTCTATTTAATTATTTTATCGTACATGTTGTAATTTAATTTTGTTGTATGTAACGCAACATATAATACAATATATTAATATATTAATATATACAGAATTTTTATTATGTTGTTTTATTATATTTTGTGTGCCGTGTTTAACATCAATTGAAAATTAAATGTACATAAATGTACTTTGCATTCGATTTAATTCTGTTGCATATATTGCAATATAATAGTACAATATATTTAACATAGTCTTTATCGCATAAAGTATGTTTTATGTTTCATCGTATCGCGTGTATCTGTTGTAAATAGAACGATTTATATCGTATATCACACATTGTGCATACAATTCGTTGTACAATTTATATCGCAAACAAACACTGTATTTGTTCCACGTAATTTATAACTAATATTTATTGTACTACTTTTGTGTATTATACAGGGTGGGCCGAAAGTCACTTCCTACCGAAACAAATCCGTAAATTATTCCATCACACAAAATCAATAGAATTGTCTTCTTATACTTTGATATTTTGTTGAAGAAGGAATAATAGGAAAAAATTTCTGGCCCACCATGTGCAAGTATAGTATACTTGTCCTAACGAATTTTCAGCAGCGGCGTAACACACGCCCGGCGTCTAACCTAAATCTAACCTAAATCTCGGCCGATGATTCTTCTTTCTCGTAGATTATTTCGCCAGATTTAATCGAGGCGTGTCGTTTAATTGCGAGACTGGCGAAAAACATGGGGAAAGCGGCGGGGTGTTTGCGAAACACGTAGTCCCTGCGTTCAGGCAGGAAGCCCCGCTCGCGTCAAAGGGAAGGAAAATTGAATTACCCTGTCGGCTTTGAGGGAGAAGCGGCCGGAAAAATAGCGGGGACCAACGCCACGGACGAGACGATTCGCGGGAATTCCGTCGATTCGTCCCGTGTTTCCCGTATTGAGTTTCGTTGTTCCCTTTCCCTCGTCTCTTTCACTCAGTTTTCTGGTCGAATCTCGAAATTCCAAAACTCTCAGCCGCTTTTCAAAGTGTGTACCAAGTGCTGTGACAAAAAAAAAAAAAAGAAAAAAATTAAATCGTAAGTATTTTTGAAAAATCCATAATGTCATCAACGTCCAACTCGATCAAAAAGAAATTTAATCTATTCTTTCGGAACGATAGATGATACATTTCTTGAAGCAACGTGCGACACGCAATGTTGCACTTTGCACGCCGTGCAAATCTAAATATCTAGATTCTTTTCGTATATTATTTCTCGAGCACAGCGAACACAGTCCCGTGTCGGTCTACACGTGTAGGCTTTGTTATAGATCGATGTGTTGAATTTATATCCTCAATTATCATATAATTCAATGTCTTTTTTCAACACGCTCCAGCATTGAAGTTCACACGCGTTAATTATTCCTTTTGCTAATTATTCCAAATAACGAAAACGAATTCAAACGAATAACGTCCGAAAGAAACGCAGAAATTGTATGCGCATTCGCAAGATGGCGCTCACGTAAGCAAGAAAGTATTTAGAAACGATGCGAAAAAGAATTGTAAAAGGTCTCGAGATATTCTAAACAAAAAGAAAATTTACAAAATTTGTTTCGCTTTCCACGAAAAACTTCATTGCAAATTGTAATCGCATGGCGAATATGTATGTATGTATATATATATATATATATATATATATATATATATATTGTCATGCGCAGTTAGTTAGAAACGAATATATATATAGTCATTCGCAGTTAAGAGGTTAGGAAACGAAATATATTATTGTGATTCGCAGTTAAGAGGTTAGGAAACGAAATATATATAATATAGTCATTCGCAGTTAAGAGGTTAGGAAAGGAAAAATATATATATAGTCATTCGCAGTTAAGAGGTTAGGAAACGAAATATATTATTGTCATTCGCAGTTAAGAGGTTAGGAAACGAAATATATATATAGTCATTCGCAGTTAAGAGGTTAGGAAACGAAAAATATATATATAGTCATTCGCAGTTAAGAGGTTAGGAAACGAAATATATTATTGTGATTCGCAGTTAAGAGGTTAGGAAACGAAATATATATAATATAGTCATTCGCAGTTAAGAGGTTAGGAAAGGAAAAATATATATATAGTCATTCGCAGTTAAGAGTTTAGGAAACGAAATATATATAATATAGTCATTCGCAATTAAGAGGTTAGGAAACGAAATATATTATTGTCATTCGCAGTTAAGAGGTTAGGAAACGAAATATATATATAGTCATTCGCAGTTAAGAGGTTAGGAAACGAAATGAATATATAGACATTCGCAGTTAAGAGGTTAGGAAACGAAATATATTATTGTCATTCGCAGTTAAGAGGTTAGGAAACGAAATATATTATTGTCATTCGCAGTTAAGAGGTTAAGAAACGAAATATATATATAGTCATTCGCAGTTAAGAGGTTAGGAAACGAAATGAATATATAGTCATTCGCAGTTAAGAGGTTAGGAAACGAAATGAATATATAGTCATTCGCAGTTAAGAGGTTAGGAAACGAAATATATATAATATAGTCATTCGCAGTTAAGAGGTTAGGAAAGGAAAAATATATATATAGTCATTCGCAGTTAAGAGGTTAGGAAACGAAATATATATAATATAGTCATTCGCAGTTAAGAGGTTAGGAAACGAAATATATATAATGTAGTCATTCGCAGTTAAGAGGTTAGGAAACGAAATATATATAATATAGTCATTCGCAGTTAAGAGGTTAGGAAACGAAATATATTATTGTCATTCGCAGTTAAGAGGTTAGGAAACGAAATATTTATATAGTCATTCGCAGTTAAGAGGTTAGGAAACGAAATGAATATATTGTCATCCGCAGCTAAGAGGTTAGGAAACGAAAACCATCCAGATCGCTGCGTCGAAACGATGATTTGTAGAAATCGAAGGAGAAGAAGGGAAACGGACGCGATTCGGAATCACGGGGAACATAAATGAAAGGAGTGGAGGGTCGGTGTCGGTTATTGCGCGCGGGGGTAACGTTTTACGGGATGTAACGACTCGAGGGATGTACTTAGTGGGGCCCTCTCCTCGTCTAGATGTTATCTAAACCGGCGGCTTCCTGGCGTGCCTCGTTCCCGTACGCACGCGAGCCGAAATTAAAGGAGGAATCGAGGCTTCTTGTTAATTGCTCGTCCCATGATCGCGTTCGCAGCTCGTCGGCCCCCGATATGCAAATCGAGAATCGGGTCCTATATCGAAAATTACTCTCACTTATCCCTCTCACTTTGTTCGGGACGAGTCGAAAGATGGCGCGGCATCTTTCATTTTTGTACGATAGATCTCGACTTATTTTCTTTTTATATTCATCGTGTGATTAATTGAGTGACGAAGTCGCTTATTTCGCTATTAATTCCCATCGTTATCTGTCAACTTTTATATCCCAGTTTAATAACATCGACAGTGTATGTACAAAAGAAAAAAATGAAAAATTCTTCTCAAGAACTAACTGCAAGTTAGTTCTTGAGATCGAAGCCATCTTTTCTTTTTTTTTTTTTTGCAAAATTGTTGCACGGAGTAAGCAAGAGTTTTTAAAAATAAATCGATTAACTTTCCATCGCGTGCACGTAGATCTTCTGGACGAACAATAAGCACGTAACCTAATTACGATAATAGTAATAACTTAATCCTTTGGCTCGAATATACTCGACCGCTTAGATGCACGCCATTTTGCGTTTCGTTTGAAATCAAGTGCACTAGATCTTCTAAGCGTTGAAGAGCTAGCTTCGCGAATTCGTTTTGCATCGCCTTCGATAGGTTTCGATGTTGTATGCACGCGAAATTTTTCGATGTCGACGAAAGTGCTTCGAGCAACGAAGTCGCAACTGCGATCTCCTTCAGACGGTTTTTCACCTAAGCGAAACGAATGTGTTCGATAGCGTTCGTTCCACGTCGAACAGAGCGGCGACGCGGGTTTCGTTTCGACCCTCGAAGGGACGCTTGGTCCGCTCCACCCCTTGTATAAATAAAGTCGTAAAAAAACAATTTACCAGGTCCCTGTCTCCGCTGCGCGTCTTTATTAGAGGGAACTGTCGAAGACAGTAAAGAATCAGGGTTTATGGATTTCCGTGAAGGCGCGAGTTGATCCGACGAAACCGAGCGTTTAATTCTACAAGCACGCAGACACGAGATTAACAGGTTCTTTCCAGGTTTTTGGAAAAATTCTCCACTTACATATAACAAAAACTCGAACTTTTATATAACAAAAACTTCACTATATATATATATATATATATATATGTGAGAAAAGTATGAGAAGATCCGCTTTTTGTGGAGTTTTTGTAGAAGGAAGTGTCACACTTTTCACGAAACAGATATTTATAATAAAAGTCCCATTGAAACGGGTTGTTTCAGAACGTTTAATTAAAAATTCGTTTACAAGAATCGAGTATCATTCGTTGCATTGTATTCGGTGTCCTTCAATATCAAAATAGTTAATTGATCGAACAGTTTAATTATTATTTTTCTGTAGTATTTTAAACAGTAAAATATTATTTTAGTAATATTTTTAGTTTTGAGTATTCTAGCAGTCTTAGGTATTATATTGCAATAACTACGTTACCATATAAAAATGGCTAAACTGTTCCACTGACTGTTCTGTTTTGTCAAAAAAATGGCCAAACTGTTCTGCTGACTGTTTTGTTTTATCAAAAAATGGCCAAATTGTTGACTATAATGTTTTATCAAAAAATGGCCAAATTGTTCTGCTGTTTGTTTTGTTTTATCAAAAAATGGCCAAATTGTTGACTATAATGTTTTATCAAGAAATGGCCAAACTGTTCTGTTGACTGTAATGTTTTGTCAGAAAATGGCTAAACTGTTCCGTTGACTATTCTGTTTTTCTAAAGAAAAGAAAAAAGAAAAGAAAAGAAAAGAGTATTTTCATAGCACAAAATTCTTGACCAAAAGTAACATACACCGACTCAGTGAGTGAATTAACAAGAGCTGACCATGTCAACATCACGTACTCTCGTGTCTCGTAGTGCCAGATGTTTCGTCGTAATTAGTCGTAACTACCAACAGAGAACATATAAATATTTCAATCGAGATTCGATCGATTGCAATACACGCGAACACCCAGCCCAAGCGATGCGAAAAATGGTTTAATAAAACCGAACAGCTTGACAAATGGGAATGCCCGACGTAGTGGCGTTACGTTCCCCTCCCCCCTCCCTCCCTCCTCTCGTACGCCTCCCCATACGTCCGCGTTCGATTTCGATAAATATAAAAAATAGCTGGACGCGGCCAACACCTGCAACACCCGAGACACCGTGCACCATGCACGCTCGCCCGCTGTAAATCCAATATCGAAGAACGAAAGAACGAAGAAAGTTTGCCAGCGGGTCAGGTGGTGGTGTTTATTCGAAGGCCGAAACTCTCCCTCTTTCTTTCTCTTTCTCTCGATTTTATTCGACTTTAAACTCTCTCTGTCGTTCACGATATTTCCATCTTTCATGGGATCCCGGTGCGGTAATATCTCTCACACACACACACACACACACTCACACACACACACACACACACACATACACGACTTTATTCTGCCTGGGCCTACTCGATATTAGCAACGAGAGCCTGCCGGCGACAAGTCGAGTCGCGCCGCTTCCGAAACGAGCGTGAAAAACGAGAAAACTTCGATTCCAGCCGGGGAATACCGATGGGAACGACGAACCAATAATACCCCCTCTCGCGTTGCTGTAAATGTCTGCCTCGTCCCTGGATTTCTTCCTGCCTCCCCGCGCCCCGTTACGATAATGCCCGGAGCCTATTCGCTTTCTTCCTCTTTGCTTCCCAAACTTTCAGCCCGCCTCTATCCCAGGGTTGTGCCTCTCTTTGAAATCCCGCTGACACTTCGGGGTACCGTTATCCCCCTCTCTTCTCCGTATTTTCTATCCTGAGAACACGTCACTTCCGTGCTACTTTCGACGAACCTTTGCTCGAAAGTACCACGAAAGTCCGTCGCGAGCGTTAACGAAATCGTTTTTCTTTCTTCCTAACACGTCACCCTCTCTCTCTCTCTCTCTCTCTCTCTCTCTCTCTCTCTCTGTCACGATTATTGGATCATATTGGTTTCGAAGAAATCTAATTTGCGATTCGTGATTCATCTGTTCATCGCTGAAACTCGAATTGAACGCTGAAATTCAATTAATCGGCGGTGGTCTTTCGCCGTCGACTTGACGTTGCTTTCGGGATCATTGACACGTCGAGTTGAGTGTCAAGGCAGTATTGAGGCGAACTATACTGGAACATCGCGGCGTACTATTGGAGTTTGCGAAATATGTAAAAAACCATGTGTTTTTTAGCAACTTCCCCGAGAGCTGGAGATTTATCGGCTGTTGTTCAAATAACAATGTCGAAAATCCAGAAGGAAGTACGAAGAATAACTTTATATTATTTCGTATTTAATAAAAAAAAAAAAAAAAAAACACTTTAAGTTAGTATTTAAAATAATTATTTATATTAGTATTTAATAAAAAGTATTTAACGAAAAGACAGCTTTGTTCAATGTCGAGAACATGACCAAAAATAACTAGATTCATCGTGCACGAAAATTCGGCACACGCGGCGCTCAAATTGTCAAGCGATTGTCCTTCGTTCTGTCGTGTAATGCCGCGTTCACACTGCTGTGGGCGAATATTTCCTGAGCAGCTCGCGAATAGCAATGTAGATATTTTAGCGAATTACGGTCAGATAGCAGCAAGCAAGCTCGCAATAGCGAACGACGTTTACTCGAAGAATCTTTCTTTTCGCGACCTCGAAACGTATGTGGAAGCATCGAAAATCTTACTTCATAATGCCGCGTTCACGCTGCTGTTGGCGAACTGCTCGTGGACAGTTGAGCTCGCTCGCAACAGCGAACAGTGTTTGCTCAAAAAGGAAACTTTTTTTTTCGCGAACTCGAAACGTGTCTGGAAGCATCGTGGGCCTTACTTTGTAATGCCGCGTTCACACTGCTGTTGGCGAATACTTCGTGAACAGTTCGTGAACAATTCGCCAATAGCAGTGTAGATATTTTAGCGAATTACGGTCAGATAACAGCAAGCACGTTCGTAACAGCGAACAACGTTTGCTCAAAGAATCTTTTTTTCGAAACGCATGTGGAAGCATCGAAAATCTTACTTTATAATGCCGCGTTCACGCTGCTGTTGGCGGACAGTTGATGAACAGGTCGCGTGGACACTTTAGCGATCTGCGATCGGGTTAACAACGAGCTTGTTCGCAACGGTATTTGTTCAGAGAATTTTTTTTCGCGAACGTTGAAAGTTCAACGCGTGTGGAAGCATCGAAAATCTTACTTTATAATGCCGCGTTCACGCTGCTGTTGGCGGACAGTTGATGAACAGGTCGCGTGGACACTTTAGCGATCTGAGATCGGGTTAACAGCGAGCTTGTTCGCAACGGTGTTTGTTCAGAGAATTTTTTTTCGCCAACGTTGAAAGTACAACGTGTGCGGAAGCATTGAGGATCTTACTTTGTAATGCCGCGTCCACACTGCTGTGGACAGCCAAAAACAGCTCGTGAAACGTGGAAGCATTGTGGTTTCTTTTACTTTGTAATGCCGCGTTCACGCTGCTACTGGCGTGAACACAATTCGCGAGCAGTTCTGCCCAATGTGGATCAATCTGATCGATAGAAACTTTGGATCCTTGTTGACGATCGAACGATTTCGGCAAATTTCTCGCTCGACGAAATTATCTGATCTGATCTGATCGTGTTGGTCGTCAAACTGAGGACAGTGAATCCGTCCTCAGAATCGTTTTCTCATCGGCAGAGTGAAACAGCGATCCAGCGAATCCACGATTTGACGTGTCGATCTATTTCTGTCGAAGAGAGTTTATTACGAAAATAATCGGCGAATGACGGAAGCGAAAGAGCTTTCTCGTGCGAGATCTTTCGCCGGAGAGTGAAATAACTAAGAACGATGTCCTCCTCGAGAGGGGATGGCGTTTCACGCGAGAAAGGGAGCATCGTGGAAGGAAAGAGCGTTATCGGCGTTTCTCGAGGGCAGCTTTTTCCCGCCTCCGACCCGACACTTCTCGAGCTAAGAAGCCCGAGTCGGCGATGTCCCCTTTCGCCGATCTTTCTTTTCTCGCGTGTCCTATATCCGGACGGAGCCAAGTCGAGTCGAACGGGCTGAAACGACTCTCTCCTTAGAAATGTCCAGTACGCCGCGCGTGTATATATATATATATATATATATATATATATATATAGTATATATGTCGAGAGGTTCCCTCGGATATTGCAGATATTCCAGCGACCCTCCATCCGATAATATTACCGAAATAGTGAAAATTCTCGAAATACTCGTGAAAATCCGTAGACACATTCGTACACGTTCGTTCGCGAGAGAGAGAGAGAGAGAGAGAGAGGAGAGGAGATTTGTTGCGCGAAGGAGCCGGTATCGATTTCTATCGGTTTGGGAACACACTTGGGGGTCGAATGTGTGTCAATTAAGAGTAGCGGCGGTTTTCCATCGCCCAGAGAGAAAGAAAGACAGAGACTTACTCTCTTTCATCTGTCTCGAAGGAAGAAGAAGGATAACGGGTGTCCGCGGTGGTCGTCGTTCACAGAACAGGCGAGAACAGGCGTGATGAGGCTTGGAACGGACGAAAAGGGAGCAGCAGGGCGAGCGTTGCTCGGGGAGGAGGGCTGGCGTTACTAGACGTATCGACCAGGTCGGCAACGCGCTGTATTGTGCGGGGTTCTCGACGCGGAGAGCTGAAGCGCGCGCGTGTACGTGCCGCAGACCGGTGCTAGGTGTACGTGCGCCAGACACCGGGTGAAACTGCCAGCCGGGAAACCGGGAGCGAGAGAGAACGATTCAGAGGGAAATAGGGCAGAGAGAGAGAGTGAGAGAGAAGGGAGGGCCGTTCGATTCGCTTCTCGCCTCGCAAGTTCGTTTCCCTCCCGTTGCGAGTTTTCCAACGCACACACACACACACACACACACACAGAGAAAGAGAGAGAGTACACGCGAAGAATATTTTCGAGTCCTGTCGAGATGCAAAGAGCTGCCTCCTTCGATCGATCTTCGAGGTATTTTTTTCTTAACTCGTACGCGAAAACAAGTCAAAGAGAAAGAGAGAGAGAGAGAGAAAGAGAGGTGAAAAAAGGAAAGGAGAAGCACCCTCGAGGCGGATAGGTGCGCTACTTTGTCCGTGGGAGGGCGCGGAAGCGAGATATCACGAGGACCCTTTTCCACCCTCTTCTTCCATCCCTCTTTCTCTCTCTCTCTCTCCGACCCGTTTTTTCCACGTTCTTGCCCCAGCTTCCGAGCGAACCTCGAGTCAACCTTCTGCACGTCGCTCTGCCTCACGACCGAGCCAACTCCACGGATCACCGAGCTTTCCTCGTCGTCGACGCCGACAACAACGACCACGACCACGACGATGCCCCAACCGATTTTCCCTATCAGTTCAGTTCCTTGCGTAACCCTGTCCGTGGACGAACCTATCGGTCAACAACCTATCGAGGAGAGACGCATTCTCTCAACGCACTTGGCGCTACCTTCCGCTTTCCTCGCTACGAGAGATACGAGATCCGCTCGTATCATTTGTTTAGGGGACAAAAATTAGCTAGCTGGCTGACTGGCACGAGACAGTCGAGACTACGTGTTTTATTGTTTCCGCTCGTGTTGTCTGTAATTTACGTACTTTCAGCGATAAATGACGAAAATCAACTTTCGAGTCAACGAAACGGAATAATTAATTTTAGGTTAGGTGGTTATTTTTTTAGAGAATAAAAATTAGCCGCGTACTAGTCGTTGAGATCACGTGTCTTATTGTTTCTTCTTGGTGTTGCTCGGATGTCTGTAAATTACGCACTTTCAGCGATAAATGACGAAAATCAACTTTCGAGTCAACGAAACGGAATAATTAATTTTAGGTTAGGTGGTTATTTTTTTAGAGAATAAAAATTAGCCGCGTGCTAGTCGAGACCACGTGTCTTATTGTTTCTTCTGGTGTTGCTCGGATGTCTTCAGTTATCTGTAAATTACGTACTTTCAGCGATAAATGACGAAAACCAACTTTCGAGTCAACGAAACGGAATAATTAATTTTAGGTTAGGTGGTTATTTTTTTAGAGAATAAAAATTAGCCGCGTACTAGTCGTTGAGATCACGTGTCTTATTGTTTCTTCTTGGTGTTGCTCGGATGTCTGTAAATCACGCACTTTCAGCGATAAATGACGAAAATCAACTTTCGAGTCAACGAAACGGAACAATTAATTTTAGGTAGTTATTTTTCTTTTTAGAGAATAAAAATTAGCCGGGTGCTAGTCGTTGAGACCACGTGTCTTATTGTTTCTTCTGGTGTTGCTCGGACATATCAAGCAAATAACGAAGCAACATTTAAGTTATTGAAACGATTATTTCAGATCAGGAGTTTCTGTAGGGAAAAAGATGCTAACAAGTCGACATTTTTCGATAGCACGAAAATATTATTTCCGGTTATAAAAAAACATTCTTTCAGAGATGGCAGACGTGAATGTTTTTTCATTTCTTCTGCAAGCTTTATCAATCTTGAGTATCTTTCTCGTCCTAACTCTCCGCCGTAAGTAATTAGCTCGATTGAAAACATTGAACACTTTGTTTGTGTGCAAAATGAATTTTTCACGAGAAACAGAAACATTGGACGATAAATATATGTATTTTTGTCATTTTCCTTCCAGGCAGTTTCATGGATTCCGCGTTACAGAAAACGTTTCTTACCTTCTTGAACGGAAAATAATGTTCCGAGAACAATTGTTCGAGCAGTGAAATTTAGCCAAAGCAATTCTGATGACGTAGTTTGGAGGCTTCTTGTTCGATATATACGTCAGATACAATTTTTCGAATGTAACATAGCAAAATCTGTCATATCGAAACACCTTTTGAACGCTTTTGAAATTGGCGCCAAATGTCTCTCTCTTTCCTTTTTGTAGAACAGCATTTTTAACTATCAGCATCGCACACAATGAAGTTAACTGCGTTTCAAGATATGTTTGTTTATCTACTAAAGAAAGAGACAAGTTACTTTCTGGCCAATGCAACATCGCTCGTTTTATTGTTCGTCACGAAACTACAGAAATTAATTCGGAATATCGGATAAAATTGTGCTGGATATTCATCGAGTCGAATACTAATCACTCGAATCACTTTAATCGTTTCCTATAATAAAGTATCGTATGATTTATGTAATAAATTATTATTATTGAACATCATTATTTAGCACGTGCGAACAATAACGCTAGCCAATAATTGTAACTTCAAACGAAATGTTTCCACTTTAAATCGATTTTGACATCGTTAACGAAATTGTTCGTGAAAAAAACCTTGAAACGAAATTTATCCCTTCGTTCTGCAGTGCGCACTTTTCTTGATAGTTGTGTCGTAAAAATCACTTCAGAAACAAAATTACGGAAGCAGACGTGTTAAGAAATGAAAGTAGAGTTTAACAATAGTCATCGCTCGAATTCTTCAGTTTTGTCTCTCCTCCCCCCCCAAAACATAAGTTATCAAATAGTTCGACTCGTTCTAAAAACAGAGTCCACCGCGAACGGTGCATAAAACATAAAAGAGTTTCCTCGAAGAGTTGTCGCTGCTTTTCGAAACCAGTGGAAACGAGCATGCTAGGAGAAGAGAACGCCTTTTGGGACGGATCCCTCGACGGGCAACGTCGACGAGGGACGATACGCGTATTTAGGTACATGCGCGCGGTATCAGGGGTGGCTTTGTCAGAGGCGCGCCACGTCAGCCCGGACTAACGATGCGAGAGATGAAAGAAAGGTGATTTGTGTCGGGTGGCGAGCGATCCGCCGGGGAGGGGAAAAAATAAAAAAAAAAAAATAAAAAAATAAAAAAATAAAAAAAAAAGAAGACGAAGGGAGGGACGAACGAGGGCACCGCGTCTCTCCCCGATCGAACTCGAACAATACGCCGCATACGTCCTGCTTAACGTGCCCCAATTACAAATTAACTCGTCTGGCGTCGTTTGCTTCGCTGCCAGATTCCAAGCCTGTGCCCGGCGATTCGATGATCAATTTTTTTTTTTTCTCGATACGACTTCGATTTTCTCGCCACCTATCGACTTTAACCCTTTGCACTCGGGCGATCATTTTCACGTTCCCAATTCGATAAATACAGTTTGTGAAAATTTACGATCGACTTTCTAATTGAACGAGATAAAACGTGATAAAATTTATCGAGGAAATTTAGAAAATCTCACGTCTCGTAGCAACCGGTTAAAATGACTGGTTTAAGAATCTGATGTGAAATTCGTTGAAAATACATAACTTTCTTTTTCTTTTGTCGTTCAAAAGTTATTCTGCGCGTTGTTCCCTATTTATTGAATTGACAATTACCTGTGACGATTTCTCTGGTAAAAAGGCCTTTATTTCGTTTATTTAATCGATCGTATTTGATTGGTTACAGCAGGAACAGATATGACAAAGATACGTTTGAAATTAGCGTTGATCGCAAATACGCTGTGAAGTGAGCTACCGACGCTAGCGCCACTTCATCTGATGGACGAAACATAACCTTAGTTGGTGAAATTCGTTGAAAGATGAAAATACATAACTGTCTTTTTCTTTTATCGTTCAAAAGTTATTCTGCGCGTTGTTCCCTATTTATTGAATTGACAATTACCTGTGACGATTTCTCTTGTAAAAAGGCCTTTATTTCGTTTATTTAATCGATCGTATTTGATTGGTTACAGCAGGAACAGATATGACAAAGATACGTTTGAAATTAGCGTTGATCGCAAATACGCTGTGAAGTGAGCTACCGACGCTAGCGCCACTTCACCTGATGGACGAAACATAACCTTAGTTGGTGAAATTCGTTGAAAGATGAAAATACATAACTGTCTTTTTCTTTTATCGTTCAAAAGTTATTCTGCGCGTTGTTCCCTATTTATTGAATTGACAATTACCTGTGACGATTTCTCTTGTAAAAAGGCCTTTATTTCGTTTATTTAATCGATCGTATTTGATTGGTTACAGCAGGAACAGATATGACAAAGATACGTTTGAAATTAGCGTTGATCGCAAATACGCTGTGAAGTGAGCTACCGACGCTAGCGCCACTTCATCTGATGGACGAAACATAATCTTAGTTGGTGAAATTTTGTCATGCAACGTAATGAATTTCTGGGAAGAAATTATACGTTTTATAGCAACACAAGCTTTGTGAAATTGTTTAATGATATGATTTTGTGGGAAATATTTCGGGGTTAGGCACGTAAACCTGCGTGCTGATTTTCTAGCCGTCTGTCATTTTTGGATAACAAAACAACACGTTTCCTTGCTAAGCTTTTTCGATTACTATTACTGGTACAATTCGGAAGGAAAATCGCCCGAGGATTCGGTAATGATCTTGACAAATTCTTTTGCGATACTTTTGTAAAATTCGTCTTGTCAGCGTCACGTGATCGGAATTTGTCTTCCTTTGTTCTGAAATCTGTATAAACGATATGAATTTCAAACTGACGCATCCAACGAAATGCGAAAGAAAAACTTCTCGATGGTTTCCCTTATGGATTCGATATCCTAACCTAACCTAAACCATCTCATAGATACGATACTTAACCTGACCTAACTTAACCTAACCACCTTATAGAGTCGACACATAACCCAACCTTAACTCGTAACCATGTCACTTTTATCGACTGCTCCCAATCGAGTAACTACGATAATTATATTGCGCCAAATTACGTCGGTAATTATATCGTGCAACTGTCGAAACATGTGAAATCTCGTAACGAGACAAGGAGACAAAAGCTATCCTCTGCTCAGTCTATTAATTGCATGTTACTAATTGATGCGAATTCTTTATGGACGATTATAGTCGTCGTTAGTACACGACTCGAAAGACGCACAGTGAAAATTAACAATTAGTTGGAGCCACCAAGTGTCGAGAGAGGTTAGTTCGAGCTTCTTCAGGTTCAACCTGAAAGAGAAAATCCTTCTTTCGGTGCGCGAGACTCGAGAGAAGAGTTTTTCGCTGCGAGGGCGCTCGGAAATCCTAGATTCCCGGCGTGCGAGGCCACCGAGAATGCCAATTAGTTGCAACGATGTCACCGCGGTTACTTAATTAATGCACACAGATGGCGCTGTCGGCAACGTCCCGGCACGGCGCGTTTCGCCACTCGCCCGTTTCGTTTGGAGTTTCAGGAAATCTCGTCGCTTTGACGACAGCGGGTTTTCCTCGTCTTCTTTAGCTAGGCGCCGATGCGTTTCACTGGCCGGACAATCGTAATTTGATGACGTTTATCGACAGAGCTTTAGGTTAGATTTAGGTTAGGTTAGGACAATCACGTGACGTTTGTCGATAGAGGTTAAGTTCGTGAAATTAGAAATTTTGTACGCGTTTTTTCACGTTCTCGTCACGCATGTGACGATGACAAGTTGGTGAATTTACAGCCAGATTCCCCTTTAAATCTCGCAGATTTCTTTTTTTTTTACAAAGAAGTAACAACTGCCCTCGTCATAAGCCAAGTGCCGTACCGGAAGTGTCTTGCAGGTAACAACAAGATGGTTTCCAGAAGCGAGACAGACGTTGAATTTCCAGACTTGTGATCGTGTTTGTAATCATTTTGCGAGAACAGTGGCGCAAGGTTATAATTTCGTGACGCAAATTAATACAATACAATGGGAATAATTAGGAAAAAACTAGTATGTAACACTTGTGAACAAAAAATTTATAACTATACAGATCGAACAATTTAAATTGTAATTATTATAAGTTTTCATAATTTTAAAGTGAAACAAGATTAAAATCAGGTCGATGTAAATTATAAAACAACTGATAACTGTAGTGAACAATGGTGATTGGTACTACTTCACTATTGCACAAACTATAACGATGTAATACAATGCAAATAATCATTAAAATTAACATTACACGTATGAAAGAAAAATTTATATACAGTTTGAGCAATTTAAGTAGTACAAAAACTAATGCAAAACGATACAATGTAAATAATCATGGCATAATACAATGCAAAAAAATGGCGGTTTTTTTTTTCAATCGATTCCGACATCGAGCCATTTGGCAATCGTAGCGACTCGCGCCATCTTAATTCGCGTCGGGCTATTTTTCACATAAATCGGGGGTATTTTAGCGATCTAAAGATAATTCAACGCGTGTGTATTAAAACTGCAATAATTATTTTCGTAATTAATGTATGTTATTGAAATTTTCAGGAGTTGTACATAAGTAGTGTTAGTATCGTTTTTTTTTAATATGATAATTGGTGAAACAGCTTCCGTTATCTAGGAGTTTATCAGGGAAGTGCACACGAGAGTTCTCGTTTCCCGACAACGGCAACGTTTATTTTTTAACACTAGAACTATCACACCAATCAAAATGACTAGTTTTACAATTTTATTTTGAAATTTCTATTTCACGTTACGTTTTTTTCTCCCGCGATGATGCGATGACTTTTGCGGTGATAAGTAAAGAAATGATATAACGAATTTTATTTTATTTTTATTTATTAGAAATCAAGATAATTTCTCGGTGATAAGTAAAGAAATAATATAACGAATTCTATTTTATTTTTATTTATTAGAAGTCAAGATAATTTTCGTATCGTGGCTACTTATGCCAATACCAGTCAAAACGACTGGTACTTGTCGAAGTGTAAAATTGAGTCGTACAATCTATTCACCGAATTAATCAGTTTCGTACAACGTTTACACGCGTTTTCAGAATTTATACTGCTCATCGTTCGATACGATGGTGATAATTAACATTAAATTGCTCATTTTCGTTACCAATTGACGACCATATGCTTGAACGTATAACATCTCGCACGGAATTAGAAGCTTCTCGAGTTTTGGGTAAAAAATTTGGAATTTTGTGTGCACGGGGAGCAACGAAACGAAAAATTTGGAACTTTCGTGTTTATGTAACTGAAAAAATGGGGATCAAACTTCTTTTCCATCATCGTGAAATGATTTTACCGAAACACTGAGATTTATTCGCTTTGATAAAAAAAAAAGTGACGGAGTCCACGTTTACAAAGTGATGAAATTTGCTTTGACATCAGCTGTGTGGGATAAGTTTAGCCGAAATAGTCAGAGTTGCTACAAACTGGGTGCAAATGTTACAATTGACAGACAACTCTTTCCATCGGAAGCCAGACGCAGATTTATTCGATGTTTGCCGAATTAACCCGACAAATTTGGTATTAACTGTACTGCGTAACACGGGATTTCTGTTGCAAGAAAGTAATAAATCAATAAATATAAAAATATTCGTATTATTACGCATTTTTTAAAGACAATTTTAAACTGGTTTTGGTAGAAATAGCTTCGTCTTAACATGTTTAAGTAGTTTCAGCGTTAAAATAATTATAATTCTTAAATTTAATTTTTCAAAGACCATTTTCACTGGTTTTGGTAGAAATTGCTTCGTCTTAACAGTCTAGGTACTTCGAGCGTTAAAATAATTATAATTCTTAAATTTAAAAAATTCTGAGATTTAATATTTTAAAGACCATTTTCACTGGTTTTGATAGAAATTGCTTCGTTTTAACACGTCTAGGTAGTTCTAGCGTTAAAATAATTATAATTCTTAAATTTAATTTTTTGAAGACCATTTTCACTGGTTTTGGTAGAAATTGCTTCGTCTTATGCAGATTCATTTCCAATGGTAGTTTTATATACATGTAATAATTGTAATATATATATATATATATATATATATATATAGATTATATATATATAGATTATATATATAATATATATATATATATATATATATATATATAGATAGATAGATAGATAGATAGATAGATAGATATAGATATAGATATGTTAATAATTATGGTAATTTTATATACATGTAATAATTATGACAACCTTGTGATAATTATTGCAACAATATTAACAACAATAACATAGTATTAACTGTACTACGTAACACGGGATTTCTATTGCAAGAAAGTAATAAATCAATAAATATAAAAATATTCTTTTATTACGTATTTTTTAAAGACCATTTTGACTGGTCTTGGAAGAAATAGTTTCGTCTTATACAGATTCATTTGCAATGATAGTTTTATATACATGTAACAATTGTAATAATTGTGTGTGTAATAATTATGGTTTTACATACACGTAATAATTGTAATAATTTTGTGTGTGTGTAATAATATGGTAGTTTTATATACATACAATAACCTTGTGATAATTATCACAATAAGATTGACAACAGTCACATTGGTATCAACTGTACTACGTAACACGGGATTTCTATTGCAAGAAACTAATAAATCAATGAATATAAAAATATCCTATTATCGCGTATTTTTTCAATCATTTCGACTGGTTTTGGTAGAAATCTGGCTTCGCCTTAACTGTCGGTTGAGTTCCGAAGCGTTTAAAAAAAAAAAAAACAACGAGAATTCTCGTTTCCCGATGCGAATTTGTTAATGTTCGCGAGCATTTGAGGCGAAATCTTGGCCACACGAGCGACGAAGGGGCGGGCAGGGTGAAGGGGAGAGGGTGTAAGAAAGAGAAGGAAAGGCGAGGAGGCGCGCGTGTCTACGCGCCACCGCTTGTAACTCGTCGTAAGTAACAGGTGGTTTTGGCCGGTGCCACCTGTAATTACCGGTTACGAGCGGCCGATAACGATTAAGGTCGGGCAAGCCGGGTCAGCTGCGACTCCGCTGCATGCGAATACGGTGACAAGATGGACGGGCGGGCGCGCGCACGCACGCACGCACGCACGCACGCACGATCGCTCGCGACGATACGCGTCGTTAATCGAGATGTCGGCCTACGCGTTTTACCACTCTCGTTTTGTAAAGAGTGGGCCAACCACACGACGAATCGCGTCCCTCTCTCTCTTTCTCTCTTCTTTCTTCCCTTCTTTTTTCTCGATTGTCGGCGATTGTGTTGCACGAGTGTCGGTAAATACACGGGGGATAGCAATTACTTTTTACGCCCGTGTTCCATGCTGGAACGTCTCAATTTCGATCGGAGCAATCGGTCCACGGAGCTTCCCTTTACTTTCGAACTTTTGTCGAATTACGAACTGTGGCACGGTTCTCTGTTTGACGCTAGAGCCACCAAGGATGGACCGATCTAATTTTCGATCTAATTTTAATAATCGTTTTCGTTAGACATTGTGAAACAACAGCGTGCGTTTTCAAGGATTGCGAACAATTTTTTCGTAATATATACAAATAAATGGCACTGTTGGCTCAAGTTGGTCTTGGATATTTTCCATGGACGGGAATTTCTAGCGTTGATCAATGTTTCAGTGCCACGCAGCGCGCTGTTCAGATCTCGTGTGTCGAACAGTATCACAATGTTTGATGTACTCAGCGCGGTACGCTCAGTTTACAATGAGCTTTCGGTTTTGATTGTATCGGTCGTATCGAAGCTTCCTTTCCTAATTACCTTTCTTTTCAATTGAACCTAAACCACGTGCATAAACAGGTCATTTATTACTTTATGCTCTTTCATTTGCAAATACTTTGCATCCGGACGTGGGATGAAAGCAATTCGAGAATGAATAATTTTGCACTTCTGTAAATGAAATTTATTTAACTTTCCAGTTATTCTTCTTTTTTCTTTCTTTCGCGGATTTCAATCTTCGGGCCATAAATAATTTCCTCCTTGTAAACTTTTTTAAAACGCAGAAGAAGAAGTCTAGTTCATGTGAATTACTCCGAATTGTGTGAATTATAATGAACGTCAATTGACTCACGACTGACTCTTTTATTTTTTTTATTGTTGTAGCTTCTAACTCATTATATCATACATATTACGTTGTATCACACAATACCTACGTTCGTTATAATTATCAGCAATTACATAGAAAAAAAAAGGAAATCCTCAAGTATGATATCCTGTTAGAAGAGAGACCTCTTCGGCGAGTGCCAAAGGTTAAATAGCTTTTAGCAGTAAAACGCAACTAAATTTGCATAATCGTTCGGGATTTACCCAGCGGTTCGTTGAATCGTCGTCCAAAGTAACTATCAGTGGATCGTGAAATTTCGAGATTCGATCGTTAAGACAATCGCGTTGCGGAGAATGAGTTTTGGCTGAAGTTGGCGCGTGAATCGTGTGATTTCCCTATTTTACAATTTTATAATTCGAGCGACTCTCTGCTACACAGTTTTATAATTTAGGCGATTCTCTATTTTATAATTTGGGCGATTTCCTATTTTACAATTTTATAATTCGAGCGATTCTCTATTTCACAATTTTATAATTTGGGCGATTCTCTATTTTATAATTTTATAATTTGGGCGATTCTCTGTATTACAATTTTATAATTCGGACGATTCTCTGTTACACAGTTTTATAATTTAGGCGATTCTCTATTTTATAATTTGGGCGATTTCCTATTTTACAATTTTATAATTCGAGCGATTCTCTATTTCACAGTTTTATAATTTGGGCGATTCTCTATTTTACAATTTTATAGTTCGGGCGATTCCCTATTTTATAATTTTATAATTCGGGCGATTCTCTATTTCACAATTTTATAATCGCTCGCATCGATTCGGCGGGGTCTATCGATGGCAGCCTCGACGTAACCTCGAAGTCTCGTCGAGTTTACCGTTATCGTCATTTCGATTCGCGACGCGCGGTTTTAGGCATTTCCGATCGGAAGACGAGTCGCGCCTCTCGCGGCCAATCGCGATCGGTCGATTTTACTGTTAGTCAATCGCACGCGGTTGATTCGCGGGAAGACAAAGACTCGCGACTCTTTGCTCATTGCGAATGAGCCGCGACGTCGTCACGGATACGTACTCCCCTGCATTCGCTCGACTCCTTTTCTTACTCTGTTTCTCCGCTTCGGCGCAGCTCCGTTTCCTCGAATTCCTCCGAGGACTAGCGATCGCCGGTTTCGCGCGTCCGCTCACGTACCTGCTTCTCTCTCTCTCTCTTTCTCTCGTAGTCTTTTCAAGTTAGTCGACGCGCCACCGGAGAGAAGAGATCGATGAAGTGGCTGCTTCTTTAACTTCTTGCGCTGGAATGACGTGCCACACACATCGAGGATTTTTTGTTTCAAAATTGCAATATTTTCTCAGTTTTAAATATATCTAGATATAACCCAGGCAAAACAAATAATAAATTTATTGCTTGTTAGTAATAATTTCTATCTACATATCAGTGATATCGTACCAATGAATTTAAGAAGAAAACGACGAATTCTTGTATACGGTTTGGTCACTCGTTATGGTCCGCGAACCAGTTGCCAGCGCAAGAGGTTAACCTTTGTCCCACAATTGCAATATTTTCTCAGTTTTAGATATATCTAGATGTAACCCAGGCAAAACAAATAATAAATTTATTGCTTGTTAGTAATAATTTCTATCTACATATCAGTGATATCGTATCAATGAATTTAAGAAGAAAACGACGAATTCTTGTATACGGTTTGGTCACTCGTTATGGTCCGCGAACCAGTTGCCAGCGCAAGAGGTTAACCTTTGTCCCACAATTGCAATATTTTCTCAGTTTTAGATATATCTAGATGTAACCCAGGCAAAACAAATAATAAATTTATTGCTTGTTAGTAATAATTTCTATCTACATATCAGTGATATCGTATCAATGAATTTAAGAAGAAAACGACGAATTCTTGTATACGGTTTGGTCACTCGTTATGGTCCGCAAACCAATTGCCAGCGCAAGAGGTTAATCTTTGTCCCACAATTGCAATATTTTCTCAGTTTTAGATATATCTAGATGTAACCCAGGCAAAACAAATAATAAATTTATTGCTTGTTAGTAATAATTTCTATCTACATATCAGTGATATCGTATCAATGAATTTAAGAAGAAAACGACGAATTTTTGTATACGGTTTGGTCACTCGTTATGGTCCGTCACTCTGTACAGGGTGATTCACGCAACGTGATTGCACACCTGACACAACTTTTTCAAATCGCGCGTCCAATGAAATAATTGTTTGACAGAAAAGTTGTACTTAGGCAAGTTTAAAGGAGGCGTTGATTTTGTATTAAACTTTTTTTTAATCAACTTTTGTGTCAAACAATTTCTCATTAGATGTTAATGTATAATTTAAAAGTTATTTCAAGTGAACCACCCTGTATATCACTTGTTCCTGTACTGCCCTGAAATCGGTCAGGTCTTTTTTACGAAAGGAATAACAGGTAATTGTCAATTTAACACGGGAAACAATTTGCGCAGAACAACTTTCCGATATTGAGAGAAGAAAAGAATTAGATTTGTCCGTTTTCTTTTAACGAGGCTTAAACGAACGAAGAGGTTTTAACCCGATTGTTGATACGTTTGATGTTGAAGTTAAAAGTTGATGTTCGTTCTTCGATCCGTCGAGTCGATCAATTTTGTAAACTTGGATGTAAGCTTGGAGGAAAAATGAGGGACTTTTTTTTTAAAGAATTGTTACTTTTTAAATGTAATTGATATATAATCTTAAATATGATTTAAATTGTTCGATATAATCTTAAGTATTCAGATGGCATGATTCTGTAGGAAAATACACGATTTCACGATGGATCAACACTTCTTTAAAATACCGAGCCATTTAACTCGATCACGATGACTTTCTTATTGTTTCTACAACGATACGATTCCATTATAGAAATGTGACCATAACCTCTAAACCCACTACATCAGTACATTATATTCCAAAAACTTTCGTCTTTTACATTTTGGTAATATAGTTTTTAATGTATTATAGTTTAAAGGATGAAACAGAAAGTTTTCGAGACTTTTGAATTATATGATATGATCTCATTATGACCATAACCTTTAAACATTACATTAATATACTGTATTCCAAAAAGTTCCGTCGGTAAAATAGTTCTTTGCACATTATAGTTTAAAGAATGAGCAGACCATAACCTTTAAACACTACATTAATGTACTATATTCCAAAACTTTCCGTTGGTAAAATAGTTCTTAGCAAATTATAGTTTAAAGAATGAGCAGAGAATTTTTGACACTGTTTTCAGTATAGCTTTTGTAATGATATAATCTCATTATAGAAGCATGACCATAACCTTTAAATACTACATTAATATACTGTATTCCAAAAAGTTCCGTCGGTAAAATAGTTCTTAGCCAATTATAGTTTAAAGGAGGAGCAGAGGAGTACATAGTTTTCAAATGAAAATGAGCAAGAGGAACGACTTTATATTGAGATTAATCATCGAGATACAATATACACGCGATAAAGAAAGCTGAGAAATTGACGTTTAATTCCGGACCTAACCTATTTCTTCGCGTTGGAACGTCGTCGAGGATACCGGAAATGGAAGCCCGTTTCTACACCGTAGCAGGCATTCACGGCTTAGATGATCAAGTTCCTAGTTCCAACCACACTTTTGGCGAATCACCACGACAAAGCTGTTAAATTATCGTGACTTTCTTCCATTTTTTCCCCTTTTTTTTGCTTGTTAATATCCAAAAATTGTCTAAATTTATCACCTCGTTGTACACGAGAAACACGTCTCGTTTCGCCGGGAGACGTTTTTCTGCGATCTCTCGTATTTACATATT
Source organism: Tetragonula carbonaria (assembly GCA_032399595.1). NCBI lineage: Eukaryota > Metazoa > Arthropoda > Insecta > Hymenoptera > Apidae > Tetragonula > Tetragonula carbonaria. The sequence continues at coordinate 1,463,607 of JAUCRC010000003.1, forward strand.
TATATCGGATTCCTCGGAGACACGCGAGGAAAGAAGCCGAGGAAGAAACGTTGCGCGATGAAATAGAAAGGAAGGAAGAAAGTATAGAAGGCTCAAGAATTCGAGGGTGGTTTCACGCGCCGTTTCTCTCACCTTTCGTCCCCTGGACAAGGGTGTCTCTGAATAATTTACCGATCCCTCTTGCCTTAATTTCGCGCGAAAGCTCTCTTTCCGCTCTCCCTTTTGTTTCGGTCGGTGCCATTACTCTCTCTTTCTCTCCCCCTTGTCTCTTCACAACGGGATTTGTCCGTTGAAATTTCGCTCTAAAAACTTGCCCGAAATCCGAATAAAGTCCGTAAAGATGCTTTCGAATCGGATACAGAAGACTGTAGCGATACTATAATTCAGTTGAATCCTTTCTAATCAACAGTAAAAGTACACAGTTGTCGACCCATTTCAACGTGAGAATTATTTTCTGTGCGAACACGTCCATTCGTAAGCGGAATAATTTACCATTTCAATTTAACTTTGACCTCGGCAAAAGTTTTTTCGCATCATCTACGAAGCATTCGTCGCTTCAAATCAAATGGCAGAGCATCGGAAGTAATCATTCGAGTAGCATTTAACGTTATTACTGATCTGGAACAACATGGTCCTCCGCCATTTTTCTAAAACTTTTCGCAAAAAACGATAAGAAGTCCGTGTTTATGCGAATTATCGACTCATTTAGGATTGTCTTCAGGAATTTCTTTTTTCGTTCCTCTTACGTCGTTGTTATATAGCTTTCACTCTACTGGCGTCTGTTCAGATATTAACCCCTTGCACTGCGAACAATTTTTAATATAACCTATCAACAACTCTGATGAGAGTCATTTTTACTATCGGCTAGCAGCTACTCCTACTTACAAAAATTTACTACTTACACAATTATTTATACAAGCTGACAGCATAGGCTTCTAATAAAAGAATATTTAAAATCAAGAATATATAATATCTTCGATATTATATAGGCTTCGAGAATATTTAAAATCAATATTCTTTAATTTTTATATAAAATAAAAAATATTTTTATAAAATGTATTATTAATATTAAAATATATTTAATATTAAAATATATTATTTATAAAATATTTAAATTAAAGGAACATTGTTTCTTTTTCGATGTCGCTGCTGCGGCGACAGTGGAGCTATATGTTTATCTTACAATGTCGCCGCAGCAGCGACAACGGAGTGCAAAGGGTTATACTACACATCGCATCGTACAAATGTACACGTTCATCACATCGTTATCACATTATCAGCAAACTGAAAAAAAGAATAAGTTGTTGGATTTAAGCACGATGTCTCTCCCGAAGGGGTCGTGCAAAGGGTGAAAGTTGAAGTTTCTAATCTACCTATCAGAACGTCAGGAATATTCAAGTTTCACAGCGTTAATCATTATTTTATCGCGCGTACGCGAAATAATGGATCTCTTCTCGTCAAGAATCCTCGTCATCGTGCGGAAGACACTCGACGCGGAACCAAGGAACCGTGGCCATAATTTTCAAGGCGGCGACAATGATCAGCAGCCGCCTTGAGAACGTTCTAGATTTCGTCGATCGAAGAGACACAACAACGGTCGGGATCGATACGGGCCCTTGACGCGTTCGATCGTCGCGGAAATCGACGATCGGTTCCGTGGGTTTTCCTTATGTACGCGAGATCTCGTTTTCTCTCTCTCTCTCTTTCTCTCTCTTTTTTTTCATGCACCGAAACAATGGTTCCGCGAAGGCCGCCGGTTATGCAAACGCGTTCGCACCTTTTGCCACCGGTTGTAGGCAACCTCGCGAGCCATTACGTAAAAAGCGGCCTTGGACGAGTGCAGAGGTTTGATTCACTCACGCTGCGCATCGAACGCTAATCGTTCCTCTCCATCGTTGTCTCTTTAGACACTCTGTAGATCGTGAAAACACTCTATAGATCTATAGGTCGCCAAAGTCTTTTCTTCTTTTTTTTTTTTTTTTTTTCTCTCCACTTTTCGACTCTCGTCGACTCTTTCCAAGCCGAAAAGTCATTATTGAAGAGGTGAAAATTACCTTCAAATTTTGGGATCACGTTTTGTCAAATATCTCTGCGAAAAAATCCACTTGCGTTTTACAAAAAGAACCGTATTTTTAAATGTACTGATGTATTTTCTTGAATGTTCGTTTGTGAGGACTGCATATTCAAACGCAAATTACGGATAAATTAGAATCACAATGTGATTCTAATTACGGCTTCTGGCGCGTATATTAGCGTGTGTGAGAGAATATAAAGTACTGCAGAATGAAATTATATGTAAAGCGAGTATATAAAATGAAAGATCTGTGAATCTGTAAGGAGAAATTCTTGCAAAAAGAGGGGCACGTAACGAGCAAAATAAAAAATCAGTTTCTTATCAGAACTAAAGTATATTAACGTTTAATTTTGAAACATTGAATAATAATTATTATTAAAACATTTAATATTAACATTTAACATTTTAAAACATATTCATAACAGAGAACAAATCCAGTATCCTGCATTGCACATCCAGCGAGAAAGATTCGAAAATGGTGAATTTCTCTTTTTATAATGAAAGAATCAAGATTCCATTTGTTTTTCTTTGTCCGTAATTTGTATTTGAATGTATATTCAAGAAAACTTGTTGACATTTACTTGGAAAAGCTTATGGAAAATACAGTTTTTTTAAATATATATAAAAAACGGTATCCTTGATAATTTCCGAGATATATTTAACGAAATTGTATTTGAATATATTGAAGAAAATTTGTTGACATGTACTTGGAAAAATTTATGGAAAATACAGTTTTTTTAAATATACATAAAAATACAGTTTTTTTAAATATACATAAAAAACGAGATCCTCGATGATTTCCGAGATATATTTAACGAAATTGTATTTGAATATGTTGAAGAAAATTTGTTAACATTTACTTGGAAAAGCTGATGAAAAATACAATTTTTTAAATATATAAATGAAAATATATACATAAAAATCCTCGATGATTTTCGAGATATATTTAACGAAATATGTCTCTCACTTCCAACTTCAAGGGTAGTTTTCATCCCTTCAACATCGATCATTGCCTATAAAAAAAAAAAAGAAATACGTGTCGAATATTTCTTTTGAAAACTACTACATTCGTGCGAAATTTCATCATAATCAGCGATCCCGGACTCGGTATGTTCCCTTGTTAAATATACTTACGCTGAAGCACTAGTATCCACTGTGTGACTGGTATACTATACTCTGACTAGCACTTCTTACGACTCTAGTTTCTCTCTAGATTAATTACGCTTCCAATCGAGGCTGTTTCGCGTGTAGCTGCAGCATGGTTTCGATGTAATTTGTAAAAAATTAATAACTACACGGTTGCACAATCGCTTGTTAGTTAGAGCACTGTTTCACGTGCTTGTGAGTGTACTCAGCTACTTAGATAATTTGTTCTATGTACTTGGCCCGATGAATATAATTATAAAATCGATAATCGTCGTCCGACAGCTCGCACATCGAATATGAAAAATGTCGGTCTTCACTCGTTTATTTTACTCAGTTTGCAACCCCTTGTCCACCCTTGTTGGACCCTTAAACATCTTTTTCTGTTTTTACTGTCGTTCCGATTTTCGTACGTACGACTTTCCCGAATTTCTCGATACACTGGATTGGACAGAGTTCAGAGTTGTTCGCACGTTCCGCGCTCAGTACGCTTGTCCGAAATTCAGATAGAAAAAAAAAAATCGATCGTTCGTCGACGATCCAGCGAGAACGATAACAGCAGCGAGAGATCGTCTACGGTTGCACGCGCGCGTCGTAAGCGAAAAAACGCGGATTGCGCACGTGGTTTCGCGGTTGTGTGCGACCACGTGCGCTTCGGCGAAGCACACGGCCCAGGTGAAGAAGTTGATGCGGCGTGATTCACTTCAGTATCGCCGCGAGAGAAGAACACTGTGAGAAGAAACGCTCTCCCTCTGCCGGGGAGGCAGAGCGTCATTAGGCACAAGGCTAGAGAGTAAAATGCGAGTCGCCGAGAGTTGCACAAAGCAGCTGTCTGCCTGCCGGCCATGGAAAGCGTCCACAGCAGAGGAATAGAAAGACTCGCAGAGAGAAAGAGAGGAGAAACATGATAAATATAATAGAGTAATAATAACATATATAATGTAATATAATGATAATAATAATATATATAATATAATATAACAGTAATAAATCAATATAATAATAATATATATAATATAACAATAATAATAATAATATAACAATAATAATACAACAATAATAAATCAATATAATAATAGATAAATATAATATAATATAATATAATATAATATAGTATAATATAATATAATATAACATAACATAACATATCATAATATAACATAACAGAATACAACATAACAGGAATAGAAAGACTCGCAGAGAGAAAGAGAGGAGAAACATGATAAATATAATAGAATAATAATAACATATATAATGTAATATAATGATAATAATAATATATATAATATAATATAACAGTAATAAATCAATATAATAATAGATAAATATTATAATAACATATATATAATATAACAATAATAATAATAATATAACAATAATAATACAACAATATAATACAACAATAATAAATCAATATAATAATAGATAAATATAATATAATATAACATAGTATAATATAATATAATATAACATAACATAACATATCATAATATAACATAACAGAATACAACATAACAGGAATAGAAAGACTCGCAGAGAGAAAGAGAGGAGAAACATGATAAATACATGATAAATATAATAGAGTAATAATAACATATATAATGTAATATAATGATAATAATAATATATATAATATAATATAACAGTAATAAATCAATATAATAATAATATATATAATATAACAATAATAATAATAATATAACAATAATAATACAACAATAATAAATCAATATAATAATAGATAAATATAATATAATATAATATAATATAATATAATATAGTATAATATAATATAATATAACATAACATAACATATCATAATATAACATAATAATATAACATATAAATATATAATATAATATATGTAAAATATAATGTAATATAACATAACATAACATATCATAATATGACATAACAGAATACAACATAACATAATATAATGTATCTAAAATATAATATAATGCATCTAAAATATAATATAATGTATCCAAATTAATATAATATAATATATTATATAATATAATACGTAAAATATAATATAAAAATTATAAAATAATAATTATAATTATGAAATATAATTATTATATATATTATATAAAATATAATTATATAATATATATAATATAATATAATATATTATTGTTATTATTATTTATTATTATATCATTATCATCATCATCATCATCATCATCATCATCATCATCATCATCATCATCATCATCATCATCATCATCATCATTATCATCATCATCATCATCATCATCATCATCATCATCATCATTATTATTATTATTATTATTATTATTATTATTATTATTATTATTATATAATTACAATATTATATTTATCTATTTAACATGCAGCAGAGAAAGATACAACAGCGCGCGTTATATCGTCAGCTCGGTTTGTTAACGTAGTTTGATAACGCAGCGCGCGATTAGAAGAAAAAGAAGAAGAACAAGAAGAAGGAGAGATATCATCTCTCTCGTGTGTGTGTGCCACGAAAATTTTTGTCGTTGGACGAATGTTATGCTGTCTCTGCTCTAAACGCTCAGGCCGCGTTTTCCAACGTTGACGAGAAGAGTTCGCCGATATCTAAATCGTTTTTGTGTCGCTTCGTAGAAGGAAAGAATCGGCTATGGCCTCGTTTCGAAACGAACGCGTCGTTCGTTTTCGTTCTATGACGTTTCTTACGATGTCCTCCTCCGTCGACGAAGCGGATCGTTCAGATCGTTTCCTCGTATTGCGTATCGTCGAATTTATTTTCCTATTTTTTTTTTTTTTTTTTTTTTTTTTTTTGAAACAAACGTAACACTTGGAAATAACAGAGACCACCGAGAGAGTGGACAACAACGTGGACAAGACAGACTTGTTTTCGATGTGTTTTCGAAACGATCGTTCATTTTCGCAAGGAATTGTGGAATCGAACTGGCAGCTAAAAGCCGTGTAATTGAATTTAGAAGCATTACGATCCATCATACTTAGGGTGCGTTCACATTAGCCGTGCGGCTAATGCATTAATGCGAAGTTTGCGTAATGACGATACACGCGCAGCAGGTACCTTAAGGTACAAACCCTCCGTGCGAACAGAGATTTAGCGAAAAGTAATTTCGTATTCGCCCGATAGCTTAACTCTCTGGCGATACTTTTTTTGAAAGATGGCGTATCGTGAAGTAATTGAAAAAAAGAAAAGTTGCGATATTTGCCTTGTTCAGTCGAAAGTTATTGCGTTCTTGAAAAATATGAGCGAAATTAAAGAAGAAAATCGATACAGTTTGAAATTTTATTACAGAGAGAAAAAAAAAAAAATGAGGAAAGAACGCGACTTTGGCTGCTAAAAAAATTTCTGACATCTTGAACATACGAGTGAAATTAAAGAAGAAAATCGATACAGTTTGAAATTTTATTACAGAGAAAGAAAAAAGAAAGAGAAAAGAACGCGACTTTGGTTGTTAAAAAAATTTCTGACACGTTTACGGACACGATGCAGTATCAGTATTTTCTGTGGTATAAAGTTGGTTTTCACTCTGGAAATGTTCATGTTTAAAATGTTTGACACTTCGACCAATCACTGGAAAAATCGACGAAATCGTGGAAAAAATTGAGCAAGACCGGCACATTAGCAGTCACGATATTGAATTAAACATCGACCACAAAACAGTTTTAAACCATTTAAACATTTGAAAAAGGATTCAAAAAGAAGGTCGATATTTGGGTGCCACATGTGATTCAACACTGAAAAATTTAACGAATTGAATTTCTTTGACGACCGGTCGAAAATTGAGAGAGCTTGATGCATTGGGAATTTTCGATTAATCCTGAACTTGCACCACCAGACTACCATTTGTTTCAGTTTCTACAGAACTCTAACACTTTCACGTCACACACGTGTGTGTGTGTGTATACTAATTTTGTCCAAGAATATCAATATAAATAAATAAATGAAAACACCATTTGTTGACAGTGGAACAACTGTGCCAAAATATATTCGACGTGTAAATCACTGTAATTTAAAACAAGATGATTAAAACAAGTCGATCTATGTACTCTCATGTTTCTGCTCAAAGCAGAAATTAATATTAATTTCGATAAGAAACAGCCGTATCTTTTAAGTAGTTTTCAAACGAAATCAGTCGTTCGATTATAGTTGCAGTATATTAATGAAATTGTGCGATAGTTACATTAATGTAATACAATGAGAAAAATTGTTATACAGTTATTTGTAAAACACGTGTAAAAATAATATTTCTTACTGTCATTTCAAATATCCCGCCGGGGAAGTGTTAACGGAGTGAGTCAAAAGAAGAAGTCAAGGACGTTATACAGTGACAGGATTATTGTTTAGGCTAGGTTTAGGTTTAGGTTAGGTTTAAGTTTAGGTTTAGGTTAGGTTTAAGTTTAGGTTCAGGTTTAGGTTAGGTTTAGGTTTAGGTTTAGGTTAGGTTTATTCATAAAACACGTGTAAAAATAATATTTCTTACTGTCATTTCAAATATCCCGCCGAGGAAGTGTTAACGGAGTGAGTCAAAAGAAGAAGTCAAGGACGTTATACAGTGACAGGATTATTGTTTAGGTTAGGTTTAGGTTTAGGTTAGGTTTAAGTTTAGGTTTAGGTTAGGTTTAAGTTTAGGTTCAGGTTTAGGTTAGGTTTAGGTTTAGGTTTAGGTTAGGTTTATTCATAAAACACGTGTAAAAATAATATTTCTTACTGTCATTTCAAATATCCCGCCGGGGAAGTGTTAACGGAGTGAGTCAAAAGAAGAAGTCAAGGACGTTATACAGTGACAGGATTATTGTTTAGGCTAGGTTTAGGTTTAGGTTAGGTTTAAGTTTAGGTTTAGGTTAGGTTTAAGTTTAGGTTCAGGTTTAGGTTAGGTTTAGGTTTAGGTTTAGGTTAGGTTTATTCATAAAACACGTGTAAAAATAATATTTCTTACTGTCATTTCAAATATCCCGCCGGGGAAGTGTTAACGGAGTGAGTCAAAAGAAGAAGTCAAGGACGTTATACAGTGACAGGATTATTGTTTAGGTTAGGTTTAGGTTTAGGTTAGGTTTAAGTTTAGGTTTAGGTTTAGGTTAGGTTTAAGTTTAGGTTCAGGTTTAGGTTAGGTTTAGGTTTAGGTTTAGGTTAGGTTTATTCATAAAACACGTGCAAAAATAATATTTCTTACTGTCATTTCAAATATCCCGCCGAGGAAGTGTTAACGGAGTGAGTCAAAAGAAGAAGTCAAGGACGTTATACAGTGACAGGATTATTGTTTAGGTTAGGTTTAGGTTTAGGTTAGGTTTAAGTTTAGGTTCAGGTTTAGGTTAGGTTTAGATTAGGTTTAAGTTTAGGTTTAGGTTAGGTTTATTCATAAAACGCGTGTAAAAATAATATTTCTTACTGTCATTTCAAATATCCCGCCGGGGAAGTGTTAACGGAGTGAGTCAAAAGAAGAAGTCAAGGACGTTATACAGTGACAGGATCATTGTTTAGGTTAGGTTTAGGTTTAGGTTTAGATTAGATTTAGGTTTAGATTAGGTTTAGGTTAGGTTTAGGTTTAGGTTTAGGTTTAGATTAGATTTAGGTTAGGTTTTACCTGGAAAAAATGGCCAAAGGTGAATCGGATAAAAATGGCGCGCACTATTAATTCAACAAATGAATTAATAATAATTTTTACAAACTTTTCCCACCAAAACACGAAATTACTTTTTACTCGTCCACATGTATGCATGTGTGTCAGCTCAAATCTCGCGTAAAGGCCGTCGTTCGAGACTATAAAAACCGCGGAAACGCTGAACGCTGGAGGAGAATAAAATAGGCGAAGACGCGAGTTTCGCAGCGAAAGGGGATTTCATTCGCGGTGGCGACGTGGTTTTTTTCAACCACACGGTGTGTGGTTGGTGGACGAGCCGATGTGGATGGAATCGGCATCCGCGTGCCTCGCGAAATGCCGAGGCCGCGTCTCGGGTAACTCGCGCGCGCTTAGCTGACATCGGGGGAATTAATAACGACGCGAAATCCGACGGCGAGCGATCGCGAATGTCGATAGAGAGGAGAGTGGTTGTTCTCTCTCGACCTTTGTCAGAGACTCGGCTCGCGTCTCGTCTTCGTCGACGACTTGACGTCGATGAATCAGCAGGCCTCTCTTCCATAGGTTCTCTCTCTTTCTTGCGGGTAGGTTTGCGATTCGACAAACGTGGACGAACGTGCTTTATCGCTGAAACTCTCTCTCTCTCTCTCTCTCTCTCTCTCTCTCTGTTATACTTTGTGACTTGGCGAATAAGGGGGAAGGAACTCGAGTTTAGCGAGAGATTATCTCGCTTTTGGATAACCTCAAAGATACGGCCAGTTATTGGGCATACTACGTGTTTGCGACGTGAACGTGCTCATTGGAAAAATCCGACCGTGATAAGCAGGCACTTATGTTCGTGATGCGCTTCGTGTTTCACGATGTTTGTAGCTTTCGTAGTGTTCGTTGAGATTCGGATTGTTTTTTGGATGTGTGTGTGTGTGTGTGTTGTAGGTAATTGATTCAGAGGTTCATCGTAACGGATTATTAAATATTTTGCATTTCCTTCCTTTCCTTTACGCTTCTATTTTTTTTTTTTTGTGATTACTTGTAGGAGTAAATGTATTGTAGGCAATTTAATTTGAAAATTCATCGTAATGTAGGTAATTGATTTGGAAATTTATTTAATAATAAAGTTTAACTGTTCAACGTTGTTCTAACGTTTCTATCTTTTTTTATTCTTGGGAGCATATTGTAGGTAATTAATTTGAAGGTTCATCATAACGAATTATTAAATATTATCTTTACATTTCTATTTTTGTGGTTATTTTTAGGAGTGTATTGCAGATAATTAATTTGAAAATTCATTGTAATGAACTGTTCAATATTATTCTTATATTTCTATTTTTGTGGTTATTTTTGGGTGTATATTGTAGGTAATTAATTTACAGATTTATTGCAATGAATTATTGAATATTACTTTTACATTTCTATTTTTATTTTTGGTATTGTAGCTAATGAATTTGAAGATTCATCATAACGAATTATTAAATATTATCTTTACATTTCTATTTTTGTGGCTATTTTTAGGAGTGTATTGCAGGTAATTAATTTGAAAATTCATTGTAACGAACTGTTGAATATTATTTTTATTTGAATATTATTTTCAATATTATTCTTAGTTTTCTATTTTTATGGTTATTTTTGGGAGTATATTGTAGGTAATTAATTTACAGATTTATTGCAACAAACTATTATATATTACTTTTACATTTCTATTATTATTATTGCAGGTAATTAATTTGGAAATTCATTGTAACAAAACTGTTGAATATTATTCTTACATTTCTATCTTTGTGGTTATCTTTGGGAGTATATTGTAGGTTATGTAATTAATTTACAGATTTATTGCAACGAACTATTGAATATGACTTTTACATTTCTATTTTCAAGATTATTTTTGGTGTTGTAGCTAATTAATTGGAAGGTTCATTGCAGCGAACTGTTAAATATTATTTTTAAATTTCTATTTTTTGAGATTATTTCTTCGGAGTGTATTGTGGGTAATTAAAATTTCTGTTCGATTATCTTTTTCGCCATCTTTCGGGTGATTCCGCGATTCAAGCAAGTTCTTGTCTTTTTCGATTAAGAAAAAAAAAAAAAAAAAAGTTCCAAGAATAATTTGAAATTACTATGAAATTTCGCCAATTCTTTCGGATAATTTTTCTACGAGTTTACACTGCACAAAAGATCTTTCCCCTTTTCGAGAAAATTTGCAGTGCAGCGAAATACGACGATGATTCTCCATTTTGAAATCGACAAGCTAACGAGATCGCGCATATTCTTTTTCCATCGATAGAGACAAGCTCGAACAAATCAAGATTAAAAATTCGCGGTATCCATAAAACGATTCGCCAAAAAAAGAAAAAATGATTTTGTAAATTGGGATCCAATGGCACGGCCAATTCGACGCATGCGCGACTCAGGGACAGAGGCCTCTCCCCTCGGCTCGACGGAAGGAAGAGCCGAGGGACGAGAGTGGCAGGCTCGTTTATGCTGATTTCAAGTAGGCCGCGCGCGTTTCGCAAGCCTAATTTCCAGCAAGTGCCAGGAAGCGCCGAGCGCTTCCTAGGTACTACTGGTCGCGCGAGATACATCTACGCGCAATTTTCCAATTTCCTCCCCGGTTTGGCCTTTTCGCCGAGCCCACGCTTCCGTTTTTCGTTTCTCATCGAAAATTCACCTTTCGTTAGCAAGAGAGAAAGAGAGAGAAAAGTGAAAAAAGAAACTCGACGTGAAAAAACATCGAAGATTACGCACGTTGTAAAGCGAGCGAAGTTGCGCGCAAAATCAGCGACTCGGCGCGTTACGCCGAGGGGGGATTAATAAAGAAATAAAGAAATAAACAAATAACTTACACGCTCGTTAAAATGGGAGGGGTTTCGCGTGTTTCCGACACACGCGGGACGGACAGGGTCACAACATGGTCGATGTTATCCTGGATCGAGAACGTCGAGGGTCGTATAACAAAGGGGTACGCTATCGACTCGTTGAATCGCCATTCGATGACGAGGTTACGCGAATTATTACGGTTTCCTTTGCCAGGGAATTTCACGGTGGCCGGATTCCGCTCGAACGAGGCTTCCTCTCGTCGATGATGATCCACGCGTACCTTTCAATCCTCGATCGTACTTGTCCTTGGAAAATCTTCGATCTTCGAGTCGTCGACGTGTCGTTCACGATAATCGTGATATATTTTCTAATCGATCGAGAGAATATAAATTGAAACCAACTTCCTGCTCTCTTTACAGCGTCTCTCGTTACTTGTCATTTATATTATTTAATATAGAAACACTCCGTGAAATTGTAATTTCAAGTACGTTCATACTGCTGTCGATATTTGATACAAAATTGTAAATTTACGTCGTTGTATTTTCATTACTAACGAATGTATGTTTTTTTTATTATTATTATCAACGTGTATATGTCAGTAATAAAAAATATATAACACAACATAAATTTATAATTTATATATATATATATATATATATAATAATTTTTATTTTGTATAAATTTAAATAGCTCACATAAGAGAATAACACTAAAATTAATACATTTTTAAATATTTACTTTTTTAAAAACAATTTTTTTTTATACTGAAAATATAATGTTTTTACTTTAAACTATATATATATACAAAGTTTGAACTATATTTCTATATTATATTTATATTTCTATATATATTTTCATTTCTATAAAGAAATGAAATACAACTGGATAGAATTATTTTTCATATAATTGGTTATAATTAAAAATATATTATTATATTTTTATATAACTGTATGTAATTTATCCGATGTTTCTATATAGAAATAAAAATATAACAATGTCATATAACATATTATAACAATGTTGTATTTTCATTTCTATATGGAAATATAGGATAAACTATATCCAATTACAAAGCTTTGACGTTTTCGTTCTCAATTTTCCATCGTGAGAACAGAATTTATTAAACGATTGAATCGTTATCGTCTCGCGGCAGGCGAAGAGTTTTCTCTACCCGCGAGTTATTACGATTACCTAAACGATAATTATTACGGTCGTAATACACGCATTACGTATTAATGTTACATGTTATACTTGGTCTCGACTCGTCGATCTTTTAATAACACTACTTCGTTTTGATTTCCGTTGCAGGTACGTAACTACGTGATCGATGTCAACCAGTTACCTTTACGTAAGTAATCATGGTCACGGACGTGCTTTTCATCGATTGCCTCTCTCTCCCCCCCCTCTCGTTCCTTTTCCCGCATCGCGCGACCTACGGGCAAACTGTTCACCGTGTCCGTTTTCATCGACGCGGTAATTATACTCTGGCGATCTCGATTGTTTTTTTTTTTTTTTTTGCATAAATCGTTGCACCTTCCTCCCTTTTTTTTTTCTTTCTCTCTCTCTTCAACATTTCGACAACATTTTAGGTTTTACTGACCGCCGATCGTTCGCAGCGTAATTGGTGGTCACGTGACGTACATCGATAGAGGTTAGGTTCGTGAAATTAAAGATTTTCACGCGTCTTTCACTTCCCTCGCGCTGTAGATGATTTTTGGAGAATTTATAAGATTCTTCTTAGTAAATCTCAGTCGATCTCGGATGCGAGGAGTGTTTTTTTTTAAAAAAGTAACAGTCGCCGTGTTATAAACCAGAGTGCGTACCGGAAGTGTGCCTTGCAGATAACAAGATGGCTCCCAGAAGACGGGCGTCGAATATCCAGGAAATCGTTTTCGCACGCCTTGGGAAAAATAATCACGAGAACTAGTATCGCAACAAAAAAAATTACACACGCACACACACACACACATATAGATCGAACAACTTAATTAAACGTAATTTTCATAATTTAATAAACAATTTGAATAATTGTAATTTTTATAATTTTCAAAAAATGAAATCACGTCAGTTTCGATTATAAAACAATTATACAACAATGTAGTGAACAATAATGTTGATTGGGTCGCATTACTACTTGTTCATTATACAAACTGTAACAATACAACACAATACAAATAATCATAAAAATTAGCGTTACATGTACGAACAAAACATTTACAAATATATAGGTTGAACAATTTAAATAGAATTTTCAAAAATTAAACGAAACTGAAGTTACATCAATGTAAATTATGTAGGACAATAATTAACTATAAATACTGATTGGATCGAGTACTCGCGAAAAGAAGTCACACGTAAGTGCATATCCAAATTTGCGTTAACAATATTTTCCAACGCATTCACCTTTAATGCTAGTTTAACTCGCAATTCGCATATGTTATATATAGAGTGGACCTTTTTTTAAAAAGCCGTAATCGATCTAAAACCACCAGGAGATTTTCAAAAGTTGATCACCTGGCTCGTGAAAAATCCATACGTCTTCGCTTGCACATCGTTATATATAGGGTGGGTCAAAAATCATCTCTTCTCACCTATTTTTTTTTTAACAAAATAAATAAAACTAAATAACAATAAATAAAACTAATTTCATTAATTTGAAATTAAATTTAAACAAGTTCAGATTCTTTTCATCACGTTTCAAAAGTTATTCCTCTCAAATGTTTAAGTTTGAGTTTGAGCTTTTTTTCTTTTTTCTTTTTTTAGTAGGAAGTGATTTTAATGGCCCACTCCGTATTTTTGTAGACTCCTGTCAATTTGTCTCTTATTATTATCTCACTGTCTATATGTTATTATCACTTTTCTACGCTACGGGGCATCTGTCCGTCAAAATTCGCCAAGTAAATAAATAAATAAATAAATAAATAAATAAATAATGACTTGAGCTTCGTGGGGTGGGCTGCGATTCACTCGACGAAAGCGGTAAAATCGGCACTGGGGCGCGTGGCCCCGTCCATGGGGTACGCCTAAGTCCCGAGAGGCATCGAACCAAAAATAAAACACTGGCCGTGTTTCGCGCTGGCTCGAACACGGCCTCCACGTGGGGGCCAGTTTTCTCCGAGTCTGTCGAACGTACGCACGCGGATTTTCTTGTTCTTCTTCTTCCTCTTCTTCTTCTTCTTCTTCTTCTTCTTCTTTATTTCTCCTCATCGGTTATCGACAATTCGTCCGTCCACAAAACAGTAAATTTCAACGCGAAGGGAGAGCCGACAGCCGAGAGATCGACGAGAGTGCCATGAAACGGAGGTTCAAGTGAGTTGTGTGATCTCTGCATGCATCATCTAGCGCCTCGTCGACAGAATTCCTCGTTTATCGGGTTCGCGATTTTTTTACCCGGTTGAAGTTTGTCAGAAAGTGAGACGAAGAGAAAAAAAATGGAAGCTAAATTCCTCGCTGCTTGCGTGTGGTGGCACGGAACTTCCTCTTCGCGGCAACAAACCTGATTTCTCGACATTTTGGACGTTAGGTTCGCCCTCGATTTATCGGGAGCGAGATTTGCAGATGCACGGACCGACGCTCGTTATTTAATAAAGTAAATTTAATACGAATATTAAAATATTCGTTTGTCGGACGCTTTCATCGAGTCTGACAGATACGCTTCATTTTTTATTGATACAAAAGGATAGACGTAAGAGAGAACTATAACTCACGTAACCGTAAAAAAATACGTTCGAGACGGAGCCGAGCGTGTTAATCGTCTTTCGTCTCGGGGCAGCAGGGGACGAAACGGTGCGCAACCGGTTTACGCGGAGAGGCTCGGTTCAACGCCAGAGATGCCGAGCTGTTCGGGAATCGAATCGCACGGTTATCGATACCTCGAACGATACGCGGGTCTGCATCGTCATGCGTCGCCTAATGTATCGCGGGGTTATGTCTGTAAATCACGATAACGACAGTTTTCGAGACGCAAGAGTCGATCGCTGTTAAAAATTATCGAGATCGCCACTGCCAATTTGCCGCGCGGGCTCGTAATTTCGTCGCGTGCTGCTGCCTCGTGTTTTTCGCGCAGGCGCGAAAAAAGGCTGACTGCCATTACGCGGTGTTGAAAGAACGATCTCGATGACAACCGGCTCCTTCTCCCACGATCCCCGACCGATTCTACAGCACCTTTCGTTCCATTGATACACTGAAAAGATCGATTTATCCGCGAGAAGCGCAACACAGATTGAAAGTAGATGTGAAACACTGGTATAGCTCTTGCTTGACAATTGTATTTATATTATATTATTATAATATAATAATACAATAATATAATATAATAATAGTAGAGCGAGTATATTCTATATATATTATGCATATAATAGTGAATATATAATATATAATATAACATAATATATATTCAATGTATATAGGTTAGGTTATATATTCTATAGCTCTTGCTTGACAATTGTATTTATATTATATTATTATAATATAATAATACAATAATATAATATAATATAATAATATAGAGCGAGTATATTCTATATATATTATACATATAATAGTGAATATATAATATATAACATAATATATATTCAATGTATATAGGTTAGGTTATATATTCTATAGCTCTTGCTTGACAATTGTATTTATATTATATTATTATAATATAATAATACAATAATAATATAATATAATAATATAATATAATAATAGTAGAGTGAGTATATTCTATATATATTATACATATAATAGTGAATATATAATATATAATATAACATAATATATATTCAATGTATATAGGTTAGGTTATATATTCTAGGTTTATGTTAGGTTAGGTTAGGTTATCGAACGTAAATATTTCATAATTTTGATTGCACTTCGAATGAAACAACAACAAAAGTATGATAACAACAAATTAAGAAAAACACGCGATGTTCCCATATCGAGCATAGAAGGTCCCTAACATGAGGAGGTAGATGTTCTCAATGTTTTATAATGGTAAAAATGTCAATTATAATTACATCTTTTTATTTAAGTGGTTTTTTTTTAAATTCCTTTTTACGTGAAAATTGGTAGATTAGATTTAGGTTGGGTTACGTCATTTCATTTAAATCTGTCTTTCATTCTTTTCCACGTGAAAATTGATAGGTTAGGTTTAGATTTAGGTTAGGTTACGTCAGATTAATAATTGAATATTCATAATTCTAATTGCACTTCAAAACGAAATGACAGTCGAAACGAAAAAAATTTCGCACTCCCCTTGTCAGATATAACTAATAAAAAGAAATGAAATGTTATATTTATTTATATCTCTTTCTCAGAATTCGAAATGCACCTCTCTGACGTAGTTTGACGAGATGCTTTGTATAACTTTCAATTTTCTTGTTTCTAACAGTATCTAACAGCCCATCATCGTCATGATTCAGATCCCGTTGTTTTCCTCTTCGAAGACGCTTAAATTTGTTTAATCGATTGAAATATTCCATGCAAATCGGCAAGTTCACTCGAAAAATACATTTCAGCAAGATTTGCTGATACACATTTCGAACTTTCGCATACTGGGAACAGCCTTTTCTCGAAGTGAGCCTTGACGCGCCCCACTAAATTATTTCAACAACGAACACGTTGCCTGTAAATAGGTAAACGTACGATGAACATTCGGAAAAGACAAAATGACACGACTCTAATAAATAACAATAATAAACATCTTACTCTTACTCTGAATAACTCGCACCATGCGCCAGAAAATCACGCAACACGGCAATCCCTACGCCTCTAATTGGCCTATGTTTTGCTGGCAGTCGGAAATTAACGTTTCAGCCGAGCAGGTCGAAGTGGGAAAGAAGGATTCTCCGGTGGTCGGTGGCTCCTTTCCTTTCGAAGGATATCGTTCTCATCCGGCTAAACGCTCCGGGTGTTCCGTTTTCGAAGAATAGAGGAGCGTCGCGGTGAAAAAAAAAAAAGAAAAACTCACGAGAGGAATTAGCCACGGCTGGATATCGAGCCCCGCATTCATCCAACCACCCACACCCACCCGTTCGCGTATTTACTGTCGTGCCGGAGCTGGAAGAAGAAGCGAGGGAAATGATAAAAGGGTGGAACACTGGCGGCCGAGAGGGAACCGGGAGGGGGGCAGAGTGGAGGGGGGGGGGAAAGAAGCAAGAAGGGACGGGTGGGGGTAGAATCCGTGGAGAATCATCGGACCGTGGCGCACAATGGCCGCTTGAATGGCACAATGGGAAAGGGACACGAAAAGATTCGAGGAATGCTCGCGGCGTTCGTCGCCACCCTCGGGATTATCCCCGACGAAAAACCTGACCCGCTTCTTCCCTCTCCCCTCCACCCGTCTCGTCTCGTCGTCGTTTGTCGTTTTCACGCGTTTCGACAAAGTTTCGTGCGCTCGTCCGATCGCCACTCAAATTGTTTCCAGCAATTTTCGAAAATTTACGACTCGTTAGGATCGTAACAAATCTCGCGACCTCCTACTAGATCTAGACAGTTTCTTCGTGGAATTCTCTCCGAAGAACGACTTCCTGTTTCGACTTTCCTCACTCTAGAAATCCTCACGATAATTGTTACTTTTTCTTTTAAAAAGTTCTAGGAAAATAGAGAAACTGAAAAGTCCACGAAAATATTATCTCCCGAGTGAATGGAGAGCGTGAGCCAATAAGGATTTGCTGGTAGACGGATCAGTCCTCTCTTTTGTCGATATATATATAAACTCACGAGAGTTTAATATATATATATATAAAATATATATATATATATAAACTTACGACAGTTTAATATATATAATATATATAATATATAAATAAACTTACGACAGTTTAATATATATATATATATATATAATATATATAATATATAGTATTAATATATATATAAAACATATATATAATATATATATACCTTATATATAAAAACTCACGAGAGTTTAATATATATATAATAATATATAAATAAACTTACGATAGTTTAATATATATAATAATAAGTTATATATATATATATATATCAAACACAAATTACTTGAGTCTAAATTTTTGCGTTATAAAAAAGTTCATTATCTTCGAATTATCTTTCTCGCTGGACGTAACTGAACAGGTATTCCGCTTTAGCGAATATCGGAATTCTTAGTAACAGCGACGAAAATATGTATGTATTGTAAATGTTAACCAATCGCGGTTAACAGATCGTGCTCATGCTTTCGGCTAGATGCCAAAGCGATCACATTTGACTTCGTAGAAGTCAGCAGGTGGTAATTTATTAGAAGATAAAATTAGTGTTTCTCGTTCGAGTTAGACTCGTTTCATTTCCCATTTCCGCGTCAGGTGAAACACCGAGCTGACATATTCAGAGCTGTACGATCGGCACCTTATCGCATAGTTGCTTGCTCGCAACTAGCAGCTATGATCTGAAACACCTGGAAGCTTGAATCGTCGAAATTTCGATGTATTTGTTCGATTGAAAAGACACAGCCCGTCCTGTTGAGAAGACTAGAAAACCAGTCGATTCTGACGAGTTTTTTCCCAACGAGCGAAAGTTGATTTCGGTGAAAAGGAAAAAAAGAAAATCGTCGACTGGATGACCAGAAATCGTCGTTTTTAATCGAACCCGGTAATAAAGCGAGGTTCCCTCGCGTTGCGGTGATCCGCGTCGTTATTTTTCGATTTCGGTTCTTCGATTTCCCAGTTCAGTCATCGTTGCATCCTCGGCCGGGGAGAGGGAGAGAGAGAGGGAGAGAACGGAAACTCTGTCATTTTTCCGCCGCGTTTTGCGGTCGTGGCACGGGATTGAAAGTTGCGGAGAGCGACGATCGATCGTTCCTTTGTGAAGGATCGGCTCTCTCGATTTGCGCGTGTCTTTGTGTTTCGAAGCGATACGAACGTTCGGGGTCCACAGCGTGGCTGTATCGATTCGATTTCGCGCTTGCCCCAGCGGTGCACGCTCGCCAATTACTCGCGATACGTCGGTTTCCTGTTTCGAAACGGAGACATTCGCGGTCTCTTTTCGGAGCGGTCTCGAGCGGACAGCTGTTTTCTTGAAGCTCGCGGCGAGCATCTGCGAGGAGCGTGCCCGTTAACACCACACAGTGTGGTCGCACGGTGGTCTGAAAGCCACGTTCTTTTATGGCCCAAAAGTCAATTTTAAGTTGACTTTAAATTTGTAATTTCGATGAAATTTTTTTTTTTTTTCTTTTCTATGAAATGTGGAAACCTTTTGGAAACTCTGGAATATTACTACTCGTTTCAGATAATTATGCGAACGAGTGTGACCGGTGCTGAAGTCACAATTCTGACGATCAAAGTGAAGCTGGTTCTTTTAACATTAGAATTACCTAGAATGGTAAAAATGATCGTTTAAATATTTTTGTTTAGATATTTTATTGGTATAAAACAGTGTATTTTTAGAGACTACGAAAAAGATAAGAAATGGCCAGATAATTTTCGTTTAGATATTTTATTGATATAAAACAGTGTATGTTTGGAGACTACCAAAATGGTTTCAAATTTTTGCCTAAAACCTAACCGAACCTTTAGACCACAGTGAGCACTATATAGTCATAATTTTCATCTGAAAACTAACCTAAATCCCGAACCTAAATCTGTAGATCACAGCGAGCCTCGTCGTCGCAGTTTTTGCCTGAAACCTAATCTAAATCCTGAACCTAAATCTGTAGATCACAGCGAGCCTCGACGTCGCAGTTTTTGCCTGAAACCTAACCTAAACCTGAACCTAACCTAAGCTTCCAGACCACAGTGAGCACTATAGCCAGAATTTTTGCCTAAAATCTAATCTAAACCTGAATCTAACCTAAACTTCCAGACCATAATTAACACTATCGTCGGAATATTTGCTTGAAACCTAACCTAAACTTCCAGACCACAGTGAGCACTATAGCCAGAATTTTTGCCTAAAATCTAATCTAACCTAAACTTCCAGACCACAATTAACACTATCGTCGCAATTTTTGCTTGGAACCTAACCTAAACTTCCAGACCACAGTGAGCACTATAGCCACAATTTTTGCATAAAACCTAACCTAAATCTGAACCTAACCTAAACTTCCAAGCCATAATGAGCATTGTAGCCACAATTTTTGCTTAAAACCTAACCTACATCTCTAGACCACAATCTAGAGCACTATCACCGCAATTTTTCAATTATATCCGATGATTTCTGACGAAGTCGAACGTTTGGAATGAAAATCAGTCGGCATCCCTTTGCAAGTTGCAAAATTGCAAAATTTTGTCTTCACAAAATCCGAAGATCACCCCCTTTATCCTTTAAACGTCACTTGTACACTTTTCACTCGACAACGTGAAAAACCGTGACGTCAAGACAGGTTTAACAACTTGCCACTTGTCGTGATCTTAAATTCTCGAATGAAACGCTGAAATAATTTCGGTGATCTGCAGACTATTGTGCGACCGTTTCTTCACGTTTGCTCTCTTCGTGCGCATATGGCCACGCGAGACGATCGATCAAATCGATCAATTGATATATAACTCTGCGCACTGTCATTCCCCAAACGACGAGAAAGAAAATTCAAGGACAAACAGGCACTTCTCAGACTTTGTCTCAGCACCTCGAGATGAAAGAGGCACGAACTATCGCGCCTAACCGGAGTTCACAGCTTTCCAAGTTTGCCAAGTTTTCCTCCGCCTCGGGTGATGGGGAACATAGGTCGAACATCGGAAACATAGGTTTCCCGGAAACGAAATTTTCACGGCGGTTCGTTCCTTCGCGCGGATCTTATCTTATCTCCTCGCTGAAAATTCCTTCGTGATCAGGCAGGCTCGAGAGTCGATAACTTTAGATTAGAGGCACTCTCTCTCCTTGGTGTTCCGTCGCGCGAACGAAGGAACACCAAGGGGAGAGAGAAAAAAAAGGTAGAAACGGAGTTCCGCTGTGTGACGGATGTGTATCAGGGTGTTTAAAGATGGCGGGTCCCGATGTTTACAGCGTCGCGTCGTGGCCAACTTCCCCTCCTTCCGGCTAACGCTGTGTGCCCTGTACACGTCCGTGGGTTCAGCTTCTACCTGAGCTTATTGTTAGTTAGACTCGGTCGAAAGAGAAAGAGCGAGAGAGAAAGAGAGGGTAGAAAAAAGGCGAAGGCGAAGGAGAGAGAGAGAGAGAGAGAGGGGAGGGACGAGCAAGCGGAGAACTGAGGAGGCTAGGCTGGTCCCGTGTGCATGTGTGTGTGTGTGTATAGTGTAGTAGTAGTAGTAGCTACGGTACACCGTACACACACACAGAGAGAGAGAGAGAGAGAGAGAGAGACTGAGCAACGTTCACACAGCTGTGCACCGCGTTCCGTGTGTTGCTGGTGGCTGCATCAGCTGTCGGCCTTGGTAGGGTGCAATTACCCCGGCAGAGCAGCGACGAGGAGAAAAGAAGAGAAGAAGAAGACGACCGGGAGGAACGATCCGAGCGAGTTAGCCGCGAGACAGGAGAGAGAGAGAGAGAGAGAGAGAGAGAGCACACGGCGAGTCCACGGGCAGCGGGCTTCGAACCCAGGATATGAACCTGACTGTTCGTCTCGTCTATCCGTTCCGCTCTCTCCTCCGCACGCCTCCCCTTATCTTCCGCGAACTCTCTGCGAGTGAACCTTCGCCCTGCGCTGCACCCCGTCTTTCTCTCTCTCTCTCTCTCTCTTCTCTTCGCTAGTTCGAATCGAATAGATAGAATTGAGAGTGCCTGATCGATCGATCGATCGATCCTCTCCCGCCGAGGAGAAGGAAGGGAAATACGGATTTTCGTGCAGTTTCGAGTTTCCAGTCTCAAGGAGGTGGGTTGTCAGGATGGTTAACGCCATCGGGTCACCACGAGGTCAGCTGACCACGCGTACGCGGGTTAACCTCTTAACGCACCAATTGAAACGCTGGGATTCACCCAAGGTGGCAAGTTTTTACGGAGGTGGAAATAAACACAACGTGTGCTGTCTAACGAGTATATTTGGTCGTATGTTTATTATATAGAAAACGAAAACTGCAGGTCTCACGAGTTAACTCGATGAGAAAAATGATAACAGCACGCGTGATACTACGTAGATCTTTTTCGAAATTTTGCAGGACTTTCGAAAGTCACTCGAGAAATTGTCACGTCGAAGAAGCCTGAAGAAGAATTGGTTAACATTGAAACTGTCAAAATGGTCAAAATGACCAATTCATAATTCTAGATGGATGTGAAACAATACACTTCTTAAAGATTAATTTTTTCAAAGAATAATTTTTTCGTAGAATGCTTTAGAAACTATTACAGAGTGCGCTGTGTTGTAAATTTTTTCTATCCTTCTTTTTTTTCTATTTTTACTTCAATAACCTCTCACGCTTGAATCGTAGGTAGTTCTAATGTCAAAAAACGTCGCAACACTGAGTAAACTTTTTCCAAAATCTTCCACGATCGAAACTAATTCGAGTGATCGTTGCGTCGAACATAAAAAAGGAATCGTCACGTCAGAGTGTTTTTTCCAAGGATATTTTTTGCAGGATCAAAAAATCCGCGAGATCGTCACCAAAAATGTTCAAAATGAACAAATTCATAATTCTAGAATACACTTTTCAAAGATTTAAATAATTTTTCGTAGAATGTATAAAAACTATTGCAAAGTGCGCTGTAAATTTTTTCTATCCTTTTTTTTTTTCTATTTTTACTTCAATAACCTCTCACGCTTGAATCGTAGGTAGTTGTAATGTCAAAAAACGTCGCAACACTGAGTAAACTTTTCCAAAATCTTCCACGATCAATACT
Source organism: Tetragonula carbonaria (assembly GCA_032399595.1). Classification (NCBI taxonomy): domain Eukaryota; kingdom Metazoa; phylum Arthropoda; class Insecta; order Hymenoptera; family Apidae; genus Tetragonula; species Tetragonula carbonaria. The sequence continues at coordinate 1,486,947 of JAUCRC010000003.1, forward strand.
AATTCGAGAGATCGTTGCGTCGAACATAAAAAAGGAATCGTCACGTCAGAGTGTTTTTTCCAAGATCCATTTTTTGCAGGATCAAAAATCCGCGAGATCTCGTCACGCCGGACGAAATTCCATAATTAGACTTTTTTTTTTTGCGTCAAGATTTTCCAGGATTTCTCTGGATCAAGGATCAGCGCGTGGGATTGTTCAGCGAGGCGGCGAGGCCACACCAACGTCAGATGAAACGAAATTCAGGCACTTGCCGTTTGGAAAAACGGCAGAAACCTGTTCCTAGTTGCACGACCGGTCGCAAAGCAGCCAAACGACGATGTTCCCGGCTGCGCGGAGAGCGCAGGGGAAGATGTCGCGTCTCTTCCTTCTCGTCTCTCCCTCGACGATCGCGTTCAGGCTTTCCAACACGTTCTCTTCTGCGTTTCCGCGAACTCCTTCGTCGTTGTATTATCTTCGGCTCCTCCGTCGACGCCGAAACGAAACGAAACGAAACGAAACGAGATGCGTTTCCTCTACCTCGACGGTTCACGCGTTTCGTTTCGTTTCGTTTCGGCGGCAGCGCGCGAGATCCATTATTCATCGCCGGTGCCGCCAGCATACTCGGCTTTCCTCTCTCTCTCTCTCTCTCTCTCTCTCTCGTCGCACGGAAACGCACGCGAATTTACAGACCGGTTTTCTCGATCTATCGCGACGAACGCGTTTCTCGCTTGCATTCGTTAGAACGTCGTCGACAAATCTTCTTCATCAACAACATCACTCTCGGCCCTCTTCGGATCGGAATAATTAAACGTTAAACTTGATAAAAGGTGAAACCCCGACGATAATTCTCCCTTAAAAATTATGACGGGACACGGTACACCACGTTACACCACGCTGACGATTGGTCGAACGATCGAGGGATGTCTGCGACGCGAGAGCAGACACTCGCCTTTCCGCTCGCAGTTTCCGCGTCTGCGTGTGCATCCTCGAGGGGGGTTGCACGTGCGCGTAGCGCGTACAGGGCCTCTTCGCACGCGAAAAGTGTAAATGGTGGTCGCTGTCGGCCAACTCTCTCTCTCTCTCTCTCTCTCTCTCTCTCGGGGCGTCCGCTGGCACAACGAGGCCCTCTGTGTGGGTCTAGAATGTGTCCTTGGCTGAGGTGCGTTGACCTTCTCGCCGCGTGCTGGACTCTCCTTCGGACTTCTACTCGTTAGTTAGAGAGGGCTAAATCTCTCCTCCGTTCTTCGGAGGAAGACCATCTTTCTGTCTTCCATTCTCTCGTCCTCCTCCGTTCTCCTGCAGGTTCGCGCGAATTTTTTACTCTCACTTTCGCGAAACGAATTTCCCAACCAGCGGAAACTTTAGGGCACAAGGGGGACCTCTCGAAGTAGGCACGGAAAAAAATGAAAGTACAACGAAGCGAGACTAAAACTGAAGGGACGCACACGTTTCGTATTGTTCTCTGTGAGAAAAAAGAAAATTGTCGATAAAACAGTAAATAGTTGACCCTTTGCCCTCGAACTTTTTCTTGTACCAGCAATTTATTTATACTAATGACATTTATTCATATAAATGGTACTTAACGACAAACTTTTTCTTGTACTAGTAATTTATTTATACTAATGAGATTTATTTATACAAATGGCACTTAACGACAAACTTTTCCTTGTACCAGCAATTTATTTATATACTAATGACATTTCTCTTGTACCGGCAATTTATTTATACTAATGACATTTATTCATATAAATGGTACTTAACGACAAACTTTTTCTTGTACTAGTAATTTATTTATACTAATGAGATTTATTTATACAAATGGCACTTAACGACAAACTTTTCCTTGTACCAGCAATTTAGTTATATACTAATGACATTTTTCTTATACCAGCAATTTATTTATATACTAATGACATTTTCCTTGTACCAACAATTTATTTATATACTAATAACATTTATTTATACAAATGGCACTTAACACGTGCGTAAATTCTGTTGATTGTATCCTTCCGATATGTAATTCTAACATGTATTGCTATTATACGTGTATAATTTAAAGCGATCGTCAGTTGCTGGTTTGCTGAAACAAGTATAACATACGAGAGTTAACGATACCTAAATAGTATCAATCTCTGGGATAATAATATCCTCCGATATCTTTTAAACTTTCGTACGAGGCAATAAAAGAAGTCTAGTTTATGTGAATTGCTCCAATGAGTGTCAATTGTCACTCGCGACTGCCTTCAGAAATTTCTTCTTTCTGATATATTCTCTTTTGTTCTTTTTCAACGTCTGTTCAGATATTATACTATTGTAACATCGCATTATACAACATCAAATGTTATAATCATCCTCTTATTAAATCGAAATTGAGTACGATCACCTCTCAGAAGGGACAGTCGAGTGCAAATTAATATATTAGTTAATTAATATATATATATATATATATATATCATATATATTTATAATTTTTATGTATATATAGGGTGGTCACTGAAAAACGATACTATTAAACAAAAAAAACTTTTACAAACACGTTTCTTTACATTTTTACTATTTTACTTGGGAATATAATTAATGGATTTTATAATTTTACAACCTGCACAAAAAGAAAATAGAAAAGATTGAAAACGAATAAGTTATGAGTTTTTCAATACCCTTCAGTTTTTTCACCCTATGTAATAGATATAAATATATAATAATATAGTAAAATAATAACATGTATATATATATATATATATATATATCCGTATAACATCTGTCTGTAAACAGAATTATTGTACTAATTGCACAGCCTAATCTAAACAAACCTAACCTAAAATATGTGCAAAAAGAATTCTTAATATGTAATAATAAATATATAATAATATAATAAAATAATAATATAATGAAATAATAACATATATATATCCGTATAACATCTGCCTATAAACAGAATTATTGTACTAATTGCACAGCCTAATCTAAACAAACCTAACCTAAAATATGTGCAAAAAGAATTCTTAATATATAATAATAAATATATAATAATATAATAAAATAATAATATAATGAAATAATAACATATATATATCCGTATAACATCTGTCTGTAAACAGAATTATTGTACTAATTGCACAGCCTAATCTAAACAAACCTAACCTAAAATTTGCAAAAAGAATTCTTAATATGTAATAATAAATATATAATAATATAATAAAATAATAATATAATGAAATAATAACATATATATATCCGTATAACATCTGCCTATAAACAGAATTATTGTACTAATTGCACAGCCTAATCTAAACAAACCTAACCTAAAATATGTGCAAAAAGAATTCTTAATATATAATAATAAATATATAATAATATAATAAAATAATAATATAATGAAATAATAACATATATATATCCGTATAACATCTGTCTATAAACAGAATTATTGTACTAATTGCACAGCCTAATCTAAACAAACCTAACCTAAAATTTGCAAAAAGAATTCTTGGCGCGAGACATTTGGCCTCGTCGCGTATCCGTGAACCAGTTGCCAGCGCGAAAAGTTAACTCTCCTCTCCTTTCGTTTCGCTTTCGAAAGTTTGATAAACGTTTTGGTAAACGATGGTGAACGATCCTCGTAAATATCGACTCGATGCTCGGTTTATTTCCATCATCGTTTTTCCATTTCGTTTCGGCGAACGTGTCCCGTTGTTCGTGTCGCGCTGTCGTAACGAAGAAAATACGCGTGGAAACGTGACCTTTCGGGCGCGAAAGTAACTTCTTCGTAACGTTACCTCGTTGAAAACAGGCACGTCGATATTCCACGCTTGCTTGGAACTCGAACTCGCCATCCACTTCTGTCAATTCAGAGAATTATACTGTACAATTTTCCAATTCGGAAAATTATACCGTACAATTTTAGTAAAGAACTTTCGTTCGAACGAGACTGTAAAGAAAGTCGGGGGTAGTACATGGTGGAGAGAAAAATGCTTTCGTGACTATCACACGATGAAATTCTACATCCTCGATTCGATACACGTATGTCTAAAAAGAATTGATCTTCGCGTTGAATTTCAGTGTTACGAAATTTCTTTTTCGCTAACGTTGACTGTCTTCGACAATATCGAAAACTATACACTAAATGAAATGAGAGAAACATTTCGCGTATTTTTGCGACTCCTCGGCCATGTTATAACTTGCAAACTATAAGCAGAATTAGAAGAAAAACTGCGTGTGAATAACGTGTATGTACATAATGATATGCCTAATCATAGATAAAATCATTTTTAATAAGAATTAATCGCAATGATTTTCTTACGCTTCATGTAAATTGATATGTACTAATACGAAAATTCTGCAATAAGTATAGAATATCAATAAAGCATTAATACAGAGATTTTTCATACAGTATTTTAGTATTTCTGCACAATATTTTAGCATTTTCACATTTATTTTTTAATGTTATCGAGTTTAATGTGAAAGTTGAATTTTCACTTTCACTTTGCAATTTCAATAATACGATTCCCAGTCTTTCAAGTATAGTCAATTGTTCACGTTTTAACGCACGCTTCGGAGTCCTCGACCGAAGCACGGTAACAAATGGATAAATTTTCGAAAATTGTCGAGAGGAAACTGTGACCCAACGCTGAAGAAAAAGCGTTTCATCGAATTTCTCGGTCTTTGTTTGTTGCGCAACAAGCTCCAAGGAAAATCCGCGGAGACGAACGAGTAATCTGTCTTTGCAACGCTCGATTAATCGAGTTTGGCAGAGGCTCGATGAATATGCAGAGGCCAGAGCCTTCACTTGTTCTTCAAGTTTGAGCGCATAGACGCGGCCGTGACGAGCGCGATAGACAGGCTGGTAGGTGATCGATAAGCGTGACCGAGTGTGTGCGGAGTATTTCGAATTTTTTTTTCTTTTCTCCTTCGGCAAGTGCCTTTCGAGATACGTGACACACATGTTTTCATCGTTTCGACGAAATCGTGGCAATAGATACAGGTGTTCGCGGATTAAGACGTTGATAGAGAAACGATAGGTCAATATCGAGGATAAGACGACGGGTTATTTAAGCCAAGCATCCTGGTTCTTTAATTAGGAAACGATCGACTCGACGTTAATTTTGCAACGTGGCTAATAACACGCCGACTCGAGCTCGGTTGCCGACCCGATAATCACTATTTTTACCTGCTTTCGACCATTTTATTTCGGTCTCCGTTTCTCACCGAGAACTTCTTACTATAATAGTTTCATCGCGGTCTCGTTCATTCGACGAGAGAAAAGACAAGAAGGTTTTTGGTATCCGACGCGACGATATCACGACGTGACGTACGAAACGGCGTGATATTGGACGCGGCGCATTATCGCGCGTCTCTTCGAAGTAACGGAGCAAGCTGCGTGATTTTTATCGCAGAGACGGCTAACTGGCGGCCCTTGCCCCCTCCACTTTTCTGGTCGCTAGCGCTACCCCCTCCACTTTTCTGGTCGCTAGTCACCCCCCCACCCCACGCTACCCCCTCCACTTTTCTGGTCGCTAGCGCTACCCCCTCCACTTTTCTGGTCGCTAGCGCTACCCCCTCCACTTTTCTGGTCGCTAGCGCTACCCCCTCCACTGCGTCTATATTTCTTAACTCCCCTTGGCTTATAATATCGAGTACTGAATGTACTCAAGGCCTCGACTTGAAAGGAGTAAATCGCCAACCTATGAAATTGCAATACAAACTTTTAAAATCGATTTCATTATAAACTGAACGTAAAAATTATGTATGATTTATTCTGTTATTGCAAGAAATTAAGGACATCGTACGCCTATAGATCCTGGTTCTCGTTTACATTAATTGTGTTTTTGTCGAACGTGTTTCTGCATGGTTGTACCTAATGTTTACAGATCACCAGGAATCAGAAGCGTCGCTCGAGCCTGTTTTATTTGTTGTCAAGTGAATTTCAACATTTTCATGCCATCGTTTATTATCTTTTCTTTTTCATCACTTGCAACGAAACGATCAAACGGCTAGGCTCTTCGAGCCAATCACATTACGATAAAAAGTAGGTTCGCAAAATTTCTCAGTTGAATCAGTGAACTTGTCAGAAATTAGTGAAATATTTCGACACAGTCACAGTGAGCAAAATGACTTAACAGTTTCAATACATTGAACATTCTGAATTAATGTGTCACAATTTCAGTCACCGCAATGCTCGCTTGAAATTGAAAAGAAAATCCGTAAGGCAAGGGATTAGTACATAAAACTCTCTGAAAAAAACGAGAGAACGTTCGGCGGCGATAGTTTGGCGAAAAAAGTAGATGCTAGAGCGGTGAGAAGGACGAAGTGGGTTGCCGTAATTGGTTCGTGAAAGGGCCGAGGCGCCCGATAGAGTGGAACGAGAATTTTCCCACTCGCGATTATGCACGCGCTCTCTCGCGCTCGCTTTCCTTTCCGTCCAGCATCTACCAACCTGGCTGACGACCACCACCAACACCACTAAGCTAGGCGACGATTGCGTTTTGCCATCGCGGCTGCAGTTACGCAATTGCGGATGGAGCTTACCTACCTGGTATATGGGCCAGGGACAGGCTCGATTGCGCCAGACTCGCCAGTCGTGTGCTAAACATTTCCGATTGTCTTCGGTTGTCCATGTTCGCCAATTATCGCCAGGCATTTTCAATCGCAGCAGCGTTAAAAATGACCGAAAATTACCACTTCACTGTAACTGAAGCTGTGAAACCTACGAAAATTGATTTTCACCTGTAACATCGAGAGACTGAGTGATCAGGAATTCGAGCGAGGCTTCGAACATGACGAAGCACGAAGTCACATGTTCCTCGTGATTCATAATGCAGATTCGTTGATGCGATTGATCTTGACCAATATTCCAGACAGAAAGTATATTGCAGTAGAAATTGTTGACGAATTGAAATAAAGTATCGCTGTTACGTTGTTTACTTGCAGATTGTAAATCATTTCTTAGTCCAACTGATAAATCGTTGATATATCGTTTAAGCTGTTCTATTTTAACATGTATGTATTTAATTTTATATTACATTTTTACGTTTAGTTTCAAGACAAACTATTCGGGTCTCCTTGATCAAATTCAATTGTTCCAAAATTGTTTTAACACGACCTTCGAGCAACGGGATTGATCATCAGGCACCTTACAAAAATTGATAAAAAAAACCAGTTGTTGCTAACGTTTGTACATATGTATATATGTCATAAAGCGCGTACAAACAAATTCAAGCACATGGTCGGACGATTTTTGATACTGATTGACAATGAGTATGGCACGCGTCATCATGACTTGAATCAGAAGTGGCTAACTGGCGTTTCCTTGCCCCCACTTTCCCGATCGCTAGCGCTCCCTCTAAAATAAAAAAAATAATAAAAATACGTCAAGGAGTTAATTACAGGAAGAAAGAAAAAAAACGTGTTGTTTTGCATAAAAAAAAGTGTACTTCCTACAGAAAAGGTGTTAAATACACCGCCCCTTTCGACGCCAGCCTGCGGGAAAGATATTAATAGTTTTCCCGCCGATAGTGTGTTAATAAGGGAATCAACAGACCGAGAGAGAGTGAAGCTCATGCATGCCGAGGAAATTTCAACGTGGAGGGGGTAGCGCTAATAATTAGAAAAGTAGGGGCACGGGCCGCCAGTTGGCCAGCTCTGACTTTGCTAAATCATAGCGCAAGGGTTTAGGGAACGCTGTTCTGTTTCCTGAGAATTTCGCTCGTGCCCATTAAACTTTCGAAATTTTTCCCAAGAAGCCGGATCCTTTCGTCAGTGCCAGCGAAATTTGCCTGGTAAATCGGGAGCAGCCGCGGGATTAACCTAACCTAAAACTGCCTAAAAGTACTATTTCGCGTGGCAACAGCGCCATGGTACGTTTCATTCTGTACTATTTTGCAAAATGTATTGCTCTGGGCTTGCTGTGTCAATACGATCTTAAGATGTTTCTTTCGTTGTTTCATCCAAGATCTGGTGCTTGGTTTCGTGGTGTTTCTCACTTGGCGAAGCAGTTCGTTAACCTTTGTACGAATCAGACGACTCGGCAGTGTATACAATTTTGCGGCGAGCGCACTCTGCAACGGCGGAATCTCAAAAAAAAAAAAAAAAAAAAAAAAGAGAAACACAGGAATTTATTGGAACTCGGAAGGTGAAAAGAAAAAAAAAAAAATGGACGAGCAGAGGAGTCGAGTGGAAGAAATCCCGCTGATGAAGTCGAGAACGAGGGATTCGTAGGCGGATAGAGACGCGAACCGGTACGGCGGGTGGTTCGCGAAGCGTGTCGGAAACGGAGCGGAGCGACGGACTTCCGGCTCGAGCGGAACTGCGTCACGAAGGCAGAATCGGCGTGCGCGAACGCGCGTCAACGGTGGGAGGATCGACGACGTGGACAAAGAGGGAAGGGGGGGGGGGAGGAGACAGGAGGGAAACGAAGGGAAATGGCGGCAGGTTGGTAGGGAACCAGAGAGAGAGAGAGAGAGAGAGAGAGAGAGAGGGGAGGAGAGAAAGAGCGCGAAGGAAGGCGTGGACGCGGGCAAGAGGACCGCGAATTCGCAGTTGCTGACCTGGGTTAACGGCCTACCAGGAAATTACAATGCAACGTTGTTTCGTCGCGTCGGCTGGCGTTCCGCTACCGCGGGCTCTTTCTTTGCTCGCGCCTGTCGTCGCCTGAACTCCGCTTCGTTTTTTAGCCTTTTGCGCCGCGAGCCGCCGCTAAGCTGGTTCCTACGTCTATTCTCATCGCCGGAGCGCGGCTCGAGGACAGTCGACGACATCGATTTCGTTCGTCGAAACAAACGAAGTCGCGAACCATCTATATTTCTTCACCGCGTATAATTTCCAAAGTCTATAGCTGTAGTATTGTAGTGAAGATTTGCTGTATGTGTGTGTGTGTGTGTGTGTGTGTGAATATGAAGAGTTTCACGTCATTTTCAATTTGTCAACTAAATACAACGGTAACGTGGTTACACGTTGTTTCAAAATTGGTACTTACACGTCACACCGTACGCGCGATCTGATAGAAATTTGAGAAACGAAGATACCGACAATTTCTTTCGTACTGACTATTTTTGGTACAGTTTTTCTTTTTTTCGTAAACTCGATGCTGCTATATTATTATTGGATAATTGCAACGTTATTGCTCGTTATTTTATTATCGTTCATTCATACAATTATTCGGCAAATGGAAATTCTGACTGAATCTGAATATACCTGCAAGCCTCGGGAAACGACGTAGAACTACGTTACCGGTATTTAGTTAACAAATTTAAAATAACGTGCAACTCTACGTTACCGGCATTCAGCTGGGAGGATTTGAAAATGACGTTATCGATCGTGCGAATGTGTCAATGAGTAGTTGATGGTAGAACTGGAGCAGTATCATCCAGTATAGAAGTGTCCTCAGGTTGTTTCGCGATGTCACGATCGTTATCAACTTGTCTGATAGTGATAGTTTCTTAGAAAATACGATGAAAATGGAATCGACAGAAAGAGACAGAAATGATTTAGCAATTTTTCAAATGTTGAAATTCAGTTCTTGCAATTGTCGCAGTTCGTACACTTCGTTCGACTTGCCATTTTCCGGAAATTTTTTTCGAAAGAAAAAAAAAAAAGAAGAAGGAAATCAATCGCCAATTTTAAAATTGTACAGTGCGACGAGATAGAAAACGGTCCTGAAAACTACAATCAACAGATACAAACCTAACCTAAAGCCTAACCTTGATAGAAATAAATGTACACCAATCGCCAGTTTTAAAATTGTACAGTGCGACGAGATAGAAAACGGTCCTGAAAACTACAATCAATAGATACAAACCTAACCTAAAGCCTAACCTAAAACCTAACCTAAAACCTAACCTAAAACCTAACCTAAACCAATAACTAAAACTGATGTGAGAATCGATCTTAGAACCGGCATGTGGATCATTATCCGATACACGAAGGATCGTAATCGATAATCAGAAATTTTGGTCCTTTGGTAACAGTTATTTAGAATATCGATCCTTCGTAATTGTGACAGTTATTTTCGAACTTTATATTACTCTCAAGCTCTAGAGTACGAAACTTCTTCTATCGAGTTTTCCAAGCACTCCTCCGCGATTGCAATACTTTCAACGATATCCGTCTTTCTTCTTCTTTTTTTTTTTTTTTTACTGTACTTCGAAACACAGTGACACGGTGGTAGAACCGGTGCTAGACCGATCTCTAACGTTCGTTATCGATAGTTTCTTTACGGATGGTGAACGATAGCACGCAATTAACGATAGTATTTGACTTGAACGGAGCGGAGACAGGTCGGCGCGAGCAAAGCTACGTAGAGCAACGTATTCAAAGCGCAACACTGTCGTAATCGCTTGGAACTGCCGGTTAAATCATGTCTATGGTGCTCGGCTGCTGCAACACGGAGATATTTCAGCATCTCTCTCTCTCTCTTTCTCTCTCTTGCACTTCGTGGTTCTTTCCACTACTCTCTTTTTCTCCCTCTCGCTCGTTCTCGCCGCGAGTCTAGCCGCCTTTCCCTTTCCTCTCTCTCATTTTCTCATCGTGCCTCGCAGCCCATTACGCAGCGCTTGAGTATCTCACGAGGTACGGTGCCGTTCGAACGCGAAACCGCGGACAAATTTTTACCATCGCACTTGGAGAGCACTCGGTGAAGGAAACCAAAAAAAAAAAAAAAAAAAAATAAGTGTCGATTCTGTCTCTCCAGCGACTTAATCCAGATAAGAAACCTTTGTCTTCCCACAATATAATAACGACTGATTGACTCTAAAGGCCCCCATAGACGTTGAAACATGCTGCGATGCATGCATCACTGATGCAAGCACCACTGAGAAGCAAGGAATCACTGATGCAGGAATAGACTTCTAGCATTAGTTGGACAAAGAAAGTCCGTGATGATAAATCTAACGTTGCTATCACTGATATTGGAGCTGGAAGACGATCCGACATTTTAAAACACTTGTTTCAACTTTGGCGTTCACACGAAGAACTGAAGAATCGGTAGAGCGGAGGCAAGCTGATTCTGAAACGTCATCTGACGTTTCATGAAACCTAGGAGTAGATGCATGTTTCAACTCTTAGGTTTCATGAAACATCGCAGCATGTTTCAACGTCTGGCCTTTAGTGAGCAAGATCCTGAGTGACACTTAACCAGGGAATAAACAGACAGACGAGGATAGCGAAATCCGAAACGGACTTTCTTTGTCCAACTAATGCTAGAAGTCTATTCCTCCATAAAGGCCCCCATGGACGTTGAAACATGCTGCGATGCATGCATCACTGATACAAGCATTACCAAGAAGCAAGAAATCACTGATGGGGGAATAGACTTCTAGCATTAGTTGGCCAAAGAAAGTCCGTGATAATAAACCTAACGTTGCTATTACTGATATTGGAGCTGGAAGACAATCCGACAGTTTAAAATATTTGTTTCAACTTTGGCAAGAAGCAAGAAATCACTGATGGGGGAATAGACTTCTAGCATTAGTTGGCCAAAGAAAGTCCGTGATAATAAACCTAACGTTGCTATCACTGGACGATATTGGAGCTGGAAGACAATCCGACATTTTAAAACACTTGTTTCAACTTTGGCGTTCAGACGAAGAACTGAAGTAATCGGTAGAGTGAAGGCAAGCTGATTCTGAAACATCACCTGATGTGTTTCATGAAACCCAGGAGTTGATGCATGCATCGCAGTATGTTTCAACGTCTATGGGGGCCTTAAGATATCTCGACGTGAAGAAAAGGAAAAAACGAAAGCCAACGATGAGATAACAAAATAATGGGATACTCGGTCGAGAAATTCATTTACACAGGATGGAATGGGATGCTTTCGCGGCTGTCAAAGAAAGGTGCAGTGACACAGAAACGAAGCGAGTGAGGAGGAGGCGAAGGAAGGATGCGTCAGAGTTGGAAATAAAGGGGAGGCGTGGGCCGCGCTCGCGAGAGAGATAGATAGATAGAGAGAGAGAGAGAGAGAGAGAGAGAGATCGTAAACGGACTCGTACATGGGAGGTTATCGTGAAAGCCGGCTGTTCTGTTCTGTGAATGAAGCACCCACTCCCGATCCCCCGGTCGTGGCGTGCACGTATGTACAGTTCAGCCCGACCGACGAACTTGCATTCGTATTTGCATTCGATTAAACACCGTCTCTCACGGGTGCACCGGCCCACGCTGGTGTCGATGCACTTTCGACCTTCCGCCTGGAAGGATCGCACGTCGCCTGCCTTATCGAATTTATCTTTTCACGCCGTAACTCGCGGCACACTGTCTCGCTAATTTTTCCACCAGCCTCGTTCGTCGATTAATTAACGAAAGCGAGGGCGGACGGGGGGAGAAAAAAAAGAGGGACGAATTTTCTCGTCCTCTCTCGTCGTGATCGTTCTCTTTCTCGTCTATAGGGACTCGTCGATAGAAGGGATATATAAATCGCGTGGGTCGCGCGAGCTCCACGACAAGCGTGGGGGCGTCGCGAGCTTCTTCCTCCCCTCGTTTGTCCTTTGGCGATCATACACGTGAAATGTGTGAACCGAATGGAAAAAGTGAAAAACAGATGACGAGATGATTCGCGAACGAGCGAATCTCAGTCCATTCGAGACGGATTCGACACACCGTGCCAAAAAAACACGAGTCTACCACCTGCCAACGATCGTCGAACTTCATGTTGTTAGTTTTATTAGCGAGGAAGTGATAAAACGAGATAAAGTGAAGGTTAACACGTTGACTGCCACCGGTACTTTTCAGGATCTCTAAGATCAATTCAATTTAATCATGTTATATTATTAAAAACTCCTGTTATAGTACATAGTAATCATCAAAAAACATGTAGAATGTTTTTTTTTTTTTTTTGAAAAAAAAAAAGATCTTGCGAATTATCTCGTAGTTGACTTATGTAAATAAAGATTATTAGATGACCCAAAAACGTTGCATTACGTATTATATATATATATATATATATATATATGTATGTATGTATATATATGTATATGTATGTATATATATCTGTGTATATATGTATGTATATCTGTATATATGTATATATATGTATATATGTATATATATATGTATTGATATATTATTACGTATTATATATATATAATACATATATTGTGTGTGTGTGTGTGTGTGTGTATACACACACAATGCGCACAAACTTTTTCATAAAGCAACTTCTTCTGAAATGAAACTTATAAAGTTTAGAGAAGCATTCGTCGACGCGTTGATTGTCGAAGAGATTCAACCAATTTAAAAAAAAAATTAGATTGTAAGAGTTTCATTATTTACAGAGTACCCCGAATTATGTCGAGAGAAGCCAGTGCTTTGCGCGTAAGATTGTTTGAAAAATGATCAGAAATGAAAATATTCTTTTGCTATTGTTGATTTCGAATAAACTTTGTATTATTATAATTTTCTGTTCATTTGTTAATCAATTTTCTGTTCACGCGAGCCAATAATGACTTGTTTGTTTCTCTCTCCTGAGGCTGTCTATTTCGTATTTACACTGGCAGGCTACGAAATTTCGTCGTAGCTGCACAAATATGATGGCAAGTAAACAAACTACGAGATATCCACGAGTCGTGAACGTGTGAAAAAGAATTTCCCGCTCGTGGAGGTCGTCTTTGAAATAATTCTTGCCGTACACCATTTACACGAATGTGGCTCGCCGACAAAACCGATATAAAACCGGCGCTTTAAAACTCGTTTAGCCGCGTCAGCGCGGGTTCGAGCGGTTCGCGAATAAGGATACCGGTGCAACCTGCTCCCGTGATTTTTGCCGCGCGCGATCCTTCCATCGTGGAGAGGAAAGGAAAAGGAGGGGAACGGGAACGGAAAAGGAAAGGCGAGCGTCGAAAGCGAGGCCGAGCGGTGTTTGCGCGCGTGATATAACGCGACGTAATATCAAGCGAGATCGCGGCCAGCCCCGCGGCGAACCGAGAGAGGAGAGGAGTCCCCCTTCCTTCGCTTCGATCCTCGCACACTGCTTGCTCCTTTCACGCTTCCTCTGCTTTACTCTCCTCTACTCCATTCTTGTGTGTCTCTCTCTCTCTCTCGAGATGCAGTGTTCCCCATTTAAGCGTCCACAGTTCGAGACCGAAAGGGACGAATCACAGCGCCGAAATATAATAGTCCCACTTAGGCGTCCGCGCTTGCCCCCGTTTAAGCGTCCGTCCATAAGCTACAGGGTGGCCACTGAAAAATTGAAAGGTTCGAAAAAAGTCACAACTTTTTAGGTTATAGAGCATAAAAGAAATCTATTAATTACATTTCCAAATAAAGGAATAAGAAATTTAAAAGAAAACACGTGTTCGTAGAAGTTATTTTTGTTTAATCCAGTCTTCCAGTGGCCACCCTGTATTTCCTTGAATTGTTGGAATCGGGAGATCTATCTCCTGGACAGACGCTTACAATGGGGACTACTGTGGTTTCTGCTTTCCCGGTCGGTAATATTCCTCCGTAACGAGGTCCTAGCGATCCTTGATACCGACTGAGAAATAAGGAGGACGTTCGATTGACGCGCAGAGAACCATTGTGCGAATTTCCTGACAGATTTATTATATTTGGCGACGCGAACGTGCGAACAATGGAGCTTCGAGTAATAATCGTATGGATTACGATCCCGCTAATTTGAAGAAGGGGGCCAGACAATCGGTCCATTCATTTGTTTCCTCGGTATCTCGATTGAAGCCTGTCCAGACATTATTCGACAACGATTCGATACTCCATTCTCGAAGATTTTTATTTACTCGCAGAATAATAAAAATCCTCCCAAATATACTGCTGTGTACCAGGGCTTCTCAAAGTGTAGGTCGCGACTGCACATAAAATTTCGCAGAAATTTTAGCAAAACTTTAGGAAATTTGGGCGTCATATGAACGTCAAATATGCGTAGTAACATACATAGTTCTTTGTCCTATTGCACATAGAAAAACTGTTTTCACGTCTGTCATGCTAAACGAAATTATTGATCGATCTCAATATTAAATTTGTGATTTCACTAAAAATTTCAATATTTATCCTGCGATTGTACATGCGAATATATATGTTTTATTCATCACTTTCACGAGTTCAACTTTTATGCAAAATTTGAATAAAATCTCTAATTTTTGTTAGTTTCAAGTAAAAAATGTTTATTTCCCCATTAAAAGAAGGCATTTGTGAAACAAATTAGTATGTACGTTTTCTTCCCGTCTCAGCGATGGAAAGTCAACGTTATGAAGTGTCGATAGTGTGTTGATACATAGTAAAAATTATATTCGCATGTTTTCGAATAAATTTTCTTTATGGCTCGTTATCAATAAATAATTTATATACCTCTGTGTCATTTATAATACAAGTACGGAATACGCAATCTCCTATTTATACATTTTACGACAGATCATTCAAAGTGCCTAAAAATAGACTGTTTCACATCTGTAAAGAAAAACTCGAATGAAAATTATCAATTGATCGTTTTGTAGTTAAATTCTGTAGTTAAATGTCTGTGCGCACAGTTAATGGACATTTCTCGAAAAAACGAAAGACCTTTCGTCCACTAAATAATTTCGAATCGTATCGTCGTCCATCGCAGAACTTTAAATTCCGTTTGTGACGCTCGCGAAGATCTTCTTCCACGCATTTCGGTCTTCTAAACGTCCCGAATCCTCGCGCGACTGCACTCGACTGGACTCGAGAAAGGTGGAAAAGAGCTAAAGAGGGACCACCCACGTGGAGCGAACCACTGAAAAGCAAAACAGAGTTCTCTGGACGAAGGACGGGATCACGTGGTCGCGTTCGAAACGAGAAACGACACCGACAAAAAAGCTTCTCTCTCCGCCGAGGCGGCGAAAGGGTTGCTACCGCCGCACTGACTGCTCAAACTAAGTTTGTTTTTTTCCCTGCGGGCGAGCTAGAGGAGAACTCTCCTGACGAAAAGCAACGAAAAGCGAGAAACGGTTTAGAGCTCGCGGCTCTAATCGTTCTACTTCGAGAACCATTTCCGATTACATACATCGAACGAGCTGCCCGCGAAACGCACCTCTTTGCCAAAACTAGGTATCGAGATCGCTCTCGAACCTAAACCTAACCTAAACCCAAATCTAAACCTAACCTAAACCTTCCTTGTGTTTTTTGCGCTCTCGAACCTAAATCTAACCTAAACCCAAATCTAAATCTAACCTAAACCTTCCTTGTATTTTTTGCGTTTTTCACGTTTCGCCTGTTCTTCGCCTTTTTCTTTTTTTTTCCACCGTCGCTAAAGTAACTTTCTTCTTTTTCTCTCTCTCTCTCTCTGTCTCTCTTTCCCGACGATGAAGTAACAATTTTCTTTCTGGTTTCTCTGTTGCAGGTAAGGCATCTCGAGGTTCGAGTTTTTACGGCTCCACGCAACAACTTGGACGCGTAGCGTAGCTAGTTTTTTTTTTGTTTTCGTCACGCAATAAACCACCCTTCGTTCGCTTCGACAAACGTATCTTCCTGCTGGTTTCGCGAGTCGTTTCAGAATTTCTTCAGAACCTTCACTGGTGCAAACCGACTGCCGGAATTTGCCGCTGAAAACTTGGCTCTGCCGAAAACGAAATTCTCCTCGTTTCGATCGAGACGAGTTCGAAAACTCTCCGCGATCTCCGCGCGCAGTTTCGTGGAAAAAAACTCTCCCGGCAATCGACTGCCTCGAGAACGCGGAGTCGACTCGCGTATAGAGAATTGTCGACGGCGCAGGGGACGGACGGCATAGAAACGAGGCTTTAATTACTTAGAGTGACCCGCGCGGGTCTGCTGTTCCGGCGCCGCTCGGCCAGGTCAGCAACCCTTTGACAACTTCGTGTCGGCGTTGTTGGAGTTTTAATCAACGTCTCTCTCGTCTCCAACGTCTCTTCCGTCTCTCGAGATGAAGTTTTGTCGGGTCACCGCTGCTACCAACAAGACGCTACCAGCGAGACTGCGCCACAGTTACAGGGCGAACGGAAGCGCTCGTGCCCCCCGGAACTGGTCGATATCGATCTCTCTGATAACGTGAAACGTACGTACGCGGCGTGGAGATAGATTCTCGCGTGCCACGGGCATCGCATGCCAGCGATCCCCGTTCAAATAGTTTCGTTTTCGGAACGTGCATCGATCAACAGGCTTTTTATCTTGTCAAGCATTCGGTCTGGGGCAGAGAGCTCGCCTAAGTTGATAAACTTTCCAAGGCGAGGGAAAATAAACCGCGCCGGATGATTAGCAGACGCGGAAATGGGAAGAGCAAGATATAATACTATGTTGGTCGTTTCGTACGAAATTTCCAGCTCGGTCGTTTCCTTCCGACCAGTCGATACTTTGCAATTACTTTCTAGTTACTTTGTAACTTAGAGACTTATAGTCTGTACGCGAGCCATCGAGCTGATCATTTCCTTCCAACCAATCGATATAGTTACTTTTATAGTTACTTAGAGACTCATAGTCTCTACGCGAGCCTTTGAGCTAATCATTTATTTTTTCCCGATCAGTCGATACTTTCCAGTTACTTTACAACTTAGAGACTAATAGCCTCTACGCGAGTCTTCGAGCTGGTCATTTCCTTCCGACCAATCGATACTTTATAGTTACTTTTATAGTTACTTAGAGACTCATAGTCTCTACGCGAGCCTTTGAGCTAATCATTTATTTTTTCCCGATCAGTCGATACTTTCTAGTTACTCCATAGTTACTTTATAATTACTTTATAGTTACTTTCCAGTTACTTTACAACTTAGAGACTAATAGTCTCTACGCGAGTCTTCGAGCTGGTCATTTCCTTCCGACCAGTCGATACTTTATAGTTACTTTTATAGTTACTTACAGACTCATAGTCTCTACGCGAGCCTTTGAGCTAATCATTTATTTTTTCCCGATCAGTCGATACTTTCTAGTTACTCCATAGTTACTTTATAATTACTTTATAGTTACTTTCCAGTTACTTTACAACTTAGAGACTAATAGTCTCTACGCGAGTCTTCGAGCTGGTCATTCCCTTCCGACCAGTCGAGTTACCTTATAGTTACTTCATAGCAACTTTATAACTTAGATACTCATAGTCCCCCTTAGATCCCACCGAACTAGTTCGTCCAACTGTTTATTATTCTAATTCAACTAGACTTCCACCGCGGCAAAAAGCGCTATAAAAATTGGTTCTGTCGCGTGGTTGCTGCTCTCGATCCTCCTCTCCGGACAAACGCGTACGACGAAGGAAAAATGCTTCCGGCTCGGATTCTTTTATCTATCGGCGTTCGTCGCGAAAATGGAACGATATGTAAAGCACTCGGGGCAGAACGGCGTAGTTCGCTAAAGCAGCGTTCGCAAGGCGAGCTCGGCGTGATTACATCCAATATATATAAATATATATATATATATATAAATATATATATATATACATATTGCGTGATTACATCCAATATATATAAATATATATATATATATATACCTACACGATATATATATATAAATATAAATATATATATACCGATATATATAAATAATATATATAAATATATATAAAAATATATACATATACTGTATATATATATATATAAATATATATAAAATATATACATATACCGATATATAATATATACATATACCTATATATATAAATATATATATATATATACTGATATATTTATAAATATAAATATAAATATATATATACGATATATATAAATAATATATATAAATATATACATATACCAATATATATAAATAATATATATATAAATAATATATATAAATATATATAAATAATATACCGATATATAAATATATATAAATAAATAAATATATATATATTTAATAAATAAATATATATATTTAATAAATAAATAAATATATATATTTAATAAATAAATATATATATATATACCGATGGACTTTCTAAAACGTGCTACGTTCTGAAGCACGTGGCCAGACAGTCTCCTCTTTCCAGGCGCGGCGGTGCAAGCCGTAAATAATAAATGCTTGCGTGCATGCACAGAGAGACGCATTAACCTTTTCCTACCTTTCCTTCAATTTCTCTCTTTCTCTCTCTCTCTCTCTCTCGCTCGAGAAGGCACGACGCAAGGTACCGTACGTAAATCCAACGAAAATCCACCGGTGTCTGAACATTTACCGGCGTACGCAATTCGATCGACGCGAAAAGGTGCAAGAAGCGGAGGAGTAACTTCATCGGGAAATTTATCGATCTGTTTCAAGTTACGTACGGAGGTGAACGACTCGCGTACGATTTTTTTCCCTTTCTTTCTTTTTTTCATACATCGTCGAGGAGGAGCCATCTTGCCGAGGTTATTGTCTCTTGCTCGTTTGTTGTGAGTCACGGTCTTTGACCCGCGAACCTGTTTTTGATTGTTGTCCTCATTGGTCGTCCGATCGAGGAGAGCGGGGGTGGGCAATTAACCCCCCCCCCACTTTCGATCGTTCGAAAACGATCGGTCTAACGAATTCGGTATGAAACAGGCAGGCTCGAGGCCTCAGGCAGAAACACAGTTTGCTGTCACGTTAATTGTGTAGTAATTTATAGTCGCGGTTAATGGTTAAAAAATGGTTGTTGCTACCGCGGCTATCGCCGAAGATTGTCTTGCTATCGGCGTTGTTAAGTCATCGTGTTATTAGGCTACCGGAGTTAATCGCAACCGAACGAGAGAGAAACAGCAATTTGATAAAACTCGCGTACAGTCCGTTAACCTCTCTTAACTACTGGACTATAGCCGCTGGTATAGTGACTCTCGCGTACGTTCCTACCTTCTTCACCTGTACTATATAGCGGCTCGCTTGTTTCTCACAATCAGTCACAAGAGAACTCTGTTACGTTATGGTTTTCTCGAATTTTTTATTCACGGAAGAAACCGATTTTTGATTTATTCGTCCTTTTCTTTTTTTCAGGTTTCAAAATTAATTTCGAAGAAAAATTGTTCAATTTATTCAAAGTTCGTTTCTAAACGTAATTGCGCGGAGTTTGTAAATTTTATTGTTACACTTTTTTTTACACGCAGAAGTATAGCTTCTCGTAGCCGAGAGGTTAATAAAAAAAAAATTGTCTCTCCTCTTTGAAAGATGGACAGATTGTTGGACTTATCGTTGTAATTAGTAGAGAGGAATTTAATAAAATAAAATTCGTTTATAGTCTTCTCTGAGAGATTAGTACTCGTCTCACGAAGCTCGAACCCGTAAATAATTCGACACGAAGTATTCGCATCTCAAGTACAAAGTTTTACTTTTACACTGTTTACTACACGGAGAAGTAGTGCTATAAGGAAAATAGTTTATTTTAAAATTCCCGCGAGATTTGCACAGCTTGACAATCGCCACTGCTAACAATTCGGTCAGTCGAATTGATTTTTCCTCTCTATGATACCGATTTGTCTTTTCCCTTTTGAAAACCGATCGGTCATCGTCAACCCCATTTTTAAAATTTCTTTCTACAGTATTTTAACCCTTCAATAATCTAGCTGGCGATTGTCACGAGCTCGCATAACTTAAAAGTGCGCGTAAAAATGTGAAACGCAAAATTGTTTCTTAATAAATATATTATAAATGTTTCTTAAATATAATGATAAGTATAAATATAATAATTCAATGACATAATATAATTATATTATTTTAATATAAAATATATTCAATATTAATATAAAATATATTCAATAACATAATATAATATAATATAATAATAAATATAAATTCGTAACAAAAATATATATCTATATTTCGCCGAGATCGTTCACCACGGTATGGTCATTTAGGATCGCAGAGACAACTCGATCGACTCGATCGAAAGTAAAAATTGAAATTTACAGCAGTTTCTAAGCGTCCAGGCGCGATTCCATATATCGAATGGCCGGCATGGAATGTGGCAACACGTAGCACGTAGCAATGGCGTGACGCGTCTTGTTTTCGTTCGCGCAGGTGGAAGACCCGTTAACAGAGCAAACGAACGACAGACTGGACTCGCGGATCGAAAGTTGAGTCCTTTAATCTCTGTTGGTCAAATACTCAGTCGATAAGACGACGAATTGGCACGTTTTTGACGCGAACCGATCGTTCGCTCTCGATGCTTCTTTTTTTTCTTCATCGCTTCATATTCATTTCGAAATATCCCTTAATTTTTACGAGCAGTGTATAATCGCACGTGTATTGTACAATCGTCATAAATTAAACGATAATCACATGATCAAAAAATAAACAGATGCAATTTCTGTCCATACAGAGATTAGTATTAATTTTAGAACGTGAATATGTCCGTAGCTTTGAAGCTTTTGTAAAACAAAATCAACGCCGAGAATTTGAAATGAGTCGATCGTTATCAATCGATTTATTGAAATAATAAAATAGTACGATTATTTACAAAAACTTCTGTAACAATAGCTAACTCGTGTACCGACGAGTTCAAGAAGAAAGCGACGAATTATTGTACGTGGTTTAGTCACTCGTTATGGTCCGCGAACCAGTTGCCAGCGCAAGAGGTTAACTTTTGTCCCAAAATTGCAATATTTTCTCAGTTTTAAATATATCTAGATATAACCCAGGCAAAACAAATAATAAATTTATTGCTTGTTAGTAATAATTTCTATCTATATATCGGTGATATCGTACCAATGAATTTAAGAAGAAAATGACGAATTCTTGTATACGGTTTGGTCACTCGTTATGGTCCGCAAACCAATTGCCAGCGCAAGAGGTTAACCTTTGTCCCAAAATTGCAATATTTTCTCAGTTTTAAATATATCTAGATATAACCCAGGCAAAACAAATAATAAATTTATTGCTTGTTAGTAATAATTTCTATCTATATATCGGTGATATCGTACCAATGAATTTAAGAAGAAAACGACGAATTCTTGTATACGGTTTGGTCACTCGTTATGGTCCGCAAACCAATTGCCAGCGCAAGAGGTTAACCTTTATCCCAAAATTGCAATATTTTCTCAGTTTTAAATATATCTAGATATAACCCAGGCAAAACAAATAATAAATTTATTATGTTTTCTTGGTAATAATTTCTGTCCAGTGATATCGTACCAACGAATTATTGTATACGGTTTGGTCACTCGTTATGGTCCGCGGAACCAGTTGCAAATGCAAGAGGTTACGTTGGAACAACGTGCCACGCACGTCGAGAATTTTTCGTTCCAATGTTGCAATATTTTCTCGGTTTTAAGCATGTTGAAATATAACCCAGCCAGAACAAATAATAAGTTTATCACTTCTTAGTAATTTTTGTCCAGCGATGTCGCGTGACCTCGTCGTGGTCAAGAAGAAAGCGACGAATTATTGTACACGGTTTGGTCACTCGTTATGGTCCGCGAACCCAGTGCAAGGAGTTCAAATCAACCGCACCGTTCGAACGGTGTGCAAATCGTCGTCGTCGTCGTCGTCGTCGTTGCTCGAGTGCCATCGAATTCTCGAGAACGCTTCATTCCCACCAGCGGCGAATCGATCTACCCTTGCTCACAAACGCTTTTCCCCAGCCGTTTTCTATTATTTACCAATAAAGCTTCTCGATTCTTTACCAATAAAGCTTGTCACCCCGAGGAGGAAAATCACAAAATCCAAGTTGCCGATTTTTGTCTGGAAAATTCCGCCTTTTCGGTACAGCGAGCGTTCGATTGAAGAACGGTTAACGAATAGTTCGAACTGCGAAGGAATCGGACGGACGAATATATTCGCGAATGAGTTTTACGTTCGGACAACGAACGTGACCTAAGTTTCAGACAGCCGACGTTGTGTATAAAATTTGTCTGTGTTTTCTAATTTTCTTTTTCAACATTTGAAACACAGTGACGATAATACAATTCGGACAGCGAACATCGTCTTTGAACGGATTACGTTCGTTAACGAACGATCGCCCAATGTACCATTTTCTTCCGAGATGTCGGAACTCTATCGACCAACATTATTATATGGCGTTCTAGCCATAAATTATTCCGCACGTAAACAGTCACGTAAGCCTAAATGATCAATCGACGCGAAATCGGCAGTCGTGGTCACGTGTGAAGAAAATCGGTAGTAAAATTCACAGTACTAAAATAAAATTCACAAATTGGAATAAAAATTTGCAAATTGAAATAAAATTCACAAAATTAAAGGAAAAACATGAAACAAGCACGAAGGATTCCCCTCGTACGAACTGCCAATTACTCTCCGTAAGGGATAATTCAGTGCTATCTGAAAACTATAAATGACACTCGGAAGTAAAGACGGAGTCAATTGGATTCTATGGGTTCGAAACGATGCCGGGCGAACTGCTTTTGAATGTACATATATAATGTACATAATTTATTATATATTTTATATTATATTATAATTATATTTATTGTACTTATTATATTATTGTAATTATTGTATATTCTATATAATATATAATAGTATACATTATTATGATATATATTAAATAATATATATAATTATACAGAATATAATAATTAATATATATTCTGTATAATATAATATAATAATATAATAATATAATATAATAATAATATTATAATATAATATCATATAGTATATAGTAATATACTAATAATATAGTATATAATATATACTATATAATATATATATATATAGTAAAAATTTATTAAACCTAAACCTAACCTAAACCGAGGTAGTAATTATAATATAATAATTAATATATTCTTTCGTTTCGAGATCGACACGGACAACCCGTTAAAAGGGAGGTGGGGGAAAGGGTAGAAAAAGTAGGCGAGCGGAAGCGATCGCGGGCGACCGGAAACGCGGTCGCGTTACGTCAAGCTAGAAACGAGCGTGTTGCATCGACGAGCAACGAGCACCGGAGCCGAGTGTTACGCTCGTCGTTACGCACGTGCGTGCACCTTTCTCTCTCTCGGTCTCTCTCTGCACATGTACTTCTCTTCCTCTCTAGCCTATTCGACTAGCCGAGCTACGAGAAACGCACTTCTTCTTTCATTCTTTCCGGTGGCAGTTCGCAGAACACTCGCCATCCCTCTTCTCAAGCATCCGCTTTCCGTCGCTCAATTGTGGAAATTGAGGGCTTGGAAAAGCGCCAACGTCAATAAAACTTTCCCTCGTCGTAATTCTCGTTGACGACACGGGGTTGGCCGATCTTCGTGACTTTCGTGAAATTTTCGTCCGAACGAAATGATTTACTCTCTCGGGGTAAGTAAATTGTCCAGGTTGTACAGGCTATGTCCTAGCTTATGTCCGTGGCCAATCGTAAGATAATACGTAAGCTCCGGCTGTTTGCGTTTGCAATTTTACACCCCCGGTGCAGTGGAATCCCGAACAACAAATTTGTCGGGGCCTCCGTTCGGTTCGGTTCGGTTCGGTTCGTGGTATATACAACTTGTTTCCCGGTTCGGCCTTAGGGGCCGGTCCGCAGGTTTTTCTACCTGAGCCCGAGGTAGAGTGAAGTAGAGCCACGACGCGCGCAGGGTGGAGCTGCACGAAAACGCGTTGGAAGCCGGTGAAGGGAACCACGGATCCTATGGGACACCGTAAGGATAAACGGACCCTCTCTCAGTCACCGCCACCCCTCTTAACCTTCTCCCCTGCTCCACGTCTCTCTCTCTCTCTCTCTCCCCCTTGTCCCCTTCCCCGCGCCGCAGCCATTGCTCGAACGAACCCTCTTCACCCCGTGCGTCACGTACGCACCACCGAGAGACGGACCCCTACAATTCCGTTTACCATTCCAGTCTTTCCCGTGCCCCGCTACGGGATAGATAGATCCTACGCGTGTGCTGGGGTAGCGTTGTAACGTGCTCTATGATTTCCTAGCCATTCTAGAATCCTACGAGAGAAGACAGAGTATATTTCGGCGTATATTTTCCACTCGGAGTGCGTCGAGTTCGTTCGTTCGTTCGTTCGCGTTCTCTATCGAGTGAAACGTTTTCTTGTTTTTCTTCTTCGCCAGTGTGACAATCCACTTTCGCGAGAGAGGATTTCGCGTGTGTGTTCCGTGCGCGGATCGAGGTTTTCCCTTGCTTTCATTTCTCCCCGATCGTGTGACTGTGTGTGATGCACGCGTGAACGCAGAGGAAGAGGGGGAAGAAACGCGCACACGTCGATCAACCGCCACGCTTTGAGAACAAGCGTGGTCTCGGCTCGTCCCGCGGGTTTCCACGATTTCCACCCTGTTGATGGATGACGAGGGCCAGCTGTTTCCGAGGGAGGCCAGAGCCATTTCGATAGGTCGCCACGAGCTGTCCCGTCGATCGATCGACCCGTGTAAACGGCGCTTCGTTCCTCGATGCTCGCCGTGTTTCGCTCGTCGACGACGAGCGTCTAGATCGTTCGCAATCGTGGCATGGTTTTCAAGTAAGTTTGTCAATTATCTTCTTGCCACCCCGAGTTTCAAGCCAACTAACGCTCGATATCCGATTTTTCTCTCGGTGATCGATTTTCCTCGGTTTCTCCAGCGATTGTTCTATACGTGTATTATTTTTTCATTCGATTTTCGAATTTTATTTTCACTCTCGAGAACTCACTCGACTTCGATCGTACGTATACTTTTTTAGAGTCCTACTTCGTGTATTATTATACTCGACTTTCGTAATTTTCGAAGACTTCTATGTTTCACCGATGCCAGCGATTACAGTCGAGTTTTATTCGCCCTGCATCGTGAAACTTAGAAATCGAATCGAACATTTCAACAACGTGTATGTATGTGTGTGTGTGTGGGGGGGGAGGGAGGGCAAAGATTAGAAAAGGATTAATCGAGGATTGGGATTGAAAAGAAGGAAGGAAAACGGGAACCGTCGTTCGATCGTGTTACCGGTTGACCGGCTACGAGTTGCTCGACGTTCCACCGGCATCGCCAAGCACCGGGACAATGCTCCAAGCGTACCCTCGTTTTTCTAGCTACCCTAAACCAATAAAGCTCTCCCACCCCCTCCATGTATCCACGAAGCCGAGCCGAATCTTTCTTCGGAGGAGCAGTTTTAAGGAAGAGCAGCTGCTCCTCCAAAGGCGCGTCTCTGCTTCTTTTTTTTCCTTTTTTTCTCTTTCTCTATTTTTACCAGCCTCTCTGTGCCCCTTACAGTTTCCCCGAGAAAGAGAGAGAGAGAGAGAGAGAGAGAGATGCCACGTGCACGAAGCCACCATCGTAGATCAGTTCATTAATCCTGGAACTCCTGAGGCAGAGCGAGCCCCTTCGAACGTGTGCTCTCGTAAATTTCCAAACTTTCGAATTATTTTCAATCGTTTCGTCGCCGTGATCGATATTGGATATATCGTGCACGAGAACGAAAGGACGAGTGTTTTTTTTCTTTTTCTTTTTTTTTTTTTTTTTTTTCAACAAACTGGTTGAAAACTCAGTTGAAATGCTCGTGCCTAAACAAACGTTGTTCGAAAGTCGCACTTTGCGGGGAAACACTCGAATACACAGGCAAATGTGCCTTCTTTGCCGTCGGACTCTTCGGATTTAATATTCCGGTACGTTGTACGTTGTTCTGTTTTCGAAACACGTGTATAATAAAAGTGAAAGAAATTCAAAAGCGAATTCGGCAACGTGCGGTCTCAACTGAATAAAACGAAATGAAATTGATATCGAGGAGTTCAACAGCTAGGAATATAATAACAGTTCGAGGCTTACGAGTTCCAAGGTTAAATTCGAAGTTAATCGGGAAATGTCACTCGGAATATAATTGTCGCTAGGAATATAATAACAGTTCGAGGCTTACGAGTTCCAAGGTTAAATTCGAAGTTAATCGGGAAATGTCACTCGAAACCGGGATTTTTCTTCCTTTTCTTTTTTTGTTAGAATTTCAGAGAACAAGACAAGACTTTCCACTTGGCAACAATTCTTCGATGTTTCGTTCGACATGCGCTCTCTTATAGTCCTTGATCTTGAGTTTTATAGTCAAGACGATTTATACCAAGCAACGTTTCAACGAATTTGAACGATACACCTTTGTGTCATCCAGACACCTGGGTGTTTCGAAAAATTTTCAAGCAACATTGTTTTTAAATTACGTGTTAATGTCGTTTCAGGGAATAATCCATTTGCAAAATTACATATCGTTAAGGTCAGATTAATTTATTTATTATAGTTGAATGATTTTATTCGTGGAATAAATTATTCACTACTTGCCAGGGTCTTCATTTGTTTATATATACGCCTTGAGACCGTGCAACATTTGTGTCAAACAATTTCCCATTAGACGCGTAATTTAAAAGTGTTATCTCAGCTGTGCAAGTTAGACTTGTAAATCATCTTGTGTAAGGCCAACTTGTATTATCTTTTGTGTTTCCTTCCCGATCACGTGATCGGCTATTGGCCGAAAATCGTCAGTCCCATAAGGTAATTCTCGCAATTAGCTTATGGGCCTAACGATACTGCGTCCCTCGCATTATGTTCGTTCGACCGAGTAGGGCCGAGGCCAGAGAAGGAGAAACGCATCCCCTAGACTAATCGTACCATCGATCGAAATCCTAAATACCAAAGAAACATCGTAGTTCAATTCGACGAATTGTCGTTCGAAATAAATTGATTCCCCTCAAATTTCTGAATTCCGAATTCGCGGCGAAAAATATCAGGGTGACTCGAAATCAAAAACAATTTTCCAAAAAAAAAAAAAAAAAAGACAAAGAACTTTCCCAGTTTCTTTCAAACCGAGCGAGATTAGGCTCCTTAGTCACGTGATCGTTCACGAGGAGACACTCTGACATTAAAATATCGATTGTATTTCCACTGATTGCGAGTTTGAATAATGTGACCTTTCGCTGGGATGGGAAAACTCGACGAGTTTTCACTCGTTGCTGGAACATCATTGAAAACGGCCGAGGTTATGAGCTTTTCCAAACCCTTCAGTTTCTTCAGTGGCCATTCTATAGAAACGGTGAAAAGGTTAGAAAGGAGAAAAGACGAGAGTAAAGGGTTCCATACCACTCCAGTGGCAGGAAGATATCCATCCTTGGAGCGGTCAGGCTGGCTTTACCCGTGCTTGGAAATTCAAGGGCCTATCTACCATCTTCCGGGTGCTGACCCCGCGTAATTCCGAATTCGTGGCATGCCCCCCGAATCCTCCTCACTGTCAGTGGAATGGATACGAAACGGTGGAAACGCAGCGCTTCCTTTTTTCTAGTTGCGCGAGCAGCCGCTGCGCGTCGCCACTGTCACTCACCCACGTGACTTGGCCACGTGACTCGGATCGACTCGAATTCCCCTCCACCATCGATCTTCGTTTCGACGCGATTTCATTCATTGAGAATTATCAATTCCAGCCGGAGTCTTTAACGTTGAATTAAACGTGAAAAGGGAAGGGATCGATCGATCGATCGATCGATCGCGCGAGAGAGTGACAAGGGACCGAACTATGCGCGAAACATCTATTCGTCGCGCGTTTCCCTTTCGTTCTTTCTGTTTTCTGCTTGATCGATTGATTATCGGTCGCGGGGAAACACGAGCAATGTCGAGGCGACCTCGATACACATGACAAGGTGTGTCGTCGACACAGATCGATCGATCGCAACCAAGTCTCTCGTGGGTATGCCGCCGGATCCCGGAGGTGAGACGTGTACGATTCGTTGTCCTTCCGAGAGGCTCTTGGCCGATATTTATATACAGGATGTCTCTGTATCAGGTATCGAGAAAATCGAGTCTGAAAATTCATCGAGCAATTTCAGATGGAATTTCACTAATTCCAAACGCGATGGAAAAAAATGATTGAGAGAAGAATTTTTTGTAAGAATGAAAATAAAGAATAGAATTTTTTTTCTGAACAATTTTCTCGAGAAAATCGGGTTGAAAAATTCATCGAGCAATTTCAGATGGAATTTCACTAATTTCAAACGCGATGGAAAAGAATGATTGAGAGAAGAATTTTTCTGTAAGAATGAAAATAAAGAATAAAATTTTTTTTGTGAAAAATTTTCTCGAGAAAATCGAGCAATTTCAGATGGAATTTGACCAATTTTAAACGTAAATGGAAAAGAATAATTAACAGGAGATTGGTCGGGTGCAAGAACGAGTTAAAACTGTGAAACGAAATTTTTTCATTTTGAAGCTTCGTTCTCGGAGAAAATGAATTTTGTACATGACTGAGTCTGTTAAAAATTGCCACGTGACTTGATAAATTTTCAAAACAAAAAAAAATTTCATTCTGCACATTTTCGAGTTATTTCTCACGGGTACGGTGACCTGTTAATCGATTCTTTTAATCGATTAAAGTCTGGGATTTAATTGAAGTCAAGTATATTTCGATCAATTTTCAAACTCGATTTCCTCGAAAAAAAAAAAAATACTGAATCTTATACGAGAAAATTTTGTTCTTTACTTTCAATTTATTTTTTTCATACAGAGTCACTCTCTTTCTGGTTGTAATACACCACGATATTGGGACACCCTGTATAATCAGAGTTCGTGCAGCGAATTCCCGTAATTATATTTCATTGCAAAGAACATTTAACATTTCGTTTAAGCTATTTCAAATTTAATACGTATATACTTTCAAACTAAATAAAGCGATAATTATCGACAAAGCATATAACTATCAAACGATTGTAATTAATTTTAAATTTCTCGAAAAAATTTATTGAAACTCCTACGAAGAGTAGCTGTTAATTATCGATAATTGAATGGATAATAATTCCAACAAACGTAGCTGATAATTATTGATAATTGAATGGAAACGTTGAACAGAAGTCTCGTTTACATTTTCATCGATATTGAATTAACAAATAACGCATAGTGTGATTCTATAATCGTATTAATACGTGCAAATTCGATGTGTATATTTGTTTTAATATAAAATCTCCCTTAATTTGATCGAAACAATTCGTTCGCCCACGTCTTCATCCGCGAGGATTTCTTTCGAAAAAAAAAAGTTACGCTGAAATATAAATCGACCCCCTCGCGCGTTCTTTCTTTCGAAGCCACCAAGTGGCTCTCGAGGTGGTTCGCGCTCGCTGGAAACCGCGAGATATCGAGCTAACGAGGAAATTCGTCGCTAACGAGAATTCGTCGGATCACTCGCGCGTGATCAACTCGCTTGCTCGCTTATGCGTCCTCGCGTGTATGCCAATGGCGGGGAGGGGAAGGGAGGGAGTCTCGCGTGGATCTTTCGCAGCGACCCCTCTTTCGAGAGGGCCCCTGTTCCTCGGTTGTGTTTCCTCCTCTCGAGCCCTTCGTTTGCGGAAGAATCGAAACGACTCTTTGTTAGAATCGGTCGGGCGCGACCTTCTCTTCCGGGCTGTTCTCTTTCTTTTTTTTTTTTCATCGTGTTGCGTGCGGTTTGCCCGCGTCCCAGCTGTTACCCACCAGTTCTGCCGGTGCGTCAAAAACCTGATGCGCGTCACGTCGTTCGTAAGTGGGAACTGGATTCTCACCTTACGAGACCTTGAGTCTTCCCGAATCTGATCCCGAGAGCCTTTCAGAGCCTGTCTCGGACAGACACTCCCGCGTACGCAGGGACCCTTTTTTCGAAAAAAGCAATCGATATATGGCGGAATCCGCGATTCGAGAAATCGTGCACGCACGGATCGGTGAAAACGCTCTGGCGCTATTTTGACGTACAATCAAGTACAAGGGACCTTCGATTTGATACGAAGTATCTCGGAAAATTCACTTTGACCTTGAATTTCAAGGTAGACATTTTTTTTTTCTTTTCTGATAGTTGTCTTGAAATATGGCAGTGAAAAGTTTCTTCATCGTTAAACACTGTGGGTTCTAACAGCGACTTTATGATTCCGAACGCGTGGATGTAATGTTGTATATTTCGAATAACGTTAACAGACAGTTTTATCATTTCATTATTTAGACTCACACTGATTCTCTACAGCTATGATCAAATCAAATATTGGTGGAAACCTAAGCATAAAGTCGCTGTTAGGACCCACGAAGCTTTTTCGCCATTTTTCGAAAGAACTGGTATGGTTCCTTTTATCTTCGTAATGAGTGGGATACAATGCAGAAAAGGAAGACATTACACATTTTCGACCTTGAATTTCAAGGTAGACATTTTTTTTTTTTTCTTTTCTGCATTGTATTCTAGTCATCACGAAGGTAAAACTTTTCCGAGGAACCACAGGTCGTAACCGGATAGTTCTCTTGAAAAATGGCAGTGAAAAGTTTCTTCATCGTTAAACACTGTGGGTTCTAACAGCGACTTTATGATTCCGAACGCGTGGATGTAATGTTGTATAATATTTCGAATAACGTTAACAGACAGTTTTATCATTTCATTATTTAGACTCACACTGATTCTCTACAGCTATGATCAAATCAAATATTGGTGGAAACCTAAGCATAAAGTCGCTGTTAGGACCCACGAAGCTTTTTCGCCATTTTTCGAAAGAACTGGTATGGTTCCTTTTATCTTCGTAATGAGTGGGATACAATGCAAAAAAGGAAGACATTACACATTTTGAAATTCAAGGTTAATATCAATTTTGCTGACAAACCTTCCTTTCCACCCTGTACATCGAGAGTTTTTTGTCCCGAAATTGGAAGGAAAGACGTGTTGAAAAGGAACTTCATACTATAAAGAATAATACCGTAAAAGAACTCGCAGCGATAAAAATAAAAACACGAGAAAAAGTTCTAGAAAGAACTCTTTACAATGAAAGATCAAAGATATATATATATATGTTTGACGATCACAAAATTGTGAAATGATTGAAACAGAAAAGAAAGGACGAAGAAACAATCCAAATAACACGGAAATAATTACAAATGAAACGTAATATAATTTTAGATCGTAACGATGGGGTGGAGTCGATTTGCAAGATAGTTGCCCACCCGTTTTCTTTCACAAATACACGAGAGAAACAGGTCCTCCTGGCGACCTACCTGCCCGTGCCTGGCGCGTACGTCGTGCGTTCGTGATTTCGGCCAATGGCAAGGTTCGTATCCCGACGACAATGAACTTGCGCGGAAGTTTCTCGCGCTGCAGGGGCGGCAAACGGGAAGGGTTCACGGACACTCTGTCTCCTCGAACCCACTAGGAGTAATGACACCTCTGCGCTGCTTCCTTCCTCTCTCTTTCACCGAGATGGGTGAGAGATGGTGTGGCTGCTTTGCTCGTTTTCTTTCGTTCGTTCGTATCATTCGTTTGCCCGCTCTCGAGTCGGGTGAGTCGCGCAGCAACTGCAACTTTCGGACAAGGTTAGTGTGTCGAGCCGAAACAGCACCCGATTTGGCCGGCCACGAGCCTGTTGGACGCCGTAGAGGGGGCGAAATTCACGGGAACAGAGAGAGTGAGAGAGAGAGAGAGAAGAAGGGAGAGAAAAGGGGGAGACCGGAATAACGTGTTTATAAAGAAAGGGCCATCGAAATCGAGCTTGATAGTCCTTTTTGCGGGATACTCTCGCGAGCTCGCCCCGATATTTCTGTCCCGGACGCGCGATAATTATTTTTCCCCTCGACACGGCGAACGATATTTTCGTTGCCGTGAATTCAGGCGATGCTTCCTCTCGTTTTCTTTCTGTCTAACGAACAATATCGTGCATGAGCAATGTTTTATGCTTTGTATTATAGATGCGTGTTACCTTTCTCCGTCTTTTTATCATTTCCGACATTTGCTTAGCGCATTCTAAACTTCTGACGTCGATCACTCTCTTGATCGTTTTTTTTTTTTTTTTTTTTTTTTAAACCATTCTCAGAATTCGAATTGGCTGTAAATGGTGTTCTGCTTATGCGTGGATCAAAATCGCTTAGTGGCGTGCGTGAAACGATAATTTAAAGCCTTTATTTACAAATTAGTAACGCTGAAAACTACCGACGAGACTGAGGCATAAAATTTCCATCAGAGACGTTAAAGTAAAAGAAACAGAAAATCATTATAGTATTTATAAATAGAGTACGCAAGATTTTATTTATGTATTTTGCGAAGAATCACTCGAGTCTCCAAAAATACGCTGTTTTATATCAATAAAATATCTGAACAAAAATTATCAATTGATCATTTTTACCATTTTGATAGTTTGTAAAAATACACTGTTTTATATCTACAAAATATCTAGCAAAAATTATCAATTGGCCATTTTGGTCATTTTGGTAGTCTCTAAAAATACATTGTTTTATATCAATAAAATATTTAAATACAAATTATCAATTGGCCATTTTTACCATTCTGATAGTTTGTAAAAATACACTGTTTTATATCTACAAAATATCTAAACAAAAATTATCGATTGATCATTTTGAGCATTTTGGTCATCTCGAAAAATACATTGTTCTATATCAATAAAATATCCTAAACAAAAATTATCAATTGATCATTTTTTTTACCATTTTGATAGTTTTGTATCTATAAAATATATAACAAGATTATTTAAACTACTATTTTAACCATTTGGTAGTTCTAGTGTTAGAAGAATCAGCTTCAGCTTTGAGTTTCAAAATTTTGACTTTAGCACTCGTTCAACTCGTTCGCATAATTATCTGAAACGAGTAATACTTCGTATTCCAGAGTTTTTAAAAGATCCTTATTTCTCGTAAGAGAAGAAAAGTTTCATCGAAAAAAATTGACTATAGAAACGCGTTTTTCAATCGTCACTCTGCATCGGAATATGTAGCTATACTCCCGCGATTTCGATCGTTTCGATGTCCAAAAATCTCTCACGGCATTTCTATTTTCGCTTTTCGAATGAAGACGTTGACCAAAAGAAGATCCATGGCCGGGAACAAACGTTGTCCTGACAATTTGTTGGCGAGCAACAACTTTTTCTCGGGCAAGAATCGCGAGCGATTCTCTGAGAAAAAAGAAAAAAAAAAAAAACGCGCGGCCTCGCTTCATTTCTCGAGCCCGAGTTATTATGCGACTCGGCCGGCCGAGCCTTATCTCTTATCTCTCGTTGATTGGTTTATATAGCGCGTGTGTCGAGTTGCCTTGTACGTACAGCGTATAAACGGGCCTTTTACGCTCGTGACACGCACACGAATACGTACGTGCGCCGGGTTCGAGAATGTCGTTCCTGCTTGGCCCCCACATTTCCTAACTCGACACTTTTCCCGGCGGGAAAATGTTTGAAACGAAAGAAGTTGCCCGTAAGAAATATCTATTAGGAGTATATCCACTGAGTAATGTCGTTTCTTGATGCTGTACAGAATTTTATCTTATTTGACAGTCGATACAACTTTAATCTATAATATAATTTAACAATATAATAAGCACACTAAATGTCCATGTATTTCACTTAGAATATTGGTTTAGGTTAGGTTAGGTTTACGTTAGATTTTACGTTATGATAAGTCAAATTGTTTATTAACCCCTTGGCGCTGGCAACTGGTTCCGCGGACCATAACGAGTGACCAAACCGTATACAATAATTCGTTGTTTTCCTTTTCGCTGGATAAAATTACTAAGAAGTGATAAATTTATTATTTGCTTTGCCTTTTGGGTTATATATTTGAATATAGTTGAAACTAAGAAAATATTGCAATTTATTTTTGTCATGTAAAATCCTAACCTCCAATTCAAATCAAGATTTTAACCCGTTGCATTGGCAATTGATTCGCGGACCATAACGAGTGACCAAACCGTGTACAATAATTCGTCGCTTTCTTTTTAATATTCGTCGATACGATATCACTTAGGATAGAAATTATTACTAACAAGCAATAAATTTATTATCTGTTTTGCCTGGATTATATCTAGATATATCTAAAACTGAGAAAATATTGCAATTGTGGGATAAAGGTTAACCTCTTGCGCTGGCAATTGGTTTGCGGACCATAACGAGTGACCAAACCATGCACAATAATTCGTCGCTTTCGTTTTGAATTCGTCGGTGTGATATCACTTAGGATGAGAAATTATTACTAAAAATTAATAAATCTATTATTTGTTTTGCAGGGGTTATATTTAAATATATTTAAAACTGAGAAAATATTGCAAAAATATTGCGTGGCACGTCGTTACAGCGCAAGAGATTAAATTTGAAGAAAACGACATTACCCCTAATATCTATTACTTGTCACAACTATTGTTACTGAAGTTTTGTAAATAATCG
Organism: Tetragonula carbonaria; assembly: GCA_032399595.1. Lineage (NCBI taxonomy): Eukaryota > Metazoa > Arthropoda > Insecta > Hymenoptera > Apidae > Tetragonula > Tetragonula carbonaria. The sequence goes on from JAUCRC010000003.1 coordinate 1,521,810, forward strand.
TACTATTTTATTATTTCAATAAATCGACTAATAACGATCGACTCATTTCAAATTCTCGGTGTTTTTTTTTTTTTTTTACAAAAGCTTCAAAGCTACGGACATATTCTGCTTCTATTATTAATTAATATTAATCTCTGTTTGGACAGACATTGCACGAATCTGTTTGTTTTAATTATCGTTCAAATTATGACGATTATGCAATACACGTGTAATTATACACTGCTCACAAAAATTAGGAGACATTTCAAAATGAATATGAAGCGATAAAAAGAAGAAGCATTTGATTCTTTTTTTTTATTATCATTAAACAAAAAAAGCAAACGACAGATCAAAGAAAGTTGTTCTAGTAATTTGCTTTTCGTATATACCTCGAATTTGTTTTGTTTCCATTTTACGTTTCGTTTATTTATTCACTTTTGTCTTGCAATTCTAATCCCCTCAGTGCCTATGCACATCACTGAAATAAATGAAATGAATTCTTACATACTGCTCCATGCACCAACAAATGAAATTTGTTCCCATATGCAAAAATTTTCTCGTTTAACCTCTTCATCGCCACGTATTTTCAATTTTAACACTTACCGGTAGCCTGTTAATCAGCTAACATATTTTAACACTTTACCGACAAGTAGCCTATTAATCGGCTAACATATTTTAACACTTTACCGACAAGTAGCCTATTAATCGGCTAACATATTTTAACACTTTACCGACCGGTAGCCTATTAATCGGCTAACTATTCACCGCTAATACACGGTCGGTAAAGTGTTAAGGAAAATGTACTCTTACTAATAAATAAATAATTTAAATATTTTTTACTTACATAATTGGTGAGCCGCAATCAATTAGGATATAATTTGCACAGAAAAAAAAATACACTTGATTTTTACTAGGGTTGCCACCACAATAGATCAAATACTAAATATTAAAAAAAATTAAAAAGGTTATACGCATGTTTGTTAAATCTGAAATGTTATAAATTTATAGTTTAAAAAATACACATATTACACAATGAAACTAATCTTTATTTATGGTGTGCTATGCTATTGAAGTAAATAGTTGGGCATAGTGGACATTTTACAGTTCTCGCACGCGAATTTTGTTTCTTGCCTTTTTTTGCTCGAATAAATCCAAAAGCAAGGAAGAATATATATATATATATATATATTTTTTTTTTCGATTTTTTTTTAGTGATAGAAAATGATTCTATAAAATGTCACTGTTAAGAAATCGAAATTAATTTTGCTTTTTATTTAAGGTATAGGGATATTGGCGCGCACGGCGATCAAGAGATTAACCCCCCCCCCCCAAAGGGGGGTTACTGTATTGTTAATCGAGTTTCTTCGATCGTGCGTATCGAGAGAAAGCACTACGGTGTTCGGTGAGTGTTGGACACTCACGACACTCTAGGCGAATCGAGCGGAACGCGGGCATAACGGAGATTCGTTGGAAAGCGAAGGAACGCGAGCGAGCGTTTTTTTTTTTTTCAGCGAGCTCCGAGGGAAACGCATTCCATTCGCGAGGCTGTTGGTCTGTGTGTGTGTGTGTGTGTGTGTGTGTGTGTGTGTGTGTGTGTGTGCGCGTGTGTGTGTGTGTGTGCGCGTGTGCGCGCGCGCGCGTGCCGGTTAAATTAGCGCCAGCCACGTACTCGGATTAACATTGTCGGTGTTGCGTCAGGAAAGAAACCACCACGCTAGTGGTTCTTCGAGCAGAGAAAAACCAGCCAGGCTTCGGACGATTACGCGAGCACGCTCGTTACATCGCCGCAGTTCGCGCAACGAACTGACTCTGACCTTACTTTCAGCGTTTCTATCTTTCCTTCTTTATTTCTTTCTGCTAAATTTTGACGAAACTTTTTTCGCAACTTCTTCTTTTCGACGCGCCATCGAAAGCGTGCTCGGAGTCGAGGGAAACTGTTTTTCCGATGTTCCCTCTTTTCTTGTTTCTTCGGTGAATAATTGACAAGAGGTCGCGGAGGAAAGGCCAATTTCACAGGGCGACGTCGCGGGACCCTCCAGAGACACTACCCTTCGCGCGGCCAAGGTTACTTTCTGCCTTCGTAAAAGGATTAAAGGCCTCGCCCTTCGTTTTCAAACACGCAGACAACGCTCTCCGCGAGCTAAACACCTGCACTTTTCCTGCTGACCTTCTTGTCAATTTCGATTTAGAATAATAAATTGTAAATGGTAATTTCGTATCCTCCCTCTGACTTCGATAATACTTGCGTGCGTTTGAAATCATCGAGTAATTAAGAAAAAAAAAAGTTGTGATGTTTGTTTGTCCGAAAAATTAACGAGTGAAATTGAAGAAGAAAATCGATGCATTTTGAAGTTTTATTGCAAAAAAAAAAAAAGAACGCACAGTTTTTCAAGTGGCGATGGGGGTGAAAAAAAATTTGTTACTCTTTACTCAATCCAAATGGATTTACAAAAAAAAAAAAAAAAAAAAAACGAATATGGATTAACAAATCGATGTTTGTTCTTCGTCCACCGATCACTCGTTTCTCGCGAGTATACACGCTCCGGGTATTGAGGGTGATGTTTCGCGTTAATAGAAAGTTGCCAGTAACGGGACGATTGCCGGGGCCGAGTTTGGTCGAAAGGAAGGACAAAGAGGGCGTGGAGTGGAAGGGTTGTTGCAAGGAACGGTGATTAAACGTTTACGAGAAGCTTTTCGAGCTCGTTTCGACGCCCCTCCGCTGCCTCTCTGCTTCGCCCCCTTTCCGGATATATTCAAATCGGTCTTAATGCCGTGGACACACGCGAGGCAAACTTGCTGAAACCGCGTCGCTCACGCGTCCTCTTTCCCCCCCATTGAGATTCCCTTCTTCCATGAAACCTACGAAACTCATTATTTCCACGACTCTCTCTTTCTCTCTCTCTCTTTGTGAATGGTCAGAGTAAAACCATTCGGTAAACTGGGAAAATGCTAATGGCCTCGACGTGACGCGCGGGAATAATGAAAAGTTTCTCGTTTTCTCCTTGTCCCCCCTCGACTTTAAGCCCTTCCGACTCCATTAACTCGTCGACAGAGAAAGGGACTTGCGAGCTTTTCGCCATCTTTTCTTCTCTCTCTCGAATTCTCCGGTCTTCGATTTCCAGTTGAGACGTTTATTATGAAGCATAGCGATTAACAGTCTTATGTTTGTTAATGTGTGGATTGTGACTTTTCATTGGAAAACCACTTGCACCATGCGGATGTGTGAAAACTTTAATGTCCACTGATGCATTTGATGATATTTTTGAATGGTAAAGTTATTTATTTTAATTATTATTTTTAATGATACTTCCAACAGTAAAAATTACATTGGGATATGATTTTGAATGGTGAAATAGTAATTATTATTCTAATAATAGTGAACTATCGATCGTTCCAGCAGTTTGTTATTTTTAATATTTCGAACAGTAAAATTACTTTGACAATAGTTTCTAAATAGTGAAATAAACTATCGACCGATCGAACAGTTTAATCATTATTTTCAGTAATATTTTGGCACAGTAAAATTGTTTTCAAACACATTCGGATAATTATGTTGAACTGTCGAAAAGAAAAAGGAATATTTTCATGGCTCAAAATTGTTGCTAATGAAAAGCAACTCCACAAGTTGCTCAATTAGTTCACTTGAGATTTGATAATGCATATTGAACACGCGACGATCTGACAGTAAGTCGCGCGATGTGATTTCTGAAACTCGCAACAGTTTCAGTTCACGCAAACTTCGAAAAAAGAAAAATCCTCGAGACCAGATGGCCGCCGCCCATCGGCGAGAAGTCGATCGTCGGTTTTTGGAAGTCTGGCAGAATTCGCGTGGGCAGGCAGACGTTTCTCGGAAACCCGTCTCCGCCGGTTGCCCGGACAACAGGTTTATTCGCGCGAAGTGGAGAGACACTCGCGACTTGCACGCCCACCTTTCGCCGGCACACCTGTGTGCGCCTCCCCCCCTCCACCCCTATTCTAACGGTTGTCCGCCGAAAGTGAGATCCTTCGTCTCCTCGATCATCATTTCTCTCCTCTGCACTTTGCCACGAACAATGGAACGCGTGAAGAGCGCAACGAACGCGAGAAGAAATAAAGCTAACCTAACCGCGTTGTCCGCGCTCGCAAAGATGCGTCTGGTTACAGCAGACTTCGATACGTAGGATAATATACGAGTTCAATGGAGGAAATTCTTCAGATTGCTCTATATCAAACCAATATTACTATAATTCTTTTTTTAATTTAATAAACATTTAATTAATATTCTACCTCGGCCCTAACCTTCGTTTTACATAAAGAGAATAGAAAGTTTGCCAGAGAGAGAGAAAGAGAGAGAGATGGGTGAAGAATTGTCAATAACGATGGAGATCATATCATAGATTAAAAACTGTTAACTCTTAACCTCTTGCCGTGAAACGCACGTCGTGAATATTTGATCCGAAAATTGCAATATTTCGTCAGTGTTAAGCATTATTGAAACATGAACCAGGCAAAATAAATAATAAATTTATTACTTCTTAGTAATAATTTCTATCCTAAGTGATATCGTATCGACGAATATTAAAAAGAAAGCGACGAATTATTGTATACGGTTTGGTCACTCGTTATGGTCCGCAAACCAATTGCCAGCGCAAGAGGTTAACTTTTGTCCCAAAATTGCAATATTTTCTCAGTTTTAAATATATCTAAATATAACCTAGGCAAAACAAACAATAAATTTATTGCTTGTTAGTAATAATTTCTATCTATATATCAGTGATATCGTACCAATGAATTTAAAAAGAAAACGACGAATTCTTGTATACGGTTTGGTCACTCGTTATGGTCCGCAAACCAATTGCCAGCGCAAGAGGTTAACCTTTATCCCACAATTGCAATATTTTCTCAGTTTTAGATATATCTAGATATAATCCAGGCAAAACAGATAATAAATTTATTGCTTGTTAGTAATAATTTCTATCCTAAGTGATATCGTATCGACGAATATTAAAAAGAAAGCGACGAATTATTGTACACGGTTTGGTCACTCGTTATGGTCCGCGAATCAATTGCCAACGCAGAGTTAACCTCTTGCGCTGGAATGATATGCCACGCACGTCGAGAACTTTTCGTCTGAAAATTGCAATATTTTCTCAGTTTTAAATATATTTAAATATAACCCAGGCAAAACGAATAATAAATTTATTGCTTATTAGTAATAATTTATATCCAGTGATATCGTACCAATGAATTTAAAAATTATTGTACACGGTTTGGTCACTCGTTATGGTCCGCGCAAGCGCAAGAGGTTAAACGAAGTCAAATTTCGTGTCAAAAAAAAAACGACATTTGATATTGCTTATATGATAGCTAATGTTTATTTATTCGTATGTTGTATTGAATTGTCGTACTGAAAAACTTTCACAGTAACTAACCTGTGTAACTCGTAACGCTGCATCACGTTTCTTGCATTTCTAATGCAAACTCTCTTCTTTTGTTACGTTTTCTACACACTACATATTCGCACCTTTTCCCGATTATTAATTTAATAATTATCACACCGTTTCATTTGTAGGATATTGAATGAAATAACTGTTGAATAATCACGTTTAAATAGTACACGACTAACGGAAGATGTGACTGTTGTGTTGTTGAATTCACTTGCGTCTGATGCAACGTGAAGTTTGCTGCAATTGTCGTCGATGACATTTGCCGAGCGCGACTTCAGTTCGATTTGAGCAGTGCGAACTGAGCGCCTATAGATGCCTCTCAATTCAGCGAATCGAAGTAAGTTAACACGTTAAGGGCCGTGCGTATTTTATTTACCTTTTCGTTTACGCTGCCCGATAGAATTTCGCTGTGAAACTAGGAAATTTTTCTAAAGAAAATACAACACCGAAGAGGAAATATTAGTAGAAACATGACTAAGAAAATTACAATATTCTGTGATGTCCAACCTAACCTAAACCTAACATAACGTAAAATCATTAAAATTACTTGTTGCATTATTATACTATTTATACAACCAATATCAATAAAAATAATATTCAGCTAATATTCTTTCCTGGAATTTTACAAATTCTTCAATAATTTTAAACTATAATGTGTACTAAATTTGAGTGACCGTCAGGTGAACAGATTGTAGGACTCTTACACTTTGACGAGTACCAGTCATTTTCATTGGTATCGGTATAAGTAGCCATGATACAAAATTATTTTGATTTCTAATAAATAAAAGTAGAATAAAATTCGTTGTATCATTTCTCTAATTCATCACCGCAAAAGTCATTGCGGAGGGAAAAAATGTAACGTGAAGCAGAAATTTTAAAATAAAATTGTATAACCAGTCATTGTGACTGGTGTTGATCTATTAACCAGAAAAGGCGATTGATCGATCAAACGGGATAATTTCTTTGTGCGCGAAGAAGATTTTGTTCCCCATTTCGACGCGCAACGAGTTGAATCCCGTGGTTAAACACGAAATGGGAGCCGTTCTGCGTCTGTTCTGTCGTCGTCGCGTTACAAAAGGGAAGGCCGAGGAAACGTTATTTCATATTCCCGACGGTCGCTGGAAAATTTGTATTCGTCGCACGGAACAGGGGGTGGCGAGGCGAGACGCCATCTTTTATTCGTATTCGGTGGCTCGAGAAACCGGGTTGCCAGACGAGCTCCGGAGGCGAGCCTCGACAGGATTCGGCTTTCAGGAAGGAGCTAGCCGCGAAATATCGGCTCCTTGTTTTTCTCCCCTCGTCGTGCAGGAAAAGCTAAGCGTTTGCCTGCGCGACGAAAGTTCCTGTGAAATTTCCTGTGATAGATTTCGATTAATCCTTGCTACTCGAATGTTCCCTTCTGAGGCAACAAACCTAACCTAACATTAGCTAACGGCTCGGACCTTCTCTTTTTATAATTTGCTGATAATTATAACGAACGTATATACATTTGCTTAGAACGAAAGCTACAATAACGTAACAAAAGAATTTCAGAAGAAGAAATTCCTGAAGACAGTTTTATGTTCGATTGAGACACTCATTGGAATAATTCACATAGACTGGACTTGTTAACAGCGACTTTGGATGTCTATATTACGTAATGTTTATATTTCGGATAATGTTGACAGTTAGTTTCTATCATTCGATTAGTTAGACTCGCATTGATGCTATGATAAATGAAATATTAGTGGAACCTAATACGAAAATTACGTAAAATAGACATCCACGCGTTCAGAATCATAAAGTCGCTGTTAGAACGTTAAATGATTGAGAAACATTTTTCATTTGATTATTTAGACTCACTAACTATGATAAATCAAATGTTAGTGGAACCTAATACGAAAATTACGTAAAATAGATATCCACGCGTCCAGAATCATAAGGTCGCTGTTAGAACGCACGCAAATTTTATCATTTGATTATCTAGACTCACATTGATGCTATGATAAGTGAAATATTAGTGAAACTTAATACGAAAATTACGTAAAATGGACATCCACGCGTCCAGAATCATAAAGTCGCTGTTAGAACGTTAAATGATTGAGAAACATTTTTCAATTGATTATTTAGACTCACTAACTATGATAAATCAAATGTTAGTGGAACCTAATACGAAAATTACGTAAAATAGACATCCACCAGACGCGTTCAGAACTATAAAGTCGCTGTTAGCACGCGTAAAATAGTTAAGAAATTTTTTTACCATTTTTCAAAAAAAAACTATATGATTCCTCGGAAAAGGAATACTCTATCTTCGTGATGAGTAGAATACGATAAAATTTTGATCTTGAAATTCAAGGTCAAGGTCAATTTTGCCGCAGGTTCTTCACATGTATTTCCAACAAATATTCCCATCAAGGTGTAGAATTCATCAATGATAGCCGGACAAATTTTTGTCTCCACCCTGTACAGTAAACAATACTGTTGGTCCTCATTAGTAAATGCAAATGTATAATAATTGAATCGTTTCTAAATCGGTTCATTTCTCGTGTCGATTCTCAAAAAAAAAAAAAAAAAAAAAAATAAATAAAGTCAAAAAGGAATCAGCTTGAAAAGTTGAAAGAATCGGTCGATCATTCAAGCGACTCGAGGAACTCGAGGAAAACGCTTTTTCTTTGCGTAATAAACAAAGCGCGTTTCACTCGGTATGACTAATAATAACGGCAGGCGTTTCATTCATGCGAACGATCACGAAGGTTTTCGCGTTTATTTTGATCGCTCGTCGGTATTTATTGAACTTCGTTTATTCAGCCGTGCTTTCGTTTACGCGACTTCATTTTTCCACCGTTTCGATTATAATTAACAATTTCACATATGCATTTCACGTTGCCCCTATCGACTCGAACGAGACTTTCGATTCGATTCGATCGAGATCGGGGGGTTCGAACGAATTACTTCCGATGGGATTTAACCCTTTGCATTTGTCCGCACAGTTTTCCTCATTTCATTTCAGTATGAGCCAATCGGTGATTCACTTAGTATTAGATTACTTCGCGAAACTTACAGACTTATGAAATGACAAGACGACATATTTATGAGTTGTTGAGAAATGATTATATTTTGCTCTTTGCAACGTATAATTTTTTCACAGTGTATCGATCTGCCAAATCGCCCATGTTTTTGTTATAACACATAAAATCGATCTTGTTTCATTTTCTATTCGTCGGTTTCTTACTTAATTTAGATTTTCATGTGTCTGTTGTGTCAACGTTGACACAATACGTTTGTCGCGCCATGCGAGCAACAAAATTCTTTTTTTTTTTTTTTATAATTTCAAAATTATAACTTGGAAACTGCAAAGTACTTTGTCTCCAACTATGGCTGACATTAAATGCCAGAATTCTCTATCCACGAATTACTTATCCAAGCAGATGCATAGCGATGCATAGAAATGCATTGCTTCCTATTGGACGATTTATCCAAAGAAATGCAGAAAACTAGGCACAAAGATTGCAAAAAATATAGATCTAAAAATAGCAGAAAAATGTGAAGAATAATTGTCACAAAACCCAAGATACACTTCACAGACTACTTTTAACATCGAACACGCTTGTCTACATTATGAATGAAGTCAAGGAATAAAGAAACATGAAGAATTAGATGCAGAAGCCATTGAACTGGCATTTACGTAAATAAAAAAGAAGAACAAGAGCCGTAAGTTTTAACATTTCATTCTCTTATGCTTGATGGAATAACTAGTTTCATAAATATAAAAATATAATATAAAAATATAATCAATGTAATAACATCTTATCGATACAAATTTTATTTTATTAATATAATATATTTCATATTAATAAGTATATTTATATATTATATTATAAATATATTATATTAATAAGTATAATATACTTATTAATAACGTATATTTTTTTCATCAATATAATATATTTATTAATCTAATGTATTTTCTATTAATAAGTATATTTATATATTATATTATAAATATATTAATTATAAATATATTATATTAATAAGTATAATATACTTATTAATAATATATATTTTTTTCATTAATATAATATATTTTATATAATATATTTATTAATATAATATTAATATAATATTTCATCGATGATATCTGGTGCTTGATAGAATAAAAGCTTCATCAGCATCTGATATAAATTAATTAAACAGAATATACAAACAATTTGACAAATTTGTTTATAAAAATTGACAGAACAGTGAAATTGAACACGAAATGGAAAGTTACTGCAATGGATAAAAAGTGTCAAACTCGTGACACGTGGCGTTTAGGGGATGATTTCCCGGCGTGCACAGATAAGTCGAACCATGAAGCCCCTTGGCGAATTCTTTTTTTCTTTCTTCGCTCCCTCTCTCTCTCTCTCTCTCTCTCTTTCTCTCTCTTTCCCTCTCTTTCCCCTCGCCTCGTCCTGTTTCGTCTCGAAGCAAAAAAGAAAAAGGGTTTGCCCCGCTCGCATGAATAAGATAAACGAATAAACGAGCGGATTACGACGAGATCGAGGAAGGTAATCCTCGAGGTCGCGTTCGATCCTCGACTGACTATTGCTCTCTCATCTTGGCGAGTTAATTGATCGCGTGGTCGATTCTTGAGAGGAGGGGGCGCACGAAACGATTGCTCGCGACTGTTTGTAAACTCTTTGTCTCTGCCTCTTCGTTTGAAAATCGAGATCTCCCCTCGGCGGCGGCGGGGGAAGGGGGCATTATTTCGGGGGAAATGCCGAGTCGCGAGTCTTTGTTCGAGTGTCCATCGAGAAGAGAACGATTGAGATATATATATAAAAGAAAAAGAAGAAAAAAAAGGTGGACAAGCTTTCTCTCATTGTCGAAAGTCGAGCTAGTCGAAAATGAATTTCCGCGCTCTGAGTGAGAGCAGTCCTCTGATCGAAGAAAGAGAGAGAAACATGGAAGAGAGGGGTAGAGGAGAGAAACAAGAGAAAGAAAACAGAGGCATAAGACTCGGTTCTAAGTATAGGGAGACGAAGAGGCAAGCGGCTAAGCCTGGAAGATCGTGCCGAATACCAAGTACTTGGGTTAGACTCTCTCTCTCTCTCTCTCTCTCTCTCTCTCTCGACGATCCGTATGCAACAGCCGCAACAGTTGATGCAGATGTCGATGCGACCGACACGATAAAATAAAGGCTGGATCGCGTCGCGGGCACCATTCGAATCGAAATGAAATCGATACAATGGCTGCGATACAAGGCCTACGCTTTCCCAAAGTGTGAAATCTCCCAATCACTGTGAAAGTGTTCGTGTCACCCCGAAATGTGAAACTTCGATTCTAAATCCAGCTCCCTGAGTGTACATGTACTAATGTAGCTCGTTAGTCGCTCGTTGCCCGGTTTTCGTTCTAGGCGAAGACGGAACAACGAAGTCGAAGCGTCGTGCGCCATGTTTGTTACGCTGCAAGGAACGCCTCGTCTCGTTTTGCTCGAATAAAATTTCTGCTTTCACGTTCAGTAAAATAGTTATCAAGTGGAGGCTCGTTCGAATAAAAGTTCTGCGAAATTGCACGATGTAATTTGCTGATTTTTTTTCTAATTATGCCGTACAATTTTTTAGAACTTTTATATTGAAACGAGACAAGACTTTCATTCGGTAACTTGTCGACGTAAGAGCAGAACTTTCGTTCTTGTCACGTCTCGTTTGAATAAAAATTCTGCAAAATCTCGCAATATAATTTTTTTTAAATTATATTGTACAATATCGCGGAACTTTTATTCGAGACTTCCACTCGGTGAGTTATTGACGTAAAAGCAGCGATTTTTATTCCTGTCTTGTCTTGTTCGAATAAAAGTTCGAATAAAAGTGTATTAAATAATATAATTAAAACGTGATATTATAAATAAATAATAAATAATATTATACAAAACATATTATAGATAAGTAGCAAAGAATATTACACGTTACATTGGAAATTAAAAGATTACGTTATACGATTTTACAGAATTTTTATTCGAACGGGACGAGAGACTTTCACTCGGTAACTTGTTGACGTAAAAATGTTGTAATACTGGCTGTAATACTAACTATAATACTAGCTGAAATACTACTGCATTGCACTCTGGATACTTCTTTATCGCGCTTGTGTATATCCTTTCCCGATTTATATTTTGGGCCCTGGTTAAGATACCTTAACCTCTTTTCGTCCTTGGTCACGAATGTTGTATGTGGACAGTTAACCTTTTTTTGTCACGCACGTCAAGAATTTTTTGTCTCAAAATTGCAATATTTTCTTAGTTTTAAATACATTTAGATACAACCCAGGCAAAACAGATAAATTTATTGCTTCTTAGTAATAATTTTTCATCCTAAGTGATGACCATACCGACGAATTTAAAAAGAAAGCGACGAATTATTGTATACATTTTGGTCACTCGTTATGGTCCGCCAACGCAAGAGGTTAAGAGGAGTGTTGTATTGTGCGAATTGGCATCAAAAGAAAAAGGATGAGCGTTAAATTTTCTCAGTTTTAAATATATTTAGATATAATCCAGGCAAAACAAATAATAAATTTATTACTTCTTAGTAATAATAAGTAATCATTTCTATCCTAAGTGATATCATACCGACGAGTTCAAAAAGAAAGCGGCGAATTATCGTATACGGTTTGGTCACTCGTTATGGTCCGCGAACCAGTTGCCAGCGCAATGGGTTAACCTTTGTCTTAAAATCGCAATATTTTCTAAATTTTAAATATATTTAAATATAACCCAGGCAAAACAGATAATAAATTGATTTCTTCTTAGTAATAATTTCTATCGTAAGTGATATCATACCGACGAATTTAAAAAAGAAAGCGACGAATTATCGTATACGGTTTGGTCATTCGTTATGGTCCGCGAACCAGTTGCCAACGTAAGAGGTTAAGAGGGATGGTGTTTTCTGCGAATTGGCATCGAAAGAAAAAGGATGAGCGTCAAACTTTCTCAGTTTTAAATATATTTAGATATAATCCAGGCAAAACGAACAAAAAATTTATTACTTCTTAGTAATAATTTCTATCCAGTGATATCGTACCGACGAGTTATTGTATACGGTTTGGTCACTCGTTATGGTCCGTGGAACCAGTCGCCAACGCAAGAGGCTAATTTACAGTTTTTAATTTTTGAAATTCTGTGAATTCCGAACTTGATTCTCCTTTTATGCGTTATTTTTTCCATTTGCCAAAAAATAAAATGGAATTCAATTAAATTTGTTATAATTGAAATTAAAAATTCTTCTGTCCCTGACGAGGTTGAAATAAAGTCACAAATTCCCAGCTTCGTTTCTCTCTTTCTTTCTTTCTTTGTTTCCATCCATCGATTTCTCAGATCCGGTCTCGAAAAGTTGTTCCCCTATGCACACGATGGTGTTAGTCAGCTCGCTCGCTAAGCTGAGCCGCAGTTGAGAACGTGTTGCGCAAACCTCGGTCAATTACGATCCGAGGTCTAATTAAACCGCGACGCATCGCACACGTTGTAAGCTCAGAAGAGCCGGGAGAGCCTGGTAAACTCGACTCGCTCGCGATCTTTCTGGAACCTCCGGAAATTTTCGGCTCGCAGCGATGGAAACGTGTTTTCGCGGAAAGAGAGCTGTCTATTAGGAAACGAGTTACGAGTCGTTCGTTCGAATAACGAAGACACAGGAAGCAGCCACGTCTAAACCGACAGGGTTTCGATTGTTAGGCGCGCGATCGACCGTGGGCACCGTGGAGATGGCGAGTCGTGGATAATTTAGAGATCACTAAATGCGGACCGCTTCGCGAGTAACGCGAGTAACGATGGCGAAAGTAAGCCTCGGAAACGGGAGGTGTAATTCGTGTCGACGACCTCCGCCGCCTAATATTACTCGGTGGCGCGCGCTATTCGAACGCCAGAACACACTGCGTGTCTTTTGACAAATTTTCGAATATTATTTTTCACAAATTTCACAAAATTCATTTCAAAGTATCACTTCGAAAGTGATCTACTTGTGAAATAACGAGATCATATTGCGAAGTATTTCGTGGTGTTCTTAGAAATTTTCAAGTAACATTGCTTTTCGAATAAATAAATTTTCGAATATTATTTTTTAACATTCGAAGCTATTATACTTTTTAAAGTATCACTTCGGAAGTGATCTACTTGTGAAATAACGAGATTATATTGCGAAGTATTTCGTGGTGTTCTTAGAAATTTTCAAGTAACATTGCTTTTGACAAATTTTCGAATATTATTTTTTAACATTCGAAGCTATTATACTTTTTAAAGTATCACTTCGGAAGTGATCTACTTGTGAAATAACGAGATTATATTGCGAAGTATTTCGTGGTGTTCTTAGAAATTTTCAAGTAACATTGCTTTTGACAAATTTTCGAATATTATTTTTTAACATTCGAAGCTATTATACTTTTTAAAGTATCACTTCGGAAGTGATCTACTTGTGAAATAACGAGATTATATTGCCAAGTATTTCGTGGTGTTCTTAGAAATTTTCAAGTAACATTGCTTTTGATAAATTTTCGAATATTATTTTTTAACATTCGAAGCTATTATACTTTTTAAAGTATCACTTCGAAAGTAATCTACTTGTGAAATAACGAGATCATATTGCGAAGTATTTCGTGGTGTTCTTAGAAATTTTCAAGTAACATTGCCTTTGACAAATTTTCGAATATTATTTTTCATACATTTTGAAGCTATTATACTTTTTAAAGTATCACTTTGGAAGTGATCTACTTGTGAAATAACGAGATCATATTGCGAAGTATTTCGTGGTGTTCTTAGAAATTTTCAAGTAACATTGCTTTTGACAAATTTTCGAATATTATTTTTTAACATTCGAAGCTATTATACTTTTTAAAGCATCACTTCGAAAGTAATCTACTTGTGAAATAACGAGATCATATTGCGAAGTATTTCGTGGTGTTCTTAGAAATTTTCAAGTAACATTGCTCTTGACACATTTGTGTAAAAAATTATTATTCGAGACAAATTTCGCCCAGGTTCGTCTAATTCGAGTGTTGTTTCGTTGAAAAAGAAAAGAAAATCACCCTGGTTGGTCGTCTTAAGATACTTTGATCAGGAACCAAAGCACATATAAGCGCAGCGAAAAGAAATAGAAAGAGCATCGCAGCAAGCGTAAACTAGCATTATAATATTTCTGCATCAATAAGTTCCGGAGTGGAAGTCTTCTCCTGTTCAGATAAATCGTTTTCTGAAACTGTAAAGTATAATTCTTAATTATACCCGTACAACGTAGCAACACGTTCTCTCGTCCGTCGACTTGAAATTAACTCGAGCTTCACTCGGAAATGACGTTGCAGATGTCGTGACAATGACGGGCCAAAGATATCCCGCGATTGCACGCGAAAATTCATTTCACCGAATTAAATCGTTCTCTGCTCGACTTCTGGTCCCCGGTGAACGTAATTGGCCGACAGCTTACAATTGTAAATTCTGGGCGAAGAAGCTGCGTCTGTCGGGTCCAACACTGTCCGTGGCGCGAAATCAAAGGAGTTCTTGTACGGGAACTTTATTAGCCTTTATTAACCTAATCTCGTTTCACGGAACGAACGTGAAAAATACGAGCTGCTGAGGCCAAACGAGGAAACACGTTGCCCGGTGAAAGATAAATAAAACGAACAACGAACGCTAAAATTCGACGATCTTAGTGCCTATTAATACACACAGTCCACACTTTTGCCCATTTAAGCATCCGTCGCTATCTCCGTCTAATTCTTGTAAGCCATACTCGATCGATCGTATTATTAGATTGGCCAATAACTTCGTGTGGTTTTTTTCTTTCAACATGGTTGTAGGCGTAAGTTCGTCCATTTGACAGAAGACATTTCAAGCTTACTTTTTCTTATCAAAACTTGCTTTAAAGAATACTGTAATAAACTTGTAAAAAATATTTTTCAATATATTGCTCAAGCAAAAGATTTCTTTTTCAGCAGAATGGTGTACGTCGTGAGAAAAATAACTAATTTCATCAGTTTAACAGAAAAACACGGTATCATTAATAGTTTCCGAGATATTTGACAAAATATGTTCTCGCAATTTTGGGGGTTTTTACCCCCTCGACGATTGCCGATAGAAAAGAAAAACACGAGTCAAATATTTCTTTCGAAAACTACATTTATGCGAAATTTCATCGAAATCGGCATAATTCACGCTATGTTCTTCTAAATCGTACTCGATCGATCGTGTTATGATTTCCGCGCGGTTTTTACCAAAAATTGTATGCAAATTGGTCGAGTTTTTCCTTTATTGCGCGTTCATTCTAACAAAGGGGAAATGAAAACGAGTGTCCTCGACGTATTTTGTAGCTTCACTGTAAAGTGCGACACAAGCATGCAAAAAGTGATCCGTGACGTTTATAGTGAAGATGCTTTATCGGAACGCGTGTGCCAAAAATGGTTGGCCAAACTTCGTTCCGGTGATTTCAACGTTAAACGTGCTTCGCGTTCGTGGAGACCAATGGGAATCGATAGCGACAAGATAAAGGCATTGGTCGAGTGAAAATCGTCGCTACGTGACACGAGACGCGACAGAAATTCCGAACGCGTGAAAATCAAGCGCGGAAAATCATTTGAAGGCAGCATTTATTGGATACGCGAGTGAGCTCGATGTTCAGGTAGCAGACCAACTTGAAGAAGTTCGTCCGATTGGCGCGTCACCACGTGCGAGCCACTTCTGAAACGCGAGGGAAAACGATCCATTTCTGAAAACGATCCATTGCGATAAACAGGCGACGAAAAATGGATCGTCTGCAGTGACATCGAGCGGAAAAGATGGCGGCGGCAAGCGCGACGAACCGGCCGAAAGCACTTCGAAAGCAGAGATTCGTCAGACGAAGGTTTAGATTAGGTTTCTCGGGTTAGGTTAGGTTACGTTTGTTAATCTGATGGGATTGGAAAGGCATCGTGTTTTTCGAACAGCTTCCAAGGAACGAAGCGGTCGGTTCGAGAACGTCTGCTGTCGACAGCTGGACGAATCAAGCAATGCCATTCATTAAAAAAAAAAAAAGAAAAAACGTCGAAAATCAGTGAGTTGCGATAACGTCAGATTACATACATCATTGGAGTCTCGTCGGAAATCGTTGCAGCTAGACATTCGCTCTATTCGGAAATTCTTTTAAGAGAAAAATATCTTTGACTCCGGCTTTGATAACGATATCAAACCTGGACTACTATCTGGCTCGGTTTTCCCCCCGCCAAAATAACACGACATTTCTCGAGCACGGAATAATTATGAAAGCTGCCGGAAAAATGGCAAAAAGTCAACGAGTCAAAATGTGCAACACGTTCAATAGGAGGAAAGTTTTGTGGTTATTTACTCAGAGAACACCGCACCGGAATTACAGTTAGAGAAGGCGGCCAACAGGCAATAAATCTGACGTCTAGAGCGTCAGATTCGATTAGTCGCGACTGTAACAGCCGCGGCTAAACGGGCAATTAAAACAACCGTTCGCAATCCGAACACTGGCGACTATCGACCCTCTTCGTTTCCCACGAGCGTCGAGATCCGGCGGCGTTTCCTCCTCGGCGGAGAGAGCTGCGACTAAGTAATGACCGATTCGGTAACGATTCAAAGGGCCAAAACGTTTCCCTTTGAGGGCTGGAGTTTGCAGTCTGACAAGTCTCTCTCTCTCTCTCTCTCTCGCCCTATGGAGGCCGCGCACGAGCGTGGATATTATATCCCGGCGGGAGCGTTGAAATATCCGCTCAAGCACCGTCCACTCGAGCCACAGCCAAAGTCGAAGAGGTATCGTCGGGAGTTCGCCAGGATCGTTGTTTATTGGTCGCAGTAATGACGGTTTAAATTACCCGCTCCGCGGGCAGCGAATTGTTTTCAAAGCGGGTTTGGGCAGCTGTCGAGCCAGCCAGTCGCCAGTTGAAAATCAAAGGCCCAGCCTCGCGGACCGCGTTATGATCGGCCAATTATCATTTCAATGGGCTACTTCATTACACTCGGCCTCCTCGATTTTTGTCGCTCGCGCGAATCTCTAAGCGCGGAAATGAAACCAGTTTAACTGCGTTCGACGTTTCGTCAATCGGGAAATTCGTATTTCGGCGCGGTCGTTCGTGTAAGATTAAAAATTACTCTCGAGAAACACCGAATTTCAATGAGAAGTAATACAAATGTTATTATATGTCGGTTTACGTTAATAAAGTTGCCACAGAAGTGCTGTGTATTTTGCAAAAAAAAAAAAGTTTATAATATTCCTCGTACAATGTATTACTTTCCACAAAATCAGTTGATCATTTTCCCCAAAATGCATCTGGCATTCTCTCCGAGAAATAATCAAACTTTTTTTTTTTATAAAATGCACGTCACTTTTATTGGTAATATAAAGGAAATATATCACCGAATGATTTCTTATTGAAATTTGGAGTAAATGGTAATTTTACACATTTCGCACGACGAGTATACACGTCAACTGAAATAAAGTTTTCGACTGACGTGTACACGCGTCGAACGCGGTTGAACTGTTAACTTTACAATAGCAGCATATTTGCCCTGCGTTCGACGTGCTATACTATAATGTCATCGCCTCGATTTCAATTGCACGTCGCGCGAGCGATTTTTGAAACTAAATGCCGCGTGTTAATTCGAAATTACGCAAGTATCAAGTATCACGAAAGAAAGTTTAAGAGTTTAAAAAAAAAAAAAAATCGTTCGAGAACGACCTCTGAGAAATGGCCCCTGCAAATATATATGTACTGATCGCGTTCGACGTGCTATACTAATGTCATCGCCTCGATTTCAATTGCACGTCGCGCGAGCGATTTTTAAAACTAAATGCCGCGTGTTAACTCGAAATTGCGCAAGTCAAGTATCACGAAAGAAAGTTTAAGAGTTTAAAAAAAAAAAAATCGTTCGAGAACGACCTCTGAGAAATGGCCCCCTGCAATATATATATATATATATATGTACTGATCGCGCTCGCGTGAATGAACGCTCTCCGATTTATTTACAGCCTTGGTTTCTGTCGCTTCCAGCCGAATGTGTGTACACGGATTTTTCTTCTAAATTTGGCACGGAAAGTCCTCTCGGTTGCACGGTTGCACGGAGAGTCACGACTCCGGGTGCCGATCGGTTATTTTTAAACTCGTCGAACCTTGACCCCCGGAAGTTTCGCACCAGTCTCGTACCGGCGTTCGCGGCTATTAATTTTCGCCTTTGGAAAAACACTCTTCCGGCGACTTGCTTTCTTTCTTCTTCTTCTTCTTCTTCTTCTTCTTCTTTTTGCTTCTTTTCCTTTTTTTTTTTTCACCCCCTCGATCGGTTAAGAAGTTGGCAACGTGACGCAGCATCCCTCGCGCTTGGGCGATGTGTAGCAACTCTGCGGAAAGGGGGAGGGGGGTGTCGATCGACTTGACCCTTCGGCTTGGCCAGCCGTTGCTCGGAAACGGCGGATTCCAGCCGGGGTCAACGCTCGCCTCGCCGATCTCACGCGCGCCGTGTTCCTCGCTCGTCGACTTTCATTCCTCCCTTGGACCTTTATGAACGAAGGGCCATCCTTCCCCTGCAAGGGTGGAAAAGAACTAAGTGACAAGCGATTAGCAGCTTGCTGCGCAGACTGTGCCGCCCCCTATCCTCGCTCTCGCAATGTCACAGCGGAGTTTCTGCGTGCGTTCGCGTGACCGAGGGATCAGCGGATTGGGCGTAGGTCAGTTACGCAACGCTGCTGCTGGCATGGCCGAGCGTCCATCGCCGACACGTTAGCCTTCAACCAAGCTTATCCTCTGAGTTTTTCACTGCCTCCGAGCATCAGATTTATTTATTTATTTCGCACGGTGGTAAACTTTTGCGTTTGAAATTTCACCGTCGCATCTCGACGCCGTTCGGGACGGTGTCGGTCCCAGCGGACCGACGCTTCGTTACTCGTTGGGAGCGGTGTCGTATCGAGTCCGACTAGCACGCTTGGTTTTGGTTAATGTAAAAAATACACGTTCGGCGTGTTGAGACATCGACATTGTAGTTTTCGCGAAACCTGGATCACAGTCGATTCACTCTGCGTCGTGAAACCTAGAAATCGATGGACGTTTTCGAATTTTTTGAATCCTCCGAAATATCGTACGAAATCTTCTGGACTCGAACATTTCCAGACTGTATAAGTATGGAAATTCCGTTTAAGCCTCTCTTTAAGATCCTCGATCCAGAGATTGGAACTCTTTGTGCACGAAGAATGGCGTGGGGCGGGGGGGGGGGAGATGGGGAGGTGTGAGAGAGGAGCGAGAGGATCTATACAGGATTATCGAGGGATCCGAGGAGGTGTTTTCGATGAAAAATTTAACGAAACTCACGGCGACGGCTGTTCACTCCGGGACAAAGAAGAAGAGGAAATTGCCGAAATGGCGAGGGGGTGTCTGTCAAGATGGCCGACGAGTCTGTCGTCTCGATGGTTGACCTTTTCCTGGAACGAGAGATCGGGATGCAGCTGCCGGTGTTACTGAGTAAAACCCTCGATACCAAGGAACGAAACGAGAATATTGATCATTTTGAATTCGCATGAAATATCTCGTAAATGAATATGTTCCCACTGGGACGAAATGTGTCGATACGTACAAGTTCTGCTTCTTTATTTTTTTAACGCTTTTCAATCGGCAATTATTCATAACAATATACGTATTACTATATAGTCATAGTATATTACACATAATAATATATATACATAATATATATTACATATAATAGTATATAGCTGTATATATAATTAATTATTCATAGTAATATATTAATATAG
Source organism: Tetragonula carbonaria (assembly GCA_032399595.1). Lineage (NCBI taxonomy): Eukaryota > Metazoa > Arthropoda > Insecta > Hymenoptera > Apidae > Tetragonula > Tetragonula carbonaria. The sequence goes on from JAUCRC010000003.1 coordinate 1,541,953, forward strand.
TAAGCATGTAATATATATATATATATATATCATACAATATAGTGTTGTAATTAATAATTAAATTCGTAAAAGTTGGCTTGTCAAATTTTTACACGTCTTTCGCATCTCTAACAATTGCGTTAGGTTAGGTTCTCCATTAATTTCGAGTGTGAATTTTTCTTCCAAAAAAAAAACTGCCATATCAGAAACTAAGTGCGTGCCACGGTCGCATTTCAACGCGTTCGGGAAGGTGTCGGTCCCTGCGGACCGACGCTCCGTTATTCGTTCAAACGGTGTCGTATCGAGTCCGACAATTACGCTTGATTTTTGTATCAGACAACAGGGGCAATACGAGATGTAGTTTCCAGGAGTATGCATTGGAAATAATATACGAACATCGGACTCAAAGGCTGGAATCATTTTTACATATTCGCCGATTTGTCAACGAATAAAAGGTTGCGCTTCGGGAGAAAAAAAAAAAAAACGGAGAATGATACTCGAGAAAGGGCGTACAGGTTTCGGGAAAGACGCTGGTTTCTTGCAGCAGGCAGGCAGGCAGAGTCGCGATGTGTCGTTGCTTGTCGGCGCGCGCGGCCGGTTCTAGTTGTGAATATAACTCGGAGGTATTTAGGTGAGCGCGCATTTCCGCCTCGTAGGCTCGACAGAGACACCGAGAGTCCTCGACGCAAACGAGGAAGGAGACACTCTCGCACGAATACCATTTTCCCGCGTGCGTGTGCGTGTGCGTGTGTGTGTATTGTGTGTGCTTGCGCATGCGCCAGCGATGGGACCGATACGAATAAGGTTTCGAAACCTTCGACCAAACAGGCGTGCGGGAATGCATGATTAATCTCGCGGCCTTGTTCGCCAACAACCCCGATACATCGACGTATCGTTCCTCAACTAGCTCGATAAGTAATCATTTTCTTCGAGTCACTTCGCTGAAGGCAAAGAGAACTGATCGATGACATGTGTGCGTACTTTGTCTATCCAGTACAATCGTACAAACACGACTCACGATATCGTTTCTCATTCCCAAGATCACGCGAGATCTGATAACTAATAACTGAGAAGAATCGTAATCGATCGAGGCAAAGGTTCGTTCCCATCGCTGCGGAGCATATCCTGCTGATAAAGGAACGGCACAGAAAGAGAGAGAGAGAGAACACGGACCCCGACCACGACCTGGAGAACGGAGAGAAAGAAAAAGACACTTGGAGTGGTTCGCGCGGCGAGAGAGAGAGAGAGAGAATTCTAAGGATGCGAGAGGAATAAGAAGAACGGGAGAGAAAGAGACGCAACCGTGGATCGCGAGGTTAGAGCGAAAGTGAGAGCAGCGAGAGCAGAAGGGTCGTTGGAGTGAGAAGCCTGGACTAGAGGAGAGGAGGGGAGAAAGCGAACGATGGAAGGACCGAGAGAGCGAAGGAGGAATTAGAAGGATGGATTTCCCTTGGCGGAGAGGGCAGAGTGAAGGGGGCGAGGAGGGTCTGCGAGAGAGGCGAGAGGGCAGAATAGGGGGAACGGGTGAGAATTCGGGCCCGAAGGACGCGCGGAGGCAGACTAGAGAGGAGGGATGTAGCGATTTAGCAGACTTTCGAGAGACGACTCTCTCCGCGACCGTGACATCGGGAGTAATTTAGAGGCGACGAGCCTAGCTATCTTGCGAGGGGGAATTAAGGAACAGGAAGGAGAGACAGAGAGAGAGAGAGAGAGGGGCTAAACAAGTGGATGCGCCGACGAGAGGGAACGACCGCCGCCGGTGTTGTTCGCCGAGCTGGAAGAACAAAAGGGCGGAAAGAACGGCGGTGGTATTGCTGAAAAGAACGATCTCCGATGATAAACGCGGTAAACTAAGCTGCCTTATTACTTTTCTTTCACCTTCGCGTTCTGGGCGTTGTGAACGCAGTCGACGGTCGACTTTTTCTACTTTGTACTCCGTACAAAGAACGCCCTGGTTCACCGAAGCTCGGGGCAGAGAAAGATACGTACATAGAAAGCTTTGTTTTGTCAAAAGGAATCGTTCGACGAATGGCGCGGCGAACCGTGTCAAGCGCGAAAGTGTCTCTCTTGCCCATTGGCTTCGGCGTGTGATCGCAGAAACAGAGAGAGAGAGAGAGAGAGAAAGAGAAGCGCCTCGTCGAGAGGGCGAAAATGCGCACGGCGTAAATCTCGGCCGCAGGGAGAAACAGATGTTTCGGGAAACGGAGAAAAAAAAACGGTGGGAGAACGAGAGAGAGAGAGAGAGAGAGAAGCCGGAGAAAAGAGCGGCGGTAAAGCGGACAAGAGATCCCGAGAGTGAAACGTGCACTTGGCTAGTAAACAGTAGGTAAAAGCGTGACGGAGAGAGAAACTTAATAGCGTGTGACGGAGACGGACGACAACATTGGCAAAACGAAACGAAACGGTGTGTTGGGAAACAAGAAAGAGAAACGGATATGCGAGAAAAAGAGAGAGAGAGAGAGAGAGAGAGAATAGGCTGGCGAGTGAGTGGATGGAAACGAGGGGATACGTGTGTGCGAGAGCATCGTCGAAGCCTTGGTGCACCACCGAATGGAGGAGCCACCTGCAAGGACAATATAATCGACGTAGCGTGATCCTCGAGAACTTGGCCTCGCGGTTCTATCGATCTGTCGATCCGAGTCGCACGCGATACGCCTCGCGTGGAAAATTGACGAAAAATTCTCTCCGTTTCTCTCTGAGAAACAAGATCGTTTCACACCACTTTCGTAAGTTTACGAACGTGTCTGATCGTCGAATTTGTACAGGATAATCACCTTGCAATTGACACTCGTATCAAAGGAGTGTAAATGCGATTTTCAGGAACAAAGCCATTTCGTTTCGTGGTTTATCTCGAGCCACTATCTTAACCTCTTGCGCTGGCAACTGGTTCGCGGACCATAACGAGTGACCAAACCGTGTACAATAATTCGTCGGTACGATATCGCTGGATAGAAATTATTACCAAGAAGAAATAACGAATTTATCATTTGTTTCGCCTGCGTTGTATCTAAATACAATTTAAAACTGAGAGAATACTGCAATTTTGGGGCAAATTCTCGACGTGCGTGGCACGTCATTCCAGCGCGAAAGAGGTTAAATAATTCCATTCGCAACGCAAGATAACGCAACGTGCAATTTTACCGATCGTAAACGCGAGACGTGATAATATCGAATAGTGATAAAAAAAAAAAAAAAAAAAAGAGCGATCGCGAACGACGTGGACGGTGGTTGGGGGGACTTTCTCGAGCCCGAGAAGAGAGGAGATTGGAGAATCGATAAAAGGAGGAGTTTCATGGCACAATGACCGTCATTCAGCAGCCCGGCCGAGAGTTTAACGAACGACCGCGCGACTCCGTTTCTCCCTCGGCCGGCAGAGCGCGTCGTTGCGTAAACGCAATGTCGGAAAGGAATCGTAATGTGGAAAGGTCAGTGTCTTTCTTTCTCCGATGACGTCGACAGCCGGGCACGAACGCGCCTCTGAAAATATCCGCGGCGCGGCGTGGCGTGGCGTGGCGTGGCGAAAACCATCGAGCGTTCGCCTTTCCCCGGCTCTCTCCTCTTCTTTTCTCATCGGAACTAGGATCGCGAGAATTTACGCCAACTATGCGAACCTTTCTACAGCCCGTTCTTAATCGTTATCCTCCGCTCGTTTTTCCAGACTCGTGCCATTTTCGAGCTTGGGCACCGTGAAACTAGATCGTCAGCTCGACTGTTGCCTGCGACTGTCCACGCTCGACTGACGTTTTCTTTTTTATCAGGCCCACGCTGTGTAACCAAAATTCGAATAATTCAATAAGAATTTTATTGAGCTTGAGTAATTTCAACCATGAATAATCATACTTTCTTTTTTAATTTAATGGTAAAGTGACTAATATAACAAAGAAATATTTTTTTATTTTAGACAATTGGCACAATTTGCTGCTTAATTCTCAGTTGATGTCGATATATTGCCAGCGAACGTGCAAGTGGGATGTATCGAGTTGCAGTCAGATATATACAACTCGAGGAACAAATTTATTCAAGTGTCTTTGCTAGACTTTTGTAAACTACACCTGCCTAGAGAAAAGTATTCAGCACTTCACGAACATGCGTTGTTCATGATGTCCCTTTTCTGGGGAGTACTTATATCAGGGGTACCCATGAGTATAACCGTTTTTTGATACTGTACAGAATTTTATTTTATTTAACAGCTAATACAGTTTTCATTTGTAATATAATTGAACAATAAGCAGACTAAATTTCAGTGTACTTAACTGGAATATAGGTTATGTTACAATAAGCTAAATTATTGTCACTAGATGGCAATGTTTATTAAATTTGAAAAAAAAACATTACTTACGGGTACCCATGAGTATAGTTGCTTTTGATACTGTACAGAATTTTATTTTATTTAAGAGTTAATATAGTTTTCATCTGTAATATAATTGAACAATAAGCAGACTAAATTTCAGTGTACTTAACTGGAATATAGGTTATGTTACAATAAGCTAAATTATTGTCACTAGATGGCAATGTTTATTAAATTTGAAAAAAAAACATTACTTACGGGTACCCATGAGTATAGTTGCTTTTGATACTGTACAGAATTTTATTTTATTTAAGAGTTAATATAGTTTTCATCTGTAATATAATTGAACAATAAGCAGACTAAATTTCAGTGTACTTAACTGGAATATGGGTTATGTTACAATAAGCTAAATTATTGTCACTAGATGGCAATGTTTATTAAATTTGAAAAAAAAACATTACTTACGGGTACCCATATTATATTAAGGGTACCCATGAGTATAGTCGTTTTTTGATACTGTACATAATTTTATTTTATTTAACAGCTAATACAGTTTTCATTTGTAATATAATTGAACAATAAGCAGACTAAATTTCAGTGTACTTAACTGGAATATGGGTTATGTTACAATAAGCTAAATTATTGTCACTAGATGGCAATGTTTATTAAATTTGAAAAAAAAACATTACTTACGGGTTACCCATATTATATTAAGGGTACCCATGAGTATAGTTGTTTTTTGATACTGTACATAATTTTATTTTATTTAACAGCTAATACAGTTTTCATTTGTAATATAATTGAACAATAAGCAGACTAAATTTCAGTGTACTTAACTGGAATATGGGTTATGTTACAATAAGCTAAATTATTGTCACTAGATGGCAATGTTTATTAAATTTGAAAAAAAAACATTACTTACGGGTACCCATATTATATTAAGGGTACCTATGAGTATAGTCGTTTTTTGATACTGTACAGAATTTTATTTTATTTAAGAGTTAATATACAGTTTTCATCTGTAATATAATTGAACAATAAGCAGACTAAATTTCAGTGTACTTAACTGGAATATGGGTTATGTTACAATAAGCTAAATTATTGTCACTAGATAGCAATGTTTATTAAATTTGAAAAAAAAACATTACTTATGGGTACCCATATTATATTAAGGGTACCCATGAGTATAGTCGTTTTTTGATACTGTACATAATTTTATTTTATTTAACAGCTAATACAGTTTTCATTTGTAATATAATTGAACAATAAGCAGACTAAATTTCAGTGTACTTAACTGGAATATGGGTTATGTTACAATAAGCTAAATTATTGTCACTAGATGGCAATGTTTATTAAATTTGAAAAAAAAACATTACTTACGGGTTACCCATATTATATTAAGGGTACCCATGAGTATAGTTGTTTTTTGATACTGTACATAATTTTATTTTATTTAACAGCTAATACAGTTTTCATTTGTAATATAATTGAACAATAAGCAGACTAAATTTCAGTGTACTTAACTGGAATATGGGTTATGTTACAATAAGCTAAATTATTGTCACTAGATGGCAATGTTTATTAAATTTGAAGAAAAAACATTACTTACGGGTACCCCTAATATTTGCAAACAGATTTTTCCCCCATACGAAGTACACAAAAACAAAAATGAAATAAGAAGAAAAAATTTAGACGAGCATCTTGAAAATACTCTTCGTATTGCCACTGTCTCTATCAAATCAAACATTGACGAACTGGTCTGTCTAAAAAACAAGCTCAGTGTTCTCATAAAAAATTTTCATGTGTTTTCTCGAGTTGATATAAATATATTTTTCTAATCAATCGTGTATTGTTTCACTGTAAACTGTTTCAACATCCTCATAAATAATGTTACGTCGAACTATTTGCGCGGTTCTCGGCAAATTTTCGTTGGCCAACGAGGGCCAGAAAATTTGAAAGATCGGACGTACATTGACATTTTTCGTGTTTTTCGAAATTAAGTTGCCTCGTCGCTAGTTTCCGCTCGGATCTTGGCAAAGATCAAAGGAAATCCCTTTCGAAACGGAACGAAAACAAATGTTGTGGCATATGTATTCCTCAATTGACTCGCCATTCTCTCGTTCAAATACACGCACACTTGACACGCATCCAAATTCGACCTTAGGATCATAATTCGACCAGTTGTACGATCATACTATATCGTGTGTTGCGCTCATTCTGTTCGTTTTCATCGCAAGGGAGCGTCAAACGATTTATGACCGTTGATTAATCTACCGACGTTTTATACACTTCTATTCAAAATCATCTGTTCCTTAAAGCAAAGTAATATTTTATTACACTTGAACGTAGATAAATAGTCAGCTTGGCACCAGCAGCAGGTCCTCTACATCATTTTCGGAACTCAATACATACTAATCGCCTTCTCTTTTGTCCTCTACATTTATTCAAGATATTCTCCTCTTCGTTACCCCAGAAAGAGGACTCTAATTCGTCGAATAGATGTCACTGTCTTTTTCCATCTTATATTTCAGTTTCAGAAACTTCCTGTTGTCACTCCTCATTTTTTCCAATAACCTTATATCTTTGGCTTTGATATTTTTAGGATTTAAATATACAATTTCGCCGCTGTGAAACAGAAAATTTCGTATTCAGCCGAAGTATGGCGGATCTGCTCTCTCTTCTTCTTTATTCTTAATTTCCTTCGTCGCATTTGCACTTATTAACTTGAAATGCAAAGGGGAGACACTTTAGAACTCTTTCAACCGCGATCCTCTCGTGGCCACGATAATACTTTGTAATTACTCCTGGGTAAACAGGAGGAGACGATTGATCGGTAAATTAATTACCAATGTACGACGAGAGCGACTGAAAGTCGATTTATCTGCTGACTGGAGGCGCCAGATCCTGAGAAAGAGCGAAAGTTGCGCGAGTTTGGCGAATTCAATCCAATCGTTCGATCGAAGTTTTTGTCCACCTTTTTGCTCTCGACTCGAGTCACTCGAGATATATTGGAGAGATTTCTCTCTGTCTAAGCTCGGTAACTGATTTAGTTAATTCGATAAGTTCAAGTAATGAAGGAGTGGCCCAATCGTGGTTTCTGGCGGAGCACAGAGCAAGTTTTGATAATAAAGAAAAAGAATAATATAAGATACGAAGATATTGAAATTCGCTCGACTATTAATATATATCGTCACGATCGATTTATTTATTGAAAGCAAAATTATTCCCTAACCAACCACCTGATACGTTGACTTGATAAATTTCTGGAAGATCCTACCTCCCGATGCTTTTTCAAACCTACGAATGTTTGCAACTCCTGCGTGAAATTAATCAAGTACGATCATCGATCGAGAACGACCGACGAGAATTTTAAAGTAACTCGACGATTCTCTCTAGAATAGATCTATAAATAATTTGATCGAGAGCAAAACAGGCTGCATAAATCCCACCAAAGAGTTGAGTTATCTTGTCTTTCTCCAATGGCCTTCTCACGGTCTGTTTACTATTTATAAACGCGCTTTTGTCGTTAAAATAATTCAATGGCACTCGAGGAGAAAAAATTGGCAAGTACAAAAGTTTTCTGGTTTTCTGTTTCGCCGACTCAGATCAGCAATTCGCGAAACAGAGAAACTTCGTTTCTTCTAGCTCTTCTTATCCTCGACTCGTGAGATTGACACGAGTTCGCTCTCGATGACGTGAAAACCCGAGCGTGAAAAGAATGTGTACCCCCAGGGGAGAGGTGAACGCGTTTGTGAAGCAAGCGAATGGCCTCTGGTTTCTGAAATCTCTTCCCTTTCGAATCACCGAAACTGCGAAGACGAACGGGGGCTCGGCCATTTGCCAACGTCTGACCCTGTAATTAAGTTTGCGCTGCTGGTAATACCGTTACCTGCTTAACCGTCCAATTTCCTTGCTAATCGTTTCCATTCTCCCGCGAACCTAGCTACTTTTTCCTCCTTCTCCCCCCCTCCCCCCCTCCTTTTGGGGTTGCAAACATTAAAATGGTAAAAATGGCAGCGACGCTCAGAGTTACGAATGCCAATTGTCACGGTGATAGAAGACACGAAGATAAAATGTTCCACATCAACCTCAGAGTCAGATTTCTGACTATGTTTGTTGTGGGGGATGCCAAGGAGCAATAAACGTAACGTGAGTGACGCATGCTAGTGTCAGATTCCTATAAAGAAATCGACAACGAGATCTGAACGAAATTCTATCTATTCCGAACGATAATTTGTCGAAATGAATATTCGAGACAGTTATCATTTATATTTAGTATCTGGCAAATAATTTCAGTCACCTATCCTAGTGTAGGGCATTGCGTTCTTGTGGCCTTGGGTCCTACTGTCGGTATAATTGACACTGTGGCAAAAAAAGGTAACACAATCGACTGATTTTTAAATGAAATCTATGAACGAAATATTTTTTAATAAAATTTAAAATTTTTTCGTGGGCCCTTGTCGATAAGACCTTATAGAATCTTTATATTAATTTATTTTTGTGTTTGAAATTTAAAATTAAATTAACATTTGATTGGGAGTTAAATTTAATTAAATTTCGATGTATGAAATAAACGTAATGTGAGAAACGCAGTACTGTTAAGCAGTACTGACCTGTGTCAATAGCCAAAAACGATGACGTTGTTGGATTAGGAATTACTCATCTTAGTCGTCCTGTATTATAATATTTTTGTATTTATGTAAGTTCCGGAGTGGAAGTCTCGTCTTGTTCTAACAAAATAGTTCTGTGAAACTGTAAAGTATAATTCTTAATTATGTCCTTACAACATAACAACGTGATCGGAAAGGACGCATAGAGAGTTCCAACACACATCGACTGTCGGTAAAATAGTACACAACAGTCAGTGAAATAGTCAGTCAATAAATCTGTGTACTATTTACCTAGTAAGTCAGCAACGAAGGTCACTACCTCACCGTGGAACATTCTCAAATTTATCTCATATTCTTAGGGTGAGAGGAACTGATATGGGGTTTAAAGTCCCATGTGTCCCTCGAAAATACCGAAATACCAACTAAGACGAGAGATCTCTCGTCTTAGACTAGAAGACTCGTCTTTCTTGCATTAATCTTTCTCTCACTATTCGAATTGATAACTACACTTCTTCGTGTTGTAATTAACCGATTAACTGCGGAATTTCGTTTTAAAAATCCCTGAAATTAGCAATTAAGATCAAGTAGCAATTAAAGTCATTACTAAATTAGCAATTAAAATAATTACTAAATTTTTGCGAGAAAAGTAAAGCAAAACGAGGATTACATTTTCATTCGATGAAAAATCAACAATTCATTGTTAAAATGGTTATTGATAGTAATTGAGGGAATAGGTAAAAAAATCCATGCAAAATTTATTCTGAATTTTACAAGTTTCACTTTCTTGCAACGAGTCAGAAATCATACTAAGTCCCTCATAGTCCGCGCATCTCATTTTGAAATAATATTTTAAATTGTTAGAATACTCGATACTGTGTATACAAAACAATCTTACCATATTCAATCATATATAATGAATATTATATTCAATATAATAATATCGAACGCGGTTCACTGTTCAACTCTTTCGCTACGATGAATGCGCAATCCTAACGCAGATATGAACTTAATTTTTACTACGAAAAGAACGTAACTATTAGTGGCTAATGACGTGAGGTCATAGTCTTAATTCTTTGCTCAAATTGCGGCAAACTAATACATAACAGATGAATTTATTTACCATACAAAATAGAAAATATATTTAATAACAATATTATGTAATATATTCTGCTCTACCAACTTATTCAAAATGAAATGCGAAATTTAACGGGTGACTAGAGCTCTCAGTGCACAGCGAGCGTCAGACGTTGGTTAGACTATAGTCCTCGTTAGGATACTATGGCTGACTATAATCGTTAGTAGCGAAAGGGTTAATAGGACTGCACGTCGCATTGATCTAACGATTCATAATGGATACGTCGCGCTAACCTTCTTTCTTTTTACGTGGAGGAAATCTTCATAAGACAGCTGAGTCTTTTAAGGGAAGACCCAGGTAGTGTCGGATTTTGACTAAAATCTCCACGATGGCCGTCCTCCGCACGTTGGGAGAGAGCTTCAGGACCATTTTATACACACAGAGCTCTCCCGTGCTGTTGTCCTAAAGAACAATGCCTTTTTTTCGCTCGAACAGGGGCTCTAACCCTGGACCCCCAGATTAAGAGTCTGATGTTTTACCGACTGAGCTATCCCCACCTCACGCGCTGACCTAACCTTCGTATATGACATGACGGACCCAAAGTGGGACTTACGAACAATACGTAAACGTGGTTTGTTTTATTTTCCCGATCGTTTGCAGTGGCGTGGCCGTATCGTGCGGGGAGTGCAGCAGTAGCGGTACCAGCGATATCACGGAACCGGGCTCGCCGTGCAGCACGAGCAGCGACGAGGGGGTAGCGATACGTGGCGCGCCTGCCAGTCCACTTCCGTCCCTACCCAAGCTGGCGCCGTCCTCGCAGATCAGGCCCCAGTGGCCCTGGACCCCGCCGTTGGCTGCCACCGCGTGCTCGACCTACAAAAGGCTGAAGGGCGAGCCGGAGGTTGGCACATTGCCGAGGTCCGGGGCTGCCGATCCCAGTTTCCGCGGCAGCAACAAATCCACCAGCGGCAAGCCGAACGCCCAAGGCCACCATCACCATCACCTTCATCACGAGTCCCAGGGGAAGATCACCGAGTACTTTAAAACCCAAATCAAACCGCAACAGCCCAAGGTAATTACGGTTGCATTCTCTAATCGTGTATGACTGTATTCTACGCGGTTTTACTATATTCGCAGATCAAGAAAAACAACAGCAGCGAGGGTATGTCGGTGCTGGTCGCGAAGAGCTCGTCGGAATTTCGTAGACCAGCCACGGTGCAGAGGAACAAGGGCGGACTGGCCAAGTATTTGAGCAGCGTGTTGCCGAACGGTAGGACAGCGTCGACCAACGACTGGGAAGCCAGGACCACTCTGACCATGTCTCCGCCGCCCACGAAGAAGCCACCGCCGGTAATTGTGCCGAGGACCAACGGCAAAATCGACAAGAAGCTGGCCAAGCCAGTGCCTAGCCTGCCCATCTCCAACGACGTGCTGAAGAACTGCAAGATCTCGTCTATCAGGTAGGCGAAACTCCAGCAGCCACCCCTCTTTAACCCTTTGACTGCGGAGCGTACAGATGATGAAACACGCAGCACTTTAGCTGCAACGCTGGGGATTATATTCGATTTTTGTGGGGGAAAAACTAATCCTGAGAGCACAGGAAGCCTATGATGCACTTTTGCGAAAAGCGGTGCATGTATATAGTGCAGCTGTTTAAAATAAATTAAGGGCGCTGCTCGCAGTCAGAAGGTTGACACGAGAGATATAATAAATCGTCCTTGTCGTCGATCAGATTGACCTCGGAAGCGTGTTCGAACGCGAAGAGTAGCTCGCCACCCTCCTCGACGCCGGTTTCTGCTCTGAGCAGCGACGCGGCCACCCTCGACTACAAGGGTTGCATCCTGTCGAAGCCGCACGTCAACGAGAACAACAACCTGACGAACGGTTGCGCAAGCATCTTGGGCTCGCTGAGGTCTCAGGGTAGCCAGGACCCGCTGACGAGGCTGTCGGTCCCCGAGGACACCGACGACTCCGCGAAGGAGAGACAAGCGAGCCCGGCGGACGAGGACGACGTGGAGGAGGAGGAGGAGGACTCGAGGAGCAGCGAGTCGACGAAGCCGCTTCTGTCGCCGATACTCTCAGCCCCGACTACCATACGATTTCCTGCCCGAGAGCCAGAGAAGGACAGGCAACAAGGAACGGACAGCGGCGTCTGCCGGTGGGACAAGTGCGAGGAGAGTTTCGATTCGAGCGGCGAGCTTCTTGAACACTTGCAGGTACCATCAACCACGACGACGATATATCACTCTCTCGCGCTTTTCATCTTTCGACGAACCGAATTGCAAACAACGTTCCGACGAAGGTCGAGCGTTTTTTCTTTTTTTTTTTTTTCTTTTTCGATCGATCGGTTCCGCGAGTAATTCGAGCACACACATATAGCAGTTGGAATTAACGAAGCTCGTTGTATCGTGTTTCGCAGTTTTCTGTTACAGTTGTTGGGGTCAGTCACTCCTCGAGTCCCAAATTCTTTTTTCTCTCTCTCTCTTTTCCTTTCGAGCGTAATCGATATTGCAACATCCGTCGTGTGGCTACCGGGTATCCGTTTCGGGGATACAATGCGGATTTTTGTCAAAAGTTGGATGTTGCTCCAACCTGGACGTTGACAAATATGCGAGTTGTACTGACAACCAAGATTCAAACCTTCGTTTATTTAATTTCCTTGAGCTGTTAACATCATAGATAAGAGCATCATAGATGAGAGCTTTTGTTCATTACTTTGTTTTGAAGAAAAACGAACATGTTCCATTTGGATTAAATGCTTTAAAAGTGGTGATTTCGAGGTAAAAAAAGGCCCAAGAACGTCCAGGTCAAACGAAAAAATTTAAAGCATCATTGGATGGAGAATGCATGTCAAACTGGAACAAAACAGTTTCAGAGAGATCAAACGTAAAAGTTTGCTCAGCAAAACAATTAATCCCGATCGATTACATGCAGTGGGAAAGATCTTAACACTTTACCGGTAGCCTATTAATCGGCTACTATTTATCGGTCGGTAAAGTATTGATATCGTATAATAATATATTTATATATTTTAACACTTTACCGGCCGGTAATATTGTATATTAATATATACAAATATATTATTATACGATATTAACACTTTATCGACCGGTAGCCTATTAATCGGCTATTATTTATCGGTCGGTAAGGTATTGATATCGTATAATAATATATTTATATATTTTAACACTTTACCGGCCGGTAATATTGTATATTAATGTATACAAATATATTATTATACGATATTAACACTTTACCGACCAGTAAATAATTATTAATCGGCTACTATTTATCGGTCGGTAAGGTATTGATATCGTATAATAATATATTTATATATTTCAACACTTTACCGACCGGTAATATTGTATATTAATATATACAAATATATTATTATACGATATTAACACTTTACCGACCGGTTAGCCTATTAATCGTCTATTACTTACCGCTACTATTTATCGCTATCGGTCGGTAAAGTGTTAACACTAAACGTACCAAGGGGGGGGGCGGGTCAAATGACCCCTTTTCAAAATTTACTTTAAAATCGTACATTCAATTGTTATTTCTTTCGCTAATCTGACTTTCTGTAAATTCTTATATTATCTGATTATTCTTAGCTTATTTTTTATTGGTTTATTATTATATTTTAATTTAAAAAATTAATTCTTTTTATCAGACATCTAATGAAACTTCAAACTAATATATTCGCGTATATATATGTAATAAGCTAATTTAAGTTATTAGGTTCATACCCCAACGATAAATTTAATAATTTTTATATAATTACAAATAAAATATATATATATATATATATTCGTCGCAACATCGTTTGGATGTTTAACGTAGCTCTATGGCTACTCGGGGGGCCACGGACGATGGAGAAAGTTATACTTACGTTCGGAAAAACTTACGTTGCGTTTCAGGTAGCGCACATCAACACGCAAACAGGAGGCGATAATTTCGTGTGTCAGTGGCAAGGCTGCAAGGTGCAAGGCAGGAGTTCCTGTTCGCGGAGGTGGCTCGAGCGACACGTGTTGTCCCACGGAGGCAACAAACCGTTCCGGTGCATAGTCGACGGCTGCGGCAGCAGATTCAGTTCTCAGGTAATGCGTCGTGTCCGATGCTCGGCTGCCCAGCAACTGGCGGCCAATCTTTGTCGCGCTTTGGACAGCCGCTACTGTGATGATGATAATGATGATGATAATGATGATGATGATGATGATGATCTCTTTCGTCGTACGTGGACAAGGGATGTTGGTGAAATTCCTCGTGTCCTCGCTGTCTTCTATTCTTCTCCTCTGTTCGCGCATCGACCGAGAAGGATCGATCGTAAATATATATAACATAAGCCTTTTCACTGTGTTCTCGCCGTGTGACTCTGCAAGCGGACGTGTAGATGTCGATCGATTCGTCTTCCCGAAAAACGTTCATTCTTTCATACACCATCCGAGATCGGAGATTGCCGAGAAGAGAAAAATCGCCGTTGGCGGATGGATGATACGCTTGCTTCTCACTCGAAGGAGGTCGAAGACGATGATCACAGGTGGTCTGTCACATGAACTGTATACTACTCGATGGCTTATTCGTTTCACGATCCAAGTGATCGAACGAGAGAAGAGGGTTTGGTAAAACACCACTTCTCGCGCTCTCGTATCTTTTCTCTAAACCACCGTATTATCTCCGTATCTTTTCTCTGTTTATTCTTCCGCCAATATCCGCTCGTCGCTCACGCGCCGAACTCCCGCTTAAATCGCTTGCATTGAATTGAAATTTTGAGCAGAATTTAATGAAAACTAATGAAACTTATTTTTCCCATTTATCAAGCGTTCGAGTGTTCAGGATATGCTGAGATCTGATGATGATGATGATGATGATGATGATGATTTATATATGTGGTATATATCTATCTGACGTTTGTCCTCTGATATATTGTCCCCTGACAATAAGGTTGGGTAATGTATGGCTTCGTCTAAACGAGGGACTACGTGTTCGTTGCTCGTCTCAAAGGCGGCACGATCTCGCAACGAATGACTCTCGTTCGAAATTGTCAAGCATATCGGACGTACTCCCTGGTTACCGATCTAGAATTTAAGAAGAGAGTCTCCAAGGCTCGGTTAAGAACCAAAGAAAATATTTTTCCGCAGAAAAATTCGATTTTTCACTTCACTTGATTTTGGGATCACTTCACATGCCGCACGTGTGTGTGTGTTTCTCTCTCTCTCCCTCTCTGTTTCTTTCTCTGTTTCTCTCTGTTTCTCTTTCTCTCGTCACGTCTTCGACGTGTGTGTTTCTCGAAAAAATCTGTCTTCTTTTGTCTTAACCGTTGCCCCACGTGCACCCATGCGCGTACCTGGTCGACGCAATAACACCGGATGTTGCCTCGGTTTTTTCTTCGGAAAAAGGCATTTTTCAGGGAAGAACAGTTTGCAAAAAAGAAAACAAAGCCTTTACTCTCTGGACTGGAGCTCGATTTGTCTCTCATTTTGCTCGCTCGTTTGCCTCACTTTTCCCAAGAAAAAAAAAAAAAAAGGAATCATATCAATCAGGTTTCATTGCATTACACGCCTAGATTCATCGTCGTTGTCGTCGTCGTCGTATTCTACTTGTACCTCTATTTTTTTTCAAAAAGAAAAAAAGAAAAGAAGAAAACAATAATTGGACAATCTGTTGCACAGTTTTTCTCAGACACAAATACAAATTGATACAAATTGATCCTTCCATATGGACGAGAATCGCGCCGTTCCCCTGGAAAGTGCCAGTATCTTGCGTTGTAACTGAGCGAATCGTTTTGCAGACGGCGCTCGAGAGGCACGTGAACGGCCACTTCAATCAGCCGGAAACCAGCAACAACAATGCGAAACGGAGCTGCGAGAGCGGCGGGAAACTGGTGAGAAGAAACGGGAAACGGCTTCGATACAGGCGGCAACCTTGGTCTGGTAAATATTGCCTTCTCACCACTTGCCAACTGGATTTTTAACATAGAATATTTACCGGCGGGGAGGGGGGGTGTTTGGGCAAAAAATGTAACGCGTCACGCTCTCGATCAGGAACTTGGAGGGGGAGGGGGATGTCACGCGATTAAGGAGAGAGATAAATTTACGAGCGATGTGTTGTCATCGGTTGTTGATGCTGTAAAAGCCCCCATAGACGTTGAAACGTGCTGCGATGCATGCATCACTGATACAAGCACTACTAAGAAGCAAGAAATCACTGATGCAGGAATAGACTTCTAGCATTAGTTGGACAAAGAAAGTCCGTGATAATAAACCTAACGTTACTATCACTGATATTGCAGCTGAAAGACGATCCGACATTATAAAACACTTGTTTCAACTTTGACGTTCACACGAAGAACTGAAGAATCGGTAGAGCGGAGGCAAGCTGATTCTGAAACATCACCTGATGTGTTTCATGAAACCCAGGAGTTGATGCATGCATCGCAGCATGTTTCAACGTCTACGGGGGCCTTTAAGGAGTGAAGCATTAAGGCCCCCATAGACGTTGAAACAGCTATGATGCATGCATCACTGATACAGGCACTATTGAGAAGCAAGGAATCACTGATGGAGGAATAGACTTCTAGCATTAGTTGGACAAAGAAGGATTTCGCTATCTTCGTCTGTCTGTTTATTTCCTGGTTAAGTGTCTTCTCGGGATCTTGCTCACCAACTGAACCTGACTCTGACGAGAGGGCCTCTGACAGTTGTACCATCAGTGATTCCTTGTTTCTCAGTAGTGCTTGTATTAGTGAAGCATGCATCGTAGCTGTTTCAACGTCTATAGGCGCCTTTAAGGTTGTCGAGACACAGATAATGGGCAAGCGGGATTGCGAGGAAAATAAAAGTAGTTGATAAAATTATAGTCATCGCCAACCAATTCTGTCGGTAAGAAATTAACAGGAATAAAAATAAAGCAAACATACGTGAAAGGGTGTCAAGTTTTGTTTCCTTACAGAAATGAAGTCAGACATATTCAATGTGACATGCTTCAAGGGCGTTAAAGCCCCGCTCTTTCTTTTTACACCTGGTTTCACCCCCTTTCTTTCTTTCTTTCTTGCAGCGAGGCTTTTCGATTATTTCGACTCCGGAGTGATGGAAGGACTCCAACACAGGTTACTTCAATTGGCGAAGTCGAGGACGCAAGGTCGCCTCGCGGAAACACCGGGAAACTCGATGGCCCTAACTAGTCAAGTGAGTTGAGAACCGGAAGTGACTCGCCACTCGCCGCGACCATCAGGATCTTTTTACTAACGTTTGCGTAACCTTGTTTCGCAGGTATTAGCCCGAAGAGTGGAAATGGACGGGAGGATTAAGGTCTTGTTGCGGTGGCATCCTCCAGATATGTGAGTAGTTGAAGTTTAGACCAGAGATCGAATCGGTATTACAACAAAAAAAAAAAAAAAAAAAAATGGTAAAATACCGGTACTTTTAGGTAATTATTCTGTTGTCGCGATGGGAACTAAATGGCTTCGGATATAGATTTTGATATATTGTAGTAAATGTTACAAAATAAAGATATACAAATTAGGTAGTATCGTGTTTCAGTAGAAATCGTAATAGGACTTGAAACTGAATTATCGGCTGAACTTGTTAATCCCATGAAAAATGCTTTTCGACGGTGACACTTTTTTTTTCTTCAGCAGAGTTATTCCTTGATTTAGAGTTCCCCTCAAATATTCTTCTTTCACTCATTTCCATACATAACTAGACTTCTTATTGCTTCTTACGAGACTTTAAAAAAATAGTGGGGAATATTATTTTTCCAGAGTTTTTTTTTTAGCAGAGTTATTCCTTGATTTAGAGTTCCCCTCAAATATTCCTTTTTCACTTATTTCCATACACAAAAACGAAAACTATACGTTTAACCTTTTACACTCGACTGTCTGAGACTGAGGATATTTCAATCTAGGCTGGGATTTTCTGTTTTGATAATGTCTCTGATAATTCTAACGAATGTATACATTTAGCGTTGTAATAGATGTGACGTGTAATAGCATAACATTTGAACAGGCGTCTAGAGTAAAAGACTATAACGACGACATAAGAAGAACAAAAGAATTTCAGAAGAAGAAATCTCTGAAGACAGTCCAGTCAATTGACACTCGGTGTTTCACGTAAACTACACTTCTTATTGTTTCTTACGAGACTTTAAAAAAATAGTGGGGAGAATATTATTTTTCCAGAGTTTGAAGCTACTTGTCATTAACCCTGAAATATATATATATATATATATATATATATATATATATTGTACTTATTCTAGTAAACCCGCGATGCACGTTGACGATTGCTTTCAGTTTAAACGATATCACATGTTGGAAATGTTCGTCATTTTATTTGAAGTGATGCTTCGTAAATGAATTGCTGATACAAAATATGGCAGAGGATTGATATAAGGTTGTCCCTTGTAACATCAGAATAGAATATAAATTCTAGTATTTATTTTAGTAGAAATTTTAGTATTCGATCTCTGGTTTAGACGCGACGAGAGATAGAGAAATCGGCGGTTTTTCGAGAGTGAATTTCTTATTATGCCAATTTGCTGTTTGCCGATCAGCGAGCCGGACGAGTGGGTGCCAGAGTCGGAAGTACAATGCACGAAGAACGTGGAGATACGAAAGGTGGCGTCGTCACATCCGGAGGAAGTGAGCCTGGCGCTGTACTCGGCGGTGGACGGCGGCGCGCCGCCATTGATGCGAGCGAAGCAACGCCGAAAACCGGTGAAAAACTCGTGATAATGCCGGACACGGTGATCAAGGACGTAGCGCGATTATATGTGGTGATTAAAGCAACGAGCAAGCCAGAAAACGTCGAGTAGAACGTCGTTGTCCTGTCACAACCTGGGACAACGATTGTGTTTTTCTGGGTCTAGACGGAGAGGGGAGAGATTGATCTGAAGGAAAGTGTGAGACGAGGCGACCTCTGATATCGCAAGAGGGAGCAAAAAGGCCAACGGTACAAGTAAAAATGGATATACGGAAATATATATATATATATATATACGAGTCGATGACGAAGAGGAGGAAACCCACGCTCGAGAATGATGAACAACACGGAAGTGAAGGTTACGAAGCTTGCATTTGCAGGCGAGATGAACAAATGCGAAATGAACGACGAACAAACGTTGAAGAAGAATGTAGAGCTGAGAATACCCAGGAAAAAGAGAGAGAGAGAGAAAAAAAAAGATGGGGAAGGAAAGAGTAATACATTCTAATTTATTTAGCCTAAATCGAACGAGATCGTTAGGTGATATATATATTAGTAGTCGTGGATAGCGATGAAAGATATTCTTGTTGCCTATCGATACCAAACATTGAAACGTTGGGGTCGATTCCTGCCACGAGTGCCTGTGATATTAAAGGCGGCGACACTCGTCGGACTCGGAAGAGCCTAGGCTTGGGCCTCAAAAGTGCCTCACTGTGGATATACGTTTTATATCGTTGACCGTCGTGCAAGACCAATCGAGAAAGACGGCGGCGTTGAATTAAAAGAAGAAGAAGAAGAAGGAAAAAGAAAAAAAAAATACAAAAAAAGCAAACAATTAACGCAGGATGGAAACGAGAATTTTACTACGCAGTTCATTAACCGCGACTCCATTAACTCCTTGCAGGGGCAGGGAGAGAAAAAAAAAGGGAGGGGTGGGGGAAGATGTAACGAAACGAATAGAAGCAACAAGAGAAAAAAGAAGAAAAAAAAATAAATGCAAACTGTTAAACGTTAGTTAACGATTGTAAGGAGATAATCACTCTGGTGGCCTTAGAAATCAATTAATATCTAACAACCGGCCCCTTGGCACTTCCGGGCCCTGTTTAAATACCCCGAGGAAATGTCAGAAGAGAAAAAGGGAGAGAGAGAGAGAAAGAGAGAGAGAGAGAGAGAGGACAAAGGAGCGCGAAGAAGAGAGATGTGAAGAACGATTTACCCTCGACCCTCGATCAACTTTCAAAAAAGGAGATGCATCTACCTCGATCTTCAGCTCGGTAGAAATTCGCGGGCAGGCCGTTGTCGTGCCGGCGAGATAAAGAACGGACGAGGAGAAAAGGACGATAAAGAGGGACGAAAAGAAGAGGAACGTGCGCGCGTGGGTGGCTGGGTTATCGGATAACGAAATCTTACGAAAAGACGACGACGACGACGACAAGAGGAGAGCCAAGAAAGAACGCAAGTGGTATCGAACGAAGAAGAAACGAGTTTTTTAATCGCAAACAAAAAAAAGAAAGAAGAAAACATAAATAAAATAAAGCCGACACGAAACTTGAAACTGCAAAAGTGTGATGCAGTGGTACACGACCGACGAGCCAAACGCGGTTTCTATCGAGATTCATTCGTTTTTCCCTTCTGAAGATAGATGAAAAAAAAAAAAGAGGATGATACAGAATGAAATTAAAATAGAGAAAACGCTCGAGACGTTGAAAGGACTGCCCTGGTGTTCGTGTCTAGAACGATTTCTCGACGTACTTCGTCGACGTCTATTTTTTATTCTTCCTGCTGTATAAGTTACGTGCAGCATGCCAATGCGAGCCTGTCGCTGCGTGACGATACAAAAATCGAACCAAAAAGAATCGTTTCTTTCCATTGAACCCTCTCGTTCTTACCTTTCGGTCGCCGGAGTTGGCACAACAGGCCAAGAAACAAAAAAAAAAAAAAAAAAAAAAGAGAAGAAGAAAGAGAATCTACCAAAGCAGGAATCTCTCGCGGATAATCGCTCGTTTTCACAACGATTACCGTTTCACCAGGTTGTCGAGGACCGATCAAACAAAGAGGTACGTATTTTCTCAGTAGCATCTCAGTTTCCAAGATTTTCCGCATCGTCCCGACGTTTATCAACCGAGTCTCAGAGAAAATTAAGCAAGGGAAGAACAAGGGAGAATGGCAAGGGGGCAAACGAACAACAACACGTTGGAGAAACGAGCCAAGACATATTGCCATCGACAAATTGTTGAATCACTGCTGAAAAGAATGTGTCCATCGCTAGTCGGAAATACCTGCGACGAGAAAAGTGTTAACGAAAAAAAAAGGAAAAAAAAAAAAAGAAAAATAGAAGCGGACAAGAGGAAGAGGACCGAAGTAAAATAAAAAAAAAAAAAAAAAAAAAAAAAAAAAGAACCTGCAGCGAGAGCGAATGCATCGTGCTGTACAATCGTTATACTACTCTCGAATAGTAGAGGATAGAACACGATGGCTGTGTGATTTTTTCCACGGAGTTATTGAGAAAAAAGGGTTGAGGGAAATGATACGACCGCGAAGAGAGTCTTCGATACTCTCGAACAAAGAGAGAGAGAGAGAGAGAGAGAGAGATGAGAAATTTACGGGACAGAGAAAGAGAAAGAGAGAGAGAGAGAGAGAGTGTGTGTCGCTATTTTCATAGATGTAGAGATAATACGCCCGAGATCGTAGAAATATATTTCTCGTATCGCGCGCGGAAGAAAACGTCTGACATCATGGGATCTAATGCCGCACATTGTACACATATATAATTGTAGAGAAGTAAAGAGAAATACTTGTAAATTAAGAAGAGAGAGAGAGAGAGAGAGAGAGAGAGTGAATAACAAGTGGGAGAGGGATGAAAACTCGTGTCGACGACGTGTTGTGTAGCTGTAGTAGTAACGGGAAGCAAAAATGGAATCGAGAAACGTAAAAAAAGAGGGGGAAGTAAAAGCCGCTGGAAAAAGGCGCGAGGGAACAGCTGGAGTTGCATGAAGAAGAGAGAGAAGAGAGAAGAAAGAAGAGAGAAGAGAAGAGAGAAGTTTGAAGAACTTACACACACACACACACACACGGACAGAAGCACATCTACACACACCAGCTAAGAAACACTGCCAATATGATACGATTGTAATTAAGAACACTATAAGGCTAATTG
Source organism: Tetragonula carbonaria (assembly GCA_032399595.1). Classification (NCBI taxonomy): domain Eukaryota; kingdom Metazoa; phylum Arthropoda; class Insecta; order Hymenoptera; family Apidae; genus Tetragonula; species Tetragonula carbonaria. Next base: position 1,563,767 of record JAUCRC010000003.1, read on the forward strand.
ATCGATTAATTATTCTTACTATTATTATTACGATTATACTGTATAACCCGATAGATCTCTAGTTGCGGATGCGTAAGTGGCGTTTCCTCCCGGTTGCCCTAAACGCCGCCTGTGCGCGCGCGTATTTTTCACCCCGGACAAAGTAATTATCCGACGCTCGCTGGTTTCCTTTGTAAAATGGTATCTCGACGTATATATATATATATATATATATATATATATATACATATACACACACACATAGGTTCGCGCGTGTATGTAGGCGAACACGGGGCGACCGCGGACGAGCGTATGTAAATAGTTAGTTGAAATTATCGATAAAAATCGCCCGGTGGTCACGGGCGAGGCGCGACCTATCAGCTTGCTTGCGAATTGCAAGCGAGAGAAAAGAGAGATTCACGAATTTTTTCGGTCGAGAAATTCTCGTTGTGTCCGGGCACACTCGCCGTTTTATTGCGCATTTCAACGAGAAGAACGCCGCGGTGAACGACGACGGAGAGCGACTGGTCTGGCGAACGATTCGCATTCGACGAGGAGGAGAAAAAAAAAAAAAAAAAATGAAAATAAATAAATAAAAAAAAAAAAAAAGAAACGCGTCACTGCCAAATATCGCGCACTGCCAGCCAATTTGAACGCATCTTTGGAGCCTCTTTGTATTATTTCATCGCGATCTTTCATCTTTTGGTAATTCCGAGCTTGGCGACGAATCGTCGTTTCCGTCGCCTAGCCGGTCGCTCCCCGCGATCGTTTCTACTTTGGATTCTTTGCTTTTTGTTTTTTGTTTTTTTTTTTTTTTTTGTTCGACACGTGCATCGATAGCGCGCACTTTACTGCCAGTCTAACGACGATGGACGCGAAAATCAAGGCACTGCCGAAAACATAAGACAAAGCGAATCCGGAAAATTCCCGATATCACATATGTACGTGTACGTGTGTGCATAGCTATACATGCATACAAGCGCGAATCACACCCTTGAATCTTACATTATACGTAGAGTATCCGCGGTCGATCGATTTCGTTTCGCGCGCGCGCAACTGTTTACTCTAATTACGTTTCCCTTTGTATTTCACTGCCCGCCGAAACAAAAGGCATTTCGTTCTCCTGGTTTTACCAAAAAATGTCAAACATTTTCAGTTTCCTCATTTCATTTTGTTCGTGGCATTTCTCCTCCCGCTAGTGCCATACACGTGTGCCAGCGTGTGCCACTCGCTCTCGTTCCTTCTGATTTTTCGTCATGCTCTTCCTGCGCTCGTCTTCTTCTTCTTCTTCTTCTTCTTCTTCGTGTTCATCATTGTGTTCATGTGTTTGTTTGATTTATCTCGTGGCGTGATCGCGACTCGATCGTCGTTCCTCTCGCTCCACTCTCGTCGCGTTTCGATCTTCTCGCATCGTTAGGAAGAAGAAACAAGACGGACGTGTTGTAACTATTATCACGAGTGGGACCAATTTCTCACGTTCGTACAATTCTTTTATTTTATTTTATTTTATTTTATTTTCTTTTTTTGACGTAGGAATCGAAGATTATTTTCTGTTTTTTTTTTTTGTTTTTCTCTCCTTAGAAATCACCTCGCCAAGTATCTCTGTACGATGCGTGGTATTTAGTCGTGGTCGAGTTGAGTTTAGAAACGTCCGCGTAACGTCGTCTAGAGAATAGAAATTACTTGCTCAGCGAGGGTGGATCGGCGGGGAGAACTTTCGACCATCGGATGACGCTTGATCTCTCGTGGCAGTGAACCGTGACGGGAAAATTCGACATCGATATTTCGGAATCTCCGATTCTCTTCGAGGCCAATTTCCAAGAAATTTCTTTCGACCGTTTTTTTTTTTCTCTCTCTCTCTAGATTCGTGAATAGTCGTCATAGTTCGCTTCGAAAAAGACTGTCCGCACTTAGCGTTTAGGATTTAATTAATTATCGTTGTATTAACTCTGTAAGACGAAAAGAAAAAAAAAAGAAAAAAAAAGAAATCGGCGAAGAAAAATTCGAAGCCGCGTAGCAAGCCTTTCTGCTAGTTCTTTTTTACTCGCGAACTCGCGTAAAATATTTTTCCATTTCTTTCGTTCGGGCTAACGATCGATTCGACCGGGGGAAAACTTTGTCCGCAATTATTCATATGGTCCAATCGAGTTTCGCGAACTTAAAGAAGGCATACGAAAATCAAGACGAAAAGGGGGAAGGACAAAAATTCCTCGCCTGTCCTTTGATCTAAAAAAAAAAAAAAAAAAACGATTTTCTCACATTCGTTCTCTTTTCATTGTTTTTTTTTTCTCGCTCATTGAAAAAGAATTTCCTCGCGTTCCTTCTCGACGTCCCACTTTTTCCCCCCGCCCGTTCCCTTTTCTTATATTGATCGTATTTTTTTTTCTTTTTTTCTTCTCGCGTTAGCGTTAGCAATTCCACGCATTGAACGACACAATGTATATTTTAGCGAATGTTGTAGTTTTACTAGACATTCATTACGTACTGAGAGGCGAAGAACAGCTACGAGATGCAATCAGGAGCTTTCATTTGAAAAAGAAAAAAAAAAAAAGAAGTGTGTTCGTCGTCGATCGCGCGCAGCTGTTCTTTTGATTTTTGACGTTTGTACATGTGTGTGTGTATGAAAGGCGTGAGAAAAAGAGAGAGAAAGAGAGAGAGAGAGAGAGAGAAAGTACGTGATTATAATTGTGTAATAGATTGTTCAGCATCGTGTAAATAGGATACGTGAATCGTTTCGGAGCAAAAGGAGAGACCATGGACGAAAGAAACGATGGGTAAAAAAAAAAAGAAGGACAAAAGAAAAAAAATAATGAGAGACAGATTGAAAGACAGAGAGGGGAGAAGAAAGAGTGCTGATCTCTTTTTTTCTATTTTTGCATGGGAGGTTTACGGGCAAGTAATTTCGAAAAACGGACACGGTTTTCTTATTTCCTTAATCCACGCGAAATTGATCGATGTTTTTTTTCTTTCTTTTTTTTTTTCTACTCTCAGTAAGAGAAACCAAAAAAAGAAGAAACATAGAAAGACGAACGATGATTGCTCGGAGAACGAAAACATGTGTTCTTTGAAATATGTAATTATATCACTTTGTCTTTTCCCATCGGCTGTTGAACTCGCATATACTTAAAGCATCGGGCTTAGTGGATAAGTTTGTTGTTGAAAAGTGAAGAAAAAAATATGCGCAACGTGTGTGAAATTAAAACGGGGGGGGGGAACTTCTCATTCCGATGGCGATGCAATTTAACACTCGAGTACGATCTTTCGCGTAAAAAAGAACCGCGCGTGTCTCTTTCACTCGTACGCTTACGCGCCGCTGCAACAATTTCTTTTTAGGATTCTTACTGATCGCCGCTACGCACAGAAGAGAAAGAAAGCAATATATACATATATATATATATATATACACATACATATGATAGAACCACGTATGAACTTTTAGAACTCGTCATCACGGGAGCTGTGTCCAGCTTCCACGGATTGGGGACGTGCTTGAGAGTTAAATCGAGTCGCTTCGAACGCTTGGTCGCGCCAGTGTCTCGGATTACGCCAATCCGGAGTTCCGCAATTTCGATTTCATTCATCGATCATTCGCGATTCTAATCGTGAAAAAAGAAAAAAAAAAAAAAGAAGCTTCCAAAGTGATTCCACATTTTTGCCGATTCCGAAACGCTTGCTCGACCGTGCGTTCGTTTTTTTCGATAGATTTCACGAATGCGACATTGTTTCGCTGCGTTTCTCATTCGCTGAACAACGAGGGGCGAGTTCGGGGGGGGGGGGAGGCCCCTCGTTCATCGAACGAAACGAAACGATTAGGTTAAGATGGGAACACTGTCCGAAAAAAGCAAGGCTTTCTAGTTTTCACGGGCTCTCTCTCTCGCAAGTCAGCGCATGGAAAAAAAAAGAAAATGCTAGAAACGAATTGAAGAAGAGGAATATACAGTGAGACATGTACAGAAAAAAAAAAAAAAGAAAAATATGAACAAGAAGATAAAGTAAATAGGATTAGAAAGAAGAAGGAGAGTGAACGTGGAGCAAGGAGGATGACGTTCTTACCGACTTGTAAATATGCATCATCGCGTCACGTTTCGATGCTTTGTTCTCGAACGCGCGTATCACGGCTAGGGATAGCGTATTACGAATATAGTGTTTGCATTTATTATAAATTCTATGTAACAAAAAGAAAAAAAAAATTGAAAAAAAAAGGAAAAAAAAAGAAACGAGGAAGAACAGGTCGTCGGGGGGAGAGATTGTTTCCTATGTAGGGGAGGTACCGATCGGTATGTAACATACATAGTGTTCGACGTTCCTTTCGTAAACTTTTCCATATCGTTTGCTCGCGATCGCGAGCTACCCCCTGTCCTCTATTTATCATACACGAGATATACTCCTAGCGCGCGCACGATAAAAAAAAAGAAAAAAAATAAGAAACACTCCGCGTTCTTTCATCCGGTTATGTTTCCTCTGTCGGACGGCGTGAACGCGTCGTTTTTTTTTCTTTTTTTGTTTTTTTTTTTTTTCCTTCGAACGCGTTCGTCGTAAGCGGTGTTGCTTCGTTGGTTAGTAAAAGCAACGGGGAAAACGGCTTGTCTCTTGTATAAAGGTAGAAACGATAATGTCGCGATAGTTTCTCGATTAATACTTGAAATTTGTAGGCTACGTAGAGGGAACGCGTTTCGAGGACGCGGCGTATGTACAATAAAGGTAAAAAAAAAAAAAGAAAAAAGAAGGGGTAAGACGAGAAAACGATGTTTCGATCGCGCGCGTGTGTATTATCGATTTTGTATCGTCAATCGGTAGGGAACACCGCGGATCACAACACACTGTGTCTTTCACCATTGAAAACTGGAAAGCCTCTCGCCGATTTTGCTTGATCGTTCGTTGCGTGTTGCGTGTATATATCCGTGCGAAGAGCCGATCGATTTCTTTTAGCGACCTAATTTTTTTCCCCCACGATATATCGATACCGAGGTGGCGATAAATCGTCCGTGATTAGGCGGAGAGACGGGGTGGTGGAGGGCCGTCGTTGTACGAGTACGATCGTTATCGCGAAAAAAGAAAAAAAAGAAATTCCCTCGTCATCGTTCGATTTATACACGAACAGTGACGAGAGTCCAAGGACGATCAATTGCCACTTCGTTGCATGAACTGTGTTCCCAGCGTGTACGCTACGACGAGCCGTAAACGTTTACGAAAAAACAATCGGAGGAAAACGAAAAGGGGTTACTGCTTCGCACTGCCAAACGAGAGAAGAGAGAGAAAAAAAAAAGAAACAACGGGAGCTCAACGTGTGTCTCGCTCGTTCATTGCGTGAAGGACCTCCCGAACCTGTCGAGCGATCGTCGGAAGCACCGCGGTGTTCATTGTAATCCACATAGTGGTACCCCCAAGATGAGAGAAAGAGAGAAAGAGTGCGTGTGACAGAGAAAGAGAGAGAGTAAAATAAAGTAAATAAAGAAAAAAAAAATGAGAAACAATACGTGTAGGAGATAATATTACTTAGGTAAAGCGCACGCGAAGATTTTTTTAAACCCGATTATTAAGCGCGAGAAACAGAAGAGGAGAAGAAGAAGAAGAAGAAACTAACGCGTCGAACAGTGCTTTTGACTTTTTGGATACTTTCATGTACAAAACACGAATGACGGTTTATAGCTCAAGGAGAACATTAAAGAGACAGATATTGTAAGAGAGTAATAATAATTTGACGGTTACGATATCGTAACACTCACGTGTTCTTTTTTCCTTTTCTTTCGCTATTCACCTTCTTTTTTTTTCTACGATTCCTTCATCCCTACCCCTTCGTACTTTATCGCATTTGATGCGATATCTTTCTAGTCTTTCACTCGCACAGGAAACAGAATACAATTAATCGAACCCAAGGGAATCGAATACCTCGAGCACAAAGTGAATTTACTGGAATCCATCCTTGATGGATCTTGTATGTGCTCATATCGCAAAATCGCGATTCACGATTATTATTATGCCGTATAATTTTTTTTTTCAACTTCCGTTCCAAGAAAGTGCAAGTTCACATTCGTCGTCGCGAGTTTACGCAACGACGAAACACGTCGCAGTAAGTTTGGACGCGAAACCAGCCTTCAGGTTGGCATGTTTATTCTCCACAGAGGGGACCATTTGCTTTGAAAAATTAGCTTTGAGCGTTTTATGGAGAAGCACGGCCCGCTTCCGTTTCCGGCAGGAACCACCCAGTTGACGGGGAATATGATATTCCCGCGGGCGATGAAGCTACACGGGAAACCCGATCCTCGTTCCAGGATCGGCTCTCCTCTGGACAACCTGTTGGCTACGCTGAAACGACGTTGGATATGTGTGTGTGTGTGTATGTGTGCTCCCGAGAAATTCAATAAGCCGACTCGCGTGCCTTTTTACGGATGAACAAAATTCGTATCGATCATGCGAAAGGGGGGAAAAATAACGATATAATTAGCCGCTGACTGGTGACGCGGTGTACGGTTACACCGATCCTACGCTCTTTTTCATCACTGAATTGACTCGAATACGCGAGCTCGTTAATTACAGCCGGCCGATCTTCCACGCGACGACGACGACGACGATAGTCGAGCGAATAAAATCGATTCATCGCCGCTTGCCGTGGCTTACCTCGTGATCATCGTGACGCGATGCCTCGGAACAAAAGAAAGTTTCTCGAAATTTATAGAAATCGCACTGTTCAAAAGTCGCGTCGTATCGTCCCTGTGAAACCAGGTCATTAATTAGAAAGTGACGATTGAATTAATCTCACAGTTTTGTTTATCCTAACGTGGCTCGGCTTGGTCTCGGTACAGTTACTCACCATTGTTCCTGTGGCGAGGCCACCAGAATTCCCCGTAAGAAGAAAACACGTGGACAAAGAAGTCTCACCTGCCTGGCGAGCAGAGGCCACGTACTCCGTATGCATTTCGTTGGCCAACGAAACGGAGGAAGGTGGTGAAAAAAAAAAGTAAGTAAGTCAGACACCGGGGGAAAACACAGGCGCACCGGTGATCGGGAGAAGAACGATTGTTGATTTACTCGGTCGACTTGGAAATACTCGGCTGCCCGGTGAAAGAACGGGAAGGAGACCTGGAATGGTAATGGTAATGGTAATGGTACCGGTGCAGAACGTCGGGAACGCGGATTATACGAGCTTTCGTTTCTTGCCCCGTACCCTCGAGTCGCCGCCGTCCCCGCCGTCGAGTTCTTCGCCGTTCGTGTACAGTTAACGAGACACCGGGATGAAATTCAGCTTGTCCGTTGTCCTACGGTCGTTGACATTTTTCTTCTTTTGTCCCTATCTCTCTCGGAGCATCATTTGCGATAATTATCGAAATTCAATTTCACTGTTTAGTTGGTGAAAATAATAATATTGTAATACGTATATATGTACATGTACTTCCTTTTGGTTAAAATGGATGAATCCAGAGGGGCACAAGAGATCGTACGCTGCGAATATTTCTGTCAAGTTTTCATGTTCGACAACAATGTTCCAACGGATTCTCGAAGCGTCATCTCTGTTTGCGATAATTATCGAAATTCAATTTCACTGTTTTAGTTGGCAACGCAAATAACGATATTGTAACACGTATATGTATATATATATATATATATATATATATATATATATATATATGTATGTATTTTTTTTTACCAGGGATAATATTTCCTCTTGATTGAAATGGATGAATCCAGAGGGGCACGTTGCGAATATTTCTGTCAATGTTTTTTCATGTTCGACAACAATGTTCCAACGGATTCTCGAAGCGTCATCTCTGTTTGCGATAATTATCGAAATTCAATTTCACTGTTTTAGTTGGCAAATAATGATATTGTAATACGTGTATACGTACATGTATATTTTACCAGGGATAATATTTCCTCTTGGTTGAAATGAATGAATCCACAGCGGCACGTTGCGAATATTTCTGTCAAGTTTTCATGTTCGACAACGATGTTCCAACGGATTCCTCGAAACGGTTACTTAAATCTCGATAATCGAAAGTCGCAGCAGTTTGGCGCCACCTTGTCCACCGTAATGGCGTCGCGTCGGCGGCTCGTGTACGTACACGCACCTAAATCAAATTTCCAATCGCGAACGATAAACATCGGTCACCGGCGGACAACGGCGCAGATAACGAACACGCGTGTCGAGAGTGTAAACGTGTCGGCCGATTCTAATCGTTTCTAACCAATTGTCCAATCGATTCGATTGTACACGGCGCGATTGACGGCGTTGCGCGGAAAAAAAAAATCTCCTCCTCCCGCGCGTGTTGTATGTGTGTACATATTTTCAACGTGCGTGACTCACCAGGATCGGCTCCGATTCCTCGAAAAGCATCCGAAAAGCGTCCCCCGGTTGTTGCGTAACAACGAACAACCCGTGCACGAATTGAAACCGTTCGAATTTTCGTCTGCTCGTGCGAGGGGCTTATTTCGCTAAACAAGGGGGAGAACAAAACGGAAAGACACGAAAGCGAGACACGAAATTTCGTTTTCAAGCGTTTCGGTCGATGCGCAGGCGCGGCGCTGCGATCGCAGCGTTCGAGGCCTCTGGGTAGTCGCGAGCGCGAGTTCAGGCCGGTAAGACGTGCCCGTTGTCGTCTCGTGTCCGTGATACACGTCAAACGCGCGCCTCGGCGCGAAAACGAGGGTGTCGCTCGTGCCGAGAGAAGTGTCTTTTTTTCACGGGAGTGTTTTGGTGTGACCCGGCTTTTACGGTCGGGTACAGTGTCCACGAACTCGATCAATTTTGTGAGGAAGAACTCTGACGTATTCCAGAGGGAAGTTGAACCGACACGACGCATTTCTCACGATCCCAGGACGACGCATTCGATCGAAACGTCACTCCTTCCCGTTGGTGGTGAGTACCTTCCATCTTTCTTCCCCCTTTAAATACGCGATGCTCGCGATCGTCGCACGCGAAATACGAAACGGTGTCAAGTTCGATTGATCGTATCGTTCCTCGGTTTTCGTAAAACTTGAAAAGGACGTCCCTCGCGTCGATAACGTAGAGTTCCCTGCATTTTAGGACGGATTAGCCACGACTCGGATTGGACTTTGAATTCCTCGCATGAAGTTCGACTGATTTTTTTTTTACCGACATACCGTAAATAGTTTCGTGACTGTCGGTCGACAGTCCATAAATGTTTCACCGTGCGATGGCGAGTTTAGCGTGGGACGTCAATCGATTTGCAGAGCGAGCCGAATGTTCGCGATTAATGCGTCGTAGGTATCGGAACCTATGGAATTGAACGTTGTTCGTTGATTCGTTGATTAACGAAGCTGGCGTGGTAAATAAACGACTGGAAGAACAAGCCACGTGGCTTGGCAGAGCGTTTCAAAAACTAAACGATGTTATTAACAGCTGATGCGTTAATACCACTTTCGCTCTCATCGAACGGTATTTTTTTGAATGGTGGCCGAGTTGATCCGTGTTATCGACTACTCCAAAATGGAGACTCACGAATTTTGCAACGATTAATGCGTCGAATACGTACGTTATAATCGTCTCATGTTTGTTAATAACAATAAACAAGATTTTCTTCGTTCGCGCGCGCAGACTTGCTAGATTTGCAAAGTTTACTTCGCCGATAGTGATTATCGTTCCGTTTCGTTCGTCAACACGAGACAAATTGCGTCTCGCAATCCAATACTTTTTCGGCCAAGGGTAGAACACACAGTCGCCGGTAAATAAATAGTTTTTGCCCGGTGACGAGCCTCGCCAGTGTATAACTCGAACACAGAGCATGCTTTCCTCGAGTTATGTTGGCACGTGTAACGTTTTCCCTAGACGTGTCCGACAACAGGTTTTCGCGCACGTAAGTGTTTACCTTGCTTACGTAACGCGTCGAAGGCTGATCGCGTCGCGTCGCGTCGCGATCCAAAGGGACGTTCACTCTCGACGCACGGTGTTTCGAAAGTGACGCTGATTCAGAATCACACACTTCAAAATTTTCGCGCCCATTGTTTATCGGCGAAGGCCATATTTCGCTCGATCTGTAATCTGTCCGACAGTACGTGAGTTTCGTTCAATCGTCCGAATCGGCGACGAATTTTGCTAAATGCTTAACCATTTAACCAGTGCTGACGAAAATAGTTGTACCTGAGGTAGTTTGGTAGTTTGGTTGTCTCTGAAAGGAAAGAAAAGTATAAGAATTACGAATAATGATAATTACAAAATTGATAATGGAAAATATATATAATGAATTAATAATGGAATAATAAATATATATTAAAATAATATATATATATATATGTATATTAATAATGGAAAAAATATATAATAAAGTATATAATTTATTATACATAAAATATATAATAATGGAAAAAATGATAATTAAAAAATTGAAAAAGGACCGTGTAATTGTAAATATATATTAAAATAATACATATTTATTAGTAATGGAAAAAATATTTAGTAAAGTACATAATTTATTATATATAGGATATATAATAAAAATATACAATAATGAAAAAAATGATAATTAAAACATTGAAAAAAGAACGTATTAGAGAAACGAAGGGGGTGACTAAATTAATTCTCCAACACTGAGGTTCGATCCAAAAAATGAAATGCCTCGACGCTCGTGGCGATGCGACTTTCACCGCGCTTGTCGAGCTTGATAATCGAAAATTTCAGAACTTCAGGGTGGAATCGGATTATCCCGCCGGACGTGGAATCGCGTTCGCTCGGAATCACGCTCGCGTTCGCTCAGTGGAATCTCGCGCGATTCCAATGCGCGTTCGCCGCCTACACCTACGCTAATCGTGGAATAGCCAAGAGGTAGAGGCCTGGTGAAACACACACACGGAGTGTGTTCCGTCGACTTCGCGTCGACAGTCACGCGGCCAGGCCTGGTGTGTCGTGTCTGTTTAGAATTTCAGCGAGATCCGTTGTTGAATTCCGGCACGAGCGGCCGTATTTCACGGATGGCGAAGGAAGACGTGCACGAGCCTGAAGAAGGTGGGGGTCGACGGAGGGGGGGGGAGAAGAGATCTCGTTAGTATCTCGATGAAATACACACAGGTGGCAAAGTGGTATGCCACCCGCGATTTTTCCCTCTGGCCGGCCAGATAACTGAGATTTCATGCCTCCACGATGATGGAGGTCGGTGGCGTCTTCTCTCCAGCTTCTTCTCTCCGCAGAGAGAAGTGCCATACACGTGTCGTCTTTTGACTTTCATTTCGAAATGAAATGCATCCTCGCGAAGATACGAAAGCTTCGTCACTTGCTTCGTTTTTTTTTTCTCTCTCGTTCAGCTTTCAATCTGATCCGTTACCAAACTTCCCTTTTTCCGTATCATCTAGTAATTTATTTACGAGGCATCGTCGCGTCGATTTAAAATGGCGTTCAACGCGAAACTTTACCGATCACGTCGACGTGCATTGCGGGTTTGCTAGAGCGAGTATTTTATATATATATATATATATATATGCGAGTATAATAAATATATATAAGCAAGTATTATATATATATATGCATATGCTAGTATAATAAATATATATAAGCGAGTATTATATATATATTAGCATATATATATATATATATATATATATGGGTATAATAAATATATATAAGTAGTATAATATATATATATAAGCGAGTATTATATATATATTATATATATATATATATGCAAAAGTTAATGATACATAGTTTTAGTAACTCTGGAGAAATAATATCCTCTCATAATATCACATGAATTATGCGAATTGTTGAGTGTCAATTGACTCAGGATTGTGTCGTTGCAGCTTAGGGACGTCTGTTCAAATATTACACGTCGTATCATACAACACCAAATGTACACGATCGTTCTGATTATCGGCTAAATTAGATTGGCTAGATTTAAGTCTACAATGCCGTTTACAGAAGAGCACCGGTCGAGTTGAAGTTTTCCTCTATGTTTCCCGACACGATTGTGACCACCACCGCGGCGCATTTTCGAAATCGCGCGCGCGCGAGACGTGAGTCTGCGAATTTCTCGAGATGAAAAGCACGGGGTCGCGAAAGCTCCGAGAGAGAGAGAGAGAGAGAGGATGACACGGCGGGAAATGTTGAAAGCAAGGCATCGCGTCGTACGCCGACACGGATCTGACAATCAGAGACGCGCTTATCGCCGCCAATAAAAGCATCGAGACTCTCTCTCGCGTTTAAAGTAAAAAGCCAGCTTGGACGTTGAACGAGGGGATGGTTTCCGTCCGCGATTCAATTGGCTTCCGTTGTGCGTCGGTTCTCGCGTAACGAGAGCCCAGTCTCTCTCTCTCTCTCTCTCTCTCTCTCTCAGCACGCGCTGGTGATCCGTGATGTAACGTCTCTCGCGGATGTCTCCTTGCGAACGGCCGCGAACAGCTGACAGCATCGTGGAAAATTGGCGAGGATGAGTCGACTGATCGAACAACACACGCTTACGCGATTTCTCACACGCGATCCCTCGTTGGATTTCGTCGTGCCCGGCTAATTGCAATGAATCGAGCGTCTTCCTTCTTGGACGAGGACGACGACGATTCACGCGATCGCGTGAACGACATTCTCGTATGTGTGTGTGTGTGTGTGTGTGAGAGAGAAAGAGAGAGAGCGTATGTCTGCCACGCTCTCTGGCGCGTGCTTCGTAAAAATGGAACAACGAGATGCAATTTAGATAAACGGGGTGATCCTCTCTCTCTCTCTCTCTCTGTTCGTTAGCAGAGCGATTTCGCAAATTAGCTGGAAGATGCTCGATTCGCTTCCACGCTTGTCGTCCTTATCGCTCCGCACTGAAGAGAACCGCTCGCGTCTACGTCATAATCTAGATGCGCGCGATGTGTGGTATTTGTACAAATGAACAACAAACACACACACACACACATACACACACGTAGCCGCAGGACGCGGGATGATTTATCGCGTTGGCGGTGCAAGGACGTTTGTACCGTAGCCGCCTTATCTGCGGCAATTATGCTCCCATTGATAGCCCAAGTCGAAGGCAACACGCGATAAACGTGTACGTGACGCACGTAAGATTTCGTTTCTTCGATTCTTGCTCGTACCACGCCACGCCACATCACACGCTGATGATTCTCTCTCGTCAAGTCCTCTTCCAACGGTGCTGTTTCTTCTTCTTCATCTTTTCGTTGCACTTTGAAAAAGTAAACGATGAAACACGATGAATTATTACGACGGAGCGACTCGCGATATGCGATTTTTTTTTCCAATTAATAATCGCGTCGAAACGGGTGTTCGAAGGGGAAAGGAAAAGTCGCGAACTACGCGATTCGAATCGATATTCTACGCGCGCGGAAATAATGGCTAGAAATAAGCTAGAATTTCGATCTCGAGAAACGGTTCCGGTGTTCGATCGCGAAAGACGAGACGAGGTGAAAGTCTTTCTCGACTTTCGGCTTGGTAACTCTTAATTACCGTGAGTGATTCTGAAAGAGGAGACAGGCTCGCGACGAGAAGAAAAGGGTTCTTTGACACCTTCTCACTCCCCCTCGGACGTGCCGCGACTTCGCGCGTACAATGCCTGTAGAAGAAGCCTAGGTCCCTCGGTGAAACAAGGGGTGCTCGTCTGCAAGCGTTTGCATACGTGCATCCTTTCACTCGTTGTCCTGCGAAATTGCTGGTAAACAATAAGGCGACACGCGACAAAGGACCAGCGTTGTGAATGACTCCCCGCCCCCGTTTTTTTTTTAAATTAATCGACTCCGCTCCGTGCTCTCCCTCCTTCCTACCTCAAACTTCCGGCTAACGCGTTCAGAGATATTAGATCTGAAGAACTTGGAGAATAAAGTATTCGACTTTTTTTTCCTATCTTCTCAGAGACACGCTATCTGATATTTCTCGAATTGATGAAGAAATTAGCGATACTTGCCTAGAAATTAGTTTTGTTGCAACCGAATCGTAAAATATTCACTCTGAACAAGACAGGTTCTACTTGACACATTTTTTTTTTTTTTTGGAATAATCAGTTATTTGAATAATCGTATTCTACTTTCCCCCCCTATATTCTCAGAAACACGCTGATATTTCTCGAATTGATGAAGAAATTAGCGATACTTGCCTAGTCTCGTTGCAAGATATGCGACCGAATCGTAAAATATTCCCTCTGGTTCTACTTGACACACTTTTTTTTTGGAATAATCAATTATTTGAATAATCGTATATCTATTTTTCCCCCTATCTTCTCAGAAACACGCTATCTGATTTTTCTCGAATCGATACTTGCCTAGAAATTTGTCTCGTTGCAAGATATGCGACCGAATCGTAAAATATTCCTTCTGGTTTTACTCGACACATTTTTCTTTTTTTTTTTTGGAATAATCAATTATTTGAACAAATAGTTAAATAATCGCGTGCAGAGGTTCAAATGAGAAATCATCGCAATATTCATCATACAATTGATACACAATTTACAACACGATACGAATTAACATTACTTGGGATACTGAATTAATCGGAATAAATTCTCCCATGGATCCGATTTGATTTTTCACTGTGTGCTTCAATGCATCGTGATGGAAATGAAACAAGAGAAATGAGCCAAAAAAATTCGCAAAATATATCGGACATTCTTTCAAATTGCGAACATTTACTCAACTGAATCTTTCTTTTTTCAATTGTTTATATTTATTCTTCGTATATGATTCGCGAAGGATTCTGTCAGATGTTGCTGTTCTATCTTCGTTTTCTTGTGCTTTCTTCAAGTGAAATGTTATTCTCCCCCCCTCCCCCCCCGTCGATAGCTCTAAATATGTATTTGCGTTCGGACGAAATCGTCGAAATCGATATTTCGACATCGGTATCGACGCCAGCGTGTCGAATACAGAAATATTCGTTTCTCATTCGGGGAACGTCGTTCGATATAGCACTGGTGTATTAAAAAGGGATATATTTTTTTCCGACGAGGAATACTCGGCTGGGAATTTCGAATTTAATTCAGCAGCGATATGAAAGGTTCGAACAGAGAAATAATGTCAGCTGTTTTCTTCCGATATTATTAAACCGAGGAGGAGAATCTTCGTGCCGTGGAGGAAGAGACACGAATTTTTCGAAATTCATTCACGCGTATTTCCTCCCTTTGGGTTTCGTTTAGGTTAGGTTTAGTTCAATTTGGTTTCGTTTAGGTTAGGTTCAGTTCGATTTGGTTTCGTTTAGGTTAGGTTAGGTTTAATTTGATTTGGTTTCGTTTAGGTTAGGTTTAATTTGATTTGGTTTCGTTTAGGTTAAGTTTACTTCGATTTGATTTCGTTTAGGTTAGGTTAGGTTTAGTTTGATTTAGTTTCGTTTAGGTTAGGTTTAGTTTGATTTGTGTTCGTTTAGGTTAGGTTTAGTTTGATTTGTGTTCGTTTAGGTTAGGTTTTAGTTTGATTTGGTTTCGTTTCGTCTCGTCTCGTCTCGTCTCGTCTCGGCGCGGCGCGTCGCAATGTCCTAACCCCCCATCGACGTGGCCCTTCCCCTCCGACTAGACCGTCGTCCTCGGCCCAAAATCAATATAGGCGCCGCTACCGACGGCGACGCCACCGACGTCGTTCTACCCAGGATTTTCCACCCTCTGCCCTGTGCCCCTCCATCTTCCGCTTCCTTCCTTTCGTTCGCCATTCAACTTCCGCCGCGTTTCTCTCAACTTTACACTCGTCTCTACTTCGTTTTCTCATCCCCCTCCCTCGCTCTTTTTCTCTCTCTCTCTCTCTCTCTCGTCTTCGTGCTTCGTTATCCTTTCGATCCTTTGTGCTTCTCGCGAGTGAAGGATTCCCCCAACTCTGAGGGTAGTTTTCACCCCTTCGACATCGACGATTGATCGAAAAATATTTTTTTTTACGAAACTCTTTAGCAAAGAATTTGTGCCAAGTTTCATCGTAATGATTTATTACAATTCAGTACACGTTCCCTTGACAAACTTCTTGTTCCACGATACTTTGCTATGCTTGCAATGCTTTTTCAACTCCAATTGAATTGACGAGACTATAGAAAGATATAAATTTCAAACACATTCAGGCACGTAATCCTTTGTTTCTTCTTCGCTGTTTACACGAAGTGATTACGTGGTTTATTCGTCGATCGTGTGAAACACTTTTGACACTGGTTTGCCAAAGGCTAAGTCTATTAGAGAGCGAAGTTAACGAACTTTCCCCATTCGAGAAAGAGAGAGAGAGAGAGAGGGAGGGGAGGGATAATAAAGAGCATGAACGAACGTTAAGCCGATATTCTCTCGCAGTCTCGATCGATTGGCTTTCGGTATCACTCGGACAAACACTCGGCTTAAATCGATCGTGGAAGCCCCGCGCGAAGAGTGGAAAGTCGATAGCGAGCTGGTGAACCCCGCGGAAGCCCATTGCATTCAATAGACGATTCCCGACGCCAGATAGATGCTTATCTCTTATATTCACCGATGTTTGCCCAGCGAAAGCATCTTGTCGCGTCCCATTGCGACGCATAATTGCCATTGTTGCCTCTTGCACGGACATTTATCGTCGGTAGACGCGCGATACACGTACCCCATCCACATGTTTTCACTCTTTTTTTTCTTTTCTCGATCACGACACGACGTCGCTGAGATCAAGTTAAATGATATTTCTCTATATCGATAGCAGTAACGGCGATTGGCCAACGATTTTTTAACAAAATCGGCTCGCTTTTGACGCTTCATTCGACTCTCTTTTTTTTTCGAAAAGAAAAAAGGCTCGAGAACCATGTTCGTATTTTTCCTCTTTCACGATGATCGGTAATCACCGTAATCACAAAGATTAACAAGTAACTTTATACTTTATTATTATTCCTTTTTTTTTAGAAACTAATATTTAACGAGATATATATATATATATATATATATATATATATATATATATATACATACGATTAATACTCTTTAGCTGATTGTTTAACGACGACTGTAGACTGTAGACAGCGAACCTTTTTGAGAAATATTTTTGAGGTCAAATTTTGTTCATTATTTTTTCTTTAGTACTAGCTGGTGGGTCACTAGCGTCAGTGACGTCACTTGGAAAGGGGGAGGGGAGGATGGTTAAACTACTACTTTTTTTCTTGGTTCTACCTTTTATAATTCTCTAAAAAGTTTATATTTCCTTTTTTTTGTTTTACAACTTTGTAATTTTCTTAACATTTTTTGAAAAGAGGGGTTAATTAAAAATAATTAACACACATCCGTTCGGCATTATTCGCACCGCCGCATTGACTAAACGCCGGCATTTTTTGACACTATTATGTAGAAACGATACGCTCTATATAAAAACAACCTAACTTTTAAAAAGTCATATATTTTTTTAGTGAAATTTTGGGAAATGAAATAAAATGAATTTGTATTTATATATATACACACCTTTATTTTTGATTTTTTCCTTTCTGAAGTTGAATAAAAATTAAATCCACAAAAAAGTTGAAACGAATTACTGAAAACATACTCGTTATTTTATTAGACGAAGTAAATTATTTTCGAAACTTTAATTTTCATCAATAATTAATAGTTCTTCACTTCTTCGGGTGAATTTGGCATAATTTTCACAACAGACACTTCTTCAAAAAGTTCCAAAATGGGTTCTATGTCAGTGTCAGATCACAAGAATCATCTTCAGAATCGCTATCATTTTCAGAGTCACTATATTGTAAAGGATTTAGACGTGTGGGCGTTTTCTTGTCACAACAATATCACTATCGTCACTATCATTGCTATCAAAATTAGATTTTGAAAGATCTTCAATGTTATCGCTAGACTCACAACCAGATAAATTGTCTGCACATATTTCTTTTCCGTTCTCCATTTTAGATTTACTTTATTATTTGATTTTTGATAAAAATAGGTTAAGAAAATTAACAGTAATGTCCCTGAAATTTCTTAAATATCCGAACACCCAAATGCTTAAACTTTGAATAAACTTCTTCTATACGCGATACCGACTAATACGTTTTTAAATTAATTAATTTTTTTTGCGTTTACACCCTTATACGACGCAACTGAAGCTGAAATCAGTTTTTTCCGGAGAATTATCTCTGTTTGGTGAGAATTACGTTTCAATTTATTCGGATTTAATAAAACAACAATCAATTATTTACTGCAATATACAAATGACGAATTTTCATCATGCGGACGGATATGTGTTAAAATTCTTTTATATATATGACTAGCAAAGCTACCCATTCTGAGAATGGCGAATAATGTTTGTGTATTAATTCTACTTTTTAAAAACACTTCATTTTATTATTTTCAAGACTTTATCAACTCAAACCAAGCAACACTTTATTTAGAAAAATGTATACGCATAATCGAATCTAAAACACTCCACAAACTACAAATATGCTCTTATTACTCATTTTTAAACTCTAATTAGGCACTTAATATTTCTTATCATTTTTTTGAAAAGAGGGGTTCGAAAAATAATTAAAATTCTTTTATATATATATATACACGATTATAAGTTTATAAAAATCAACGCGTGGGTCATAGGTTCGCCATCACTGCTGTAGACTGTCTATTAACTCTTTAACAACTATTGTACATATCCTCGATAATTTTGTTACGTTTCCTTGACTTAACTTGTTAAAACAATTGCTTGGTCCATTTGCTAAAAGACTGATCATTTTACATAATTTCTTGTTTTCGAGTTTCATGTACAGTTGGTGGCCGTACATTTACCGGAAATGTACCCTTCGACGAGACGGTTGAGCGGATTGAACAGATAATCGCTACAATTTCTTCACACTTCAGGCCGTCGCGTTCGAATTAAATGCAACTGAAAATGTAATAACTACAGATTATATAAGCCTACGATGGTACAATATTTTTAGTCGTGACGCGCTTTATTGGCCGTGTCGCGCATCCACGTCCGGTTTCCCCTTGTGTGTCATTTTCCTCTCTCTCTCTCGCTCTCTTCACGCATTTTACACACGCCATTTATCGGTGCACCGATGGTTAATAAAATCCGCTCGATACTGTGTCGTTGTACTCGGACAGCTTTCACTCTCGGTTAGCTTTTCAAACTCTTCTTCCCTTTCTTCGGTCACGTTCCGTCGGAGAGAGGGAGAGAAAGAGAGAGAGAGAGGGTGTAAACACAAGTTTCTCGATCGTAATTATCGCCAGGCGATCATCGTCGTCGTTGACGATCATTTTTTTCCACCGACTCGCTGCACTTTTCTCTTCTCTTGTTTTCTCTTCTCTCTTCTCTTCTCTTCTTTCTCTTTTCTCTTCTCTTCTGTCTTCTCTTCTCTTCTCTTCTTTTTTCTTCTCTTCTCTTCTCTTCTCTTCTCCGGCGGGGTCGTTGCACGATTTCGGCAGATAATTTATGACGCCCCGGCGTTTCAGTCGCGACGGGGCCGGCATAAACAACCTTGCGTTTCCCCTTTTTCGTTTCCCTCCCACTCCCCTTCTCTCTCTCCTCCTGTCGGTCTATTTTCACAGCACGCTTCGCGGCCACCCTCGCCGTCGCGCGAGAACGCGACGGAAAGGCAGATCAATACGAAAGAACAGCGCGTTTTCACTCGCTTTTCCTCTTCCTTCAAGCTGTTTTTCTCTTCCTTCGAGAAGATCCATCGAAAACAGTCTTCCTCTCGACGACGAAGCAGCGTAAGAATGCTTCCAACGTAAGAGTAACTGCGTTTTTCGCGACGCGAGTTTCGAAAAACATTGACGACGAGAGAAAAACTTTTAATTCGAGGAAAAACTTCCAACCACCCCCGTGTTTCTTTCTTCTTTTTTTTCTCGCGTTTATGGCGCGAGGAAAGAGGGATATTTTCTCCCTCCCCCCCCCCCCGCTTCTGATATTTTTCCTCCGTTCGTTCACTCCCGCCGAGTGTTGTTTTTTTTTCCCCTCTCACTTTCTCGATGCTCGAGCTCTTTGACACCCGCACACTCGCTTTTCCCTTCCACCCTATATAGCACGAGATCCATCCCACTTCATCGGGTGAGATGCCCGATGATGCGTACGATGCACACGACCAGTCCGAGAGGACGAACCTTTACGTTCGACCTTTTATAGCGGGCAAACCGACCGATCGTTTCCTCGGTTAAATAGTCGCTTTGATCCGGCGAGGGGTGTCGAGATTCATCGCCGCCCCTTGACGAAAGTATCAGCCTTTCTGCGCTTCTCTCTCGGGGGCAGGGGGGGATTTAAATTTCCCTGCATTCTTTTTGTATTTAACTTGGCAGCTGTAATGTTTGACAGTTGTCATCTGCGGTTATCGAGGTTAATTAAAAATGAGTCGCTGTACAAAATTGAAATTGTGCCCGACTGTCTTGCAAAGAGTCTCTTGGAAAATTTTTATCAAAAGGGCCAAGGTATGCCCTTGCAAAGTCGAGGCGGCCATTTTCATAATTAATGCCAACATGTCTACTTTATAAATCGATGAAAATTTCCAAATTAAAGGATAATTCACGGTGTTTCATTTCGAAATTAAATCCGGCGTATCCGATGGACCACCCTACAGGAGCGATTGCAGGAGCAATCAAGTCGAGTCGTGATTTCTGAACAAATTTATTTGTCAATAAAATCAAAACAAGAATTGTATCCTAATCTATCTATCTTGTTGCCATTTATCAGGTTTGTTGATGCCTTTGGCGTAGAATTCAGCTGGTTTTGACATGAAAAAAGTATTTTTTGACAGACTCTCGTTAGAGAATTCTTTTCCCACGAAGGCATTTTGCAGTGATCGAGTACAGTCTCTGAGCATATTTCCGCCAATAAGAGCGTTTCTCAGAAAATTTCCACGAAAATTTTAGTACTGTGAAAGTCAAATTTAGGACTGGATAATAGAATTTTCGATTCCCCGTAAGAAATAATGATATAGTGAATTTTCATTTCCACCGACGAAGTCAAATTTTGAAATTTATATTGATAAGATATCGTTGTATTGTACCAAGCATAAAACTTACGTTATTGCAATTCTTACTCCTCTTTCATTTATTAATATTATGTAAGTGTCAGTTTCATGGCTTCTGCGTATCTAATTCTTTGTGTTCTTTTATCTCTTGACTTCATTCATAATGTAGACACGCATGTTCGATGTTAAAAATAGTCTGTGAGGTGTATCTTGGGTCTGTGGCAATTCTTCATATTTTTCTGCTATTTTTTTGTAATCCTAAAGTAGTCCGCGAAGTGTGTCTTGATTTCTGCCACGTCCTTGATACTCTTGAATCTATATTTTTTTCCAATCTTTGTGTACTACTGGTCGCGTAAATTCAGATCGCGTATAAAAATTACAACGTGTTATAAATGGTGTTTATAATTTACCATGTAGAAAAAGTTCACCGCGTTTAAACAGAGGGACGGGCGTATTTGGACGTTAAATGTTCAATGTTCAATGTTATTCAAATTAATCTACACTGTAATCGAGAGAAAGGAACGGAATAAAATAAAAAATAAATTGCACTTTCCATCTTTTTTTTTTTTTTTTCTTAAATGAACGAAAGAATTCAGAATGTAAGAGAGAGAGAGAGAGAGAGAGAGAGAGAGACGGGTGAGACAAAAGAAAAACTACGTCTTTCATTTTTTTTCTAAAGAATTCAGAACTTGCAATCAAATCTTTCTGTAATTGAGAGAAAGGAACGGAATAAAATAAAAAATAAATTGCATTTTCCATACTTTTTTTTATTTTTTCTTAAATGAACGAAAAAACTCAGAATGTAAGAGAGAGATGGCTGAGACAAAAGAAAAACTACGTCTTTCATTTTTTTTTCTAAAGAATTCAGAACTTGCAATCAAATCTTTCTGTAATCGAGAGAAAGGAACGCAATAAAATAAAAAATAAATTGCACTTTCCATACTTTTTTTTCTTTTTTCCTAAATGAACGAAAAAACTCAGAATGTAAGAGAGAGATGGCTGAGACAAAAGAAAAACTACGTCTTTCATTTTTTTTTCTAAAGAATTCAGAACTTGCAATCAAATCTTTCTGTAATCGAGAGAAAGGAACGCAATAAAATAAAAAATAAATTGCACTTTCCATACTTTTTTTTCTTTTTTCCTAAATGAACGAAAAAACTCAGAATGTAAGAGAGAGATGGCTGAGACAAAAGAAAAACTACGTCTTTCATTTTTTTTTCTAAAGAATTCAGAACTTGCAATCAAATCTTTCTGTAATCGAGAGAAAGGAACGCAATAAAATAAAAAATAAATTGCACTTTCCATACTTTTTTTTCTTTTTTCCTAAATGAACGAAAAAACTCAGAATGTAAGAGAGAGATGGCTGAGACAAAAGAAAAGCTACGTCTTTCATTTTTTTTTCTAAAGAATTCAGAACTTGCAATCAAATCTTTCTGTAATCGAGAGAAAGGAACGGAATAAAATAAAAAATAAATTGCATTTTCCATATTTTTTTTTCTTTTTTCTTAAATGAACGAAAGAACTCAGAATGTAAGAGAGAGAGAGAGAGAGAGACGGGTGAGATAAAACAAAAACTACGTCTTTCATTTGTTTTCTAAAGAATTTAGAACTTGCAGTCAAATTTTTAAAACCGATCGAATTCTACTGGGTTGGATTTCCAGCGTTTCATTAATTAGTCCTTGTTGATTGAAAAAAATTTTCTCGCGTCTATCCGATCCTACGAGATCGTGGAAGTGAAAAGCGAACGAATGATCCGAGAAAAAACCAGAACGCGATGAACGTTCGTTCGAAGTTCATCGACGACGGGGAGTACGCTGGATGGCGTTCGATCGCGAACCGGAAATTGATGCGGAACCGGCCGGGGTCAGTTTCTTAGCTCGGCCAATGTGAAGAAGCGAGGCCAGACAGCTGGTGTACGCAGACGATGGCACGTTAAATGGCCTTGCTTCGGTGGTTAGGACAAGAAGACAAGAAGACCTCCTCTAATCGCTGTTTAAGTTAATTAACGGAGAAGAGGAGAGAACCGTCAAGGTCCCGAAGAGAGGAGAGGGATCGAGCTTACCGTTGACCGGAGGCCTCTGACCGACCGATGTTCGGTCTAAAAATAAATTACATTTTCCTTCCTTTTTTTTTTTTTCTTTTTCTTTTCCAACCCCTCGAGGTCGAGAGGGAAAAAGTTCGAAACAACGATTGCCAATCTTCGTTCCAGCCAATCTCTCTTTCTCTCTTTCGTGAAACTACGAACCGTTAGAACCACGGTGTCTGGAACGTAGTTCTCTCTCTCACACGCATACACACGATAATTGCGTTTCTTCTCCGTCTTTCTCAGTCTTTGTTGCTTTTCGTTGCAAAGCAATCCTTCGACGAGAGAGAGAGAGAGAGAGAGAGAGAGAGAGAGGGAGACGAACAATTACTCTTTCATTAGATCTCCCCTGTTTGACGTTGCTTCTCCTCGTCATCGTCGTCACGAGGTACCGTGCGCGCGCGCAAAGAAAATGAAAAAGTTAGGCCATGTACGAGGAGGTGTAAAGAAATTCGGTAATACGTAGAATCCACGCAGAAGGAGTATGAAACATACGCAAAGGATCTCTTCGGATTACACGACAAAATTGTAAGACAGACTCGCAAAATTACCGGTTTTTATTATACATATAAATCACATTATTAAATACGTATTATAATACGTATTATATTATGATATAATGTATTTATATTATACTATACTATTATATTATAATTTAGAAAATGTATAATTATTTACATTAAATTGTGAGATATCTTGCAAAATTACCGGTACAATGGTTTTTGTTATACATATAAATCACATTATTAAATACATATTATAATACGTATTATATTATGATATAATGTATTTATATTATACTATACTATTATATTATAATTTAGAAAATGTATAATTATTTACATTAAATTGTAAGATATCTTGCAAAATTACCGGTACAATGGTTTTTGTTATACATATAATTAATGGTTTGTTATACATATAAATTACATTATTAAATACATATTATAATATGTATTATATTATCATATAATGTATTTATATTATATTATACTATTATATTATAAATACATATTATAATTATGGTATGATACATATAATATATTATAATATTATAATGTAAAAACATTATATCATAATTAAAAAATATATAATTATTTATTAAATTGTAAAATATCTTAAAATTAGTACAATGGTTTTTGTTATACATATAAGTCACATTAAATACATATTATAATATGTATTATATTGTAATATAATGTATTTATATTATATTTACTATTATATTATAAATATATATTATAATTATAATATGATGCATATAATATTTTATAATATGTATTTATAATGTAGATACATTATAATTTACAAAATATATAATTATTTATATTAAATACATATTATATTATAATTTACAAAATGTATAATTATTTATATTAAATACATATTAATATAATGTGTATAGTATTAATTAATATGTATTAAATACTTATTATTTAACACCCTAAAATTAATATTATATTAAATACTTTGATATATCTGTATTATATTAATACAGATATATCAAAGTTACGTGATTTTTATTAACATTTCCATAAAATCTCTCCTCGTAACCAAGAAGTTCCCACGCTAGTGGGATAAAATTACAAGATACACCTTGTAAAATTACTGGCAAACAGTGCCACGTACAGATCAAAGTAATGTTATGTAATTTTAATACATATTTCCAATAAGTTGGACGACCATCTCAACAAATCCCTAATCCAAGCGAGAATAATGCAATCTCGTAAGATTTGGAGTAGAAAATCGTACGACGAATTCTTACAGTGTATTGTAAGAATTTTATTTTACAATCTCTCTATATGCATTCTTTACAAGAGAACGATGGTAAAAACTCGATTCTACAGCTGCTTTTGAACGAACGTCGAAAATCTCGTAATTTTTCGCCCCTCGCTGGTCGAGAAGTAGAAAGCGGTCTCTCGAACTGACACCCGTTACACTCGTACGCGTAGTTGTATTTTATAAACACGGGCGAGTCGCGTAACAAGTTGTCGTCGGCGAGCTGTGATAAAAACGCAAGGAAACCGATACGGAAGCGTTGCATCGGGAATATACTCGTCGATACTCGCGATGTCAATGCACCCGGGGCGGCACGCACAGCAGTGTGTTCGAAAACACACGGTAGAAAAAGCCCCCACGAACGAACGAACGAACGAACGAACGGGGCCCAAGAGTCTGAGTAATGTCGTACGTCCGGGGGCCCTCTTCGAGCACGTTCTTGCCGTTTCGGATGCGGCCGCCTTTCGGTCCCCGATGCATATACGCGTTCGCGACCGGTCGCAGGACAAAAACTCGGCGCAGGACAACAACCCTGAATAAATCACTGGGGGCCTCGATGGGGGCCCTCTCGTGCGCGCCGCCAGATTCTTCCCTAAACAGCCGTAGTGCTCCGCGATTTTTCGTTCCTCGAAAATTTCCAATCCGACCGGAAATTGGGAACTATTCGCACGCCAATCGACTGTAACCTGCAGCACGAGTTCAATCGCGTGACCTACGCCGATCGATGTGAGAAATTTTTCATCGAAATAAAACGAAATAACACTGAATTGCAGTACCATTGTACCGATATACTGTTGGATCAGAATATTGGTAGATTATTATATTACGTTAAACCGATATCATTAATACCTGTGAGCAGTGTCGTTGCTTTTTTTTTCCAAATTTGAGAAATCAGAATCATTTTACGAAAAGGGGCTGGAAAGTTTGTCAGAGAATATTGGCCAATAACGATGGAGATTATATTGTAGATTGAAACTGTTATTAACTCTTAGCTAATGTCTATTTGTTCGTGTTCTGTATTGAATTCTCGGTGCACGTGTTAAAAATTGAAGCTTCATTTCATATAATATATCTATTAATATATGAACGTTAAATGTATAATATTAAATATATAACATATCTAACAATATCTGTGGTGCAATTCGAAACATGAGTCAATACATAATCCCGGAGTACATTTCTTGCATCTCTTAACACCTTATCGATTTCTTATCACTGGGAAGAAAATATACTTGCATATACAATATTTTATGAATTAATATAATTTTTTATCTGAAACTAACAAAACTAACAAAATAATTTATGAACTTTTTATTTCAAAACTAACAAAAATAAACAATTTTGTGCAAATTTTGTAAAAAAATTAAACTTCGTGAAAAATAAAACGTATGTGTGTGTGTTTGTGTGTATATATATATATATATATATATATATATATATATATATTTCACAATACAATGGCAGAAATAAAAATTTAGTATAAAATTAAATATATAGAGAATTCAATAAAAATTGAATAAAATCAAATTTAACATTGAGAAATCAAAAGGCATTAAAATTTTCTACGTGTGAGGGAACTTCGCAAAAAACTACATTATATATTACAACGCAATTGAACGTCATCCGTAACGGATAAGTGTTCAATTTGACGGTAAATGGTGTCATCGCGTAGATAAGGTGCTAAGCGAGCCTCGAGTGGTAACATTGAGACTCTAGAAACTCGTTCTTCCTTTCTCAATCGTGAATCAGTTTTTCGCCGTTCTCTCGCGAAAAAAAAAACAGTTACGATGCACGAAGTGTGCGAAGCGTACGACGTTCGAGTGCCGTTTAAATGCAAATTTCTCCCGAGAGGGATGAGGCGAGGGAGAGGCGATCAAGTTCGCCGTCCCTTTATGGAGCTGATTTCGCGAACGTATCCGATACAAACTGCGGTTTAGAGCGTTAAACCGCAGTTAAGTCCCACCACTCTCGCGACATAAATCTTCTCTCTCGGGCGTGGGCGTAGACCGTCAACTTCTACTTCACGTTCTCGCAGTTTTCGTGATTTTCCCGCTGTTCCGCGCTGAAGGCGGTTGGATTGGACCGAATTTCCTTCGAAATTCCTGCAAAGTTTCCCTTGGTCGTCGACCAAACAGCCCAACCAACTGTCCAGTTTCTCTGCTCGGTTTTTTAATTCTGTCACACCTCGTGCGATTTCGATGCTGACAGTATAATAATGTCCACTTGACATCTTGGGCTGGCAACTGGGTTCCACGGACCACGAACGAGTGACCAAATACAATAATTCGCTTTCTTTTTGAACTCGTCGGTATGATATCATTTAGGATGAGAAATAATGAATTTATTAAGAAATAATAAATTTATTATTTGTTTTGCCTGGGTTATATCTAAATATATTTAAAACTGAGAAAACTTGACGCTCATCCTTTTTCTTTCGATACCAATTCACAGAAATACATCAGTCCTCTTAACCTCTTGCGTTGGCTACTGGTTTGCGGACCATAACGAGTGACCGAACCGTATACAATAATTCGTCGCTTTCTTTTTTAAATTCGTCGGTATGATATCACTTAGGATAGAAATTATTACAAAGAAGTAATAAATTTATTATCTGTTTTGCCTGGGTTATATCTAAATATATTTAAAACTGAGAAAACTTGACGCTCATTCTCTTTTTTTCGATGCCAATTCGCAGAATACACCACCCCTCTTAACCTCTTGCGTTGGTTACTGGTTTGCGGACCATAACGAGTGACCAAACCGTACACAATAATTCGTCGTTTTCTGTTTCACCGGATAGAATTACTAAGAAGTGATAAATTTATTATTTGTTTTGCCTTTTGGGTTATATTTGAATATAGTTGAAATTAAGAAAATATTGTAATTTATATTTGTCGCGTAAAATCCTACTTCAAATCAAGATTTTAACCCGTTGCGTTGGCTACTCGTTTGCGGACCATAACGAGTGACCGAACCGTATACAATAATTCGTCGCTTTCTTTTTTAAATTCGTCGGTATGATATCACTTAGGATAGAAATTGTTACAAAGAAGTAATAAATTTATTATCTGTTTTGCCTGGGTTATATCTAAATATATTTAAAACTGAGAAAACTTGACGCTCATCCTCTTTCTTTCGATGCCAATTCGCAGAATACACCACCCCTCCTAAGCGACCGCTTTCAGTCCCAATTGCGGACGCTTAAGTTCGATTGTCCACGCGGCAGGGAAAGAAGTTCAAGGCGCGTTGGCACGCATGAAATGTGGCTGAAAGCTTGAGAATAGACAGCTCGTTCGACTGTATCGACAGAAACTGCATTCCTCGGCCCAGTTTTCCCCGGCTTGTCCCTACGAACGTACAAACGAGAACTGGTAAATCGTATCGGAGCCACGTGACTCTGGTGCAATTTTCGTTCGTCAGGGATCGTCTCTGGATATTTCTCGTGGTATATTTACCCATATTTTGCTATAATTTATCATACATCATTTATACATCCGCTCACGAAAATGATCGACGATCGTATCGAGCTGTCGATTCACAACTTTTTCGTCTGCGTCGCGCGCGTTACAAATAAAAAGTTTCCGCCACCTCGAACAAAACTCGAGGAATCAAATCGAACCGCGTTGATTTCCATTCGCGCGGTGCGAAAAGTGAAAATTTTTTTTGAAAAGTACAAACTCGACGAGGGATCAAATCGAGAGCTGTTTTTGATTCGCGATTTTCGTTCGCATTCGCGTCTCGGTGCAAATGAAAACTTTCGACTTAGAAGTACAAATTCGAACGCGACTCGAATAAACGGGTCCAGTTACTTTTGGAAGGAAACAACGCGCGATTAGGGCAGGAGAAATGAAAATAGAAAACGACCGAGCACGCCCCCGATGGCGTATCGAATATTCCGTCCATTCAAAAATCAAGCGAGTCGTCGCGGGAAACGCGACGGGAGTCGACTCGGTGCTTGTCGTCGTTTCGATCAGCCTTGGAGGAAAATACGAGGAACGGGAAATCTCATTGCGTCAGGGGGCGGCCCGCGTGTTCAACGACATCGATTTCCATTAATCACCGTATCGACCTATGGTATTCCACTAGCTGGCGTGGAACGGGCAAACACTAGCCAGAAGAAGAGAAAAAAATACCCTCGCTGATGTTGAGGATTCGCAGGGTAGATAAGTCGTGCTCCCTTCTCCATCCGGATTTCAAGGCTCTGACGTGGAAAGAACGAAGGAAAGAAATATACGTCGAATCGTACGGCGTTTCGATTCGCTTTTCACCGGTTAATCAAGATTTCCGAACGCTACGCATCGAAAGTACGCCTATACGTGTCTGAAGACTGTATTGAAAATATACAGGATATACAGGATATGCAGGATGTTGGCGATCTCGCGTGGGATGTCTTACAGTACGGTACGCATTTTCTGTAAAAGCAGTCGCCCTTGCGAGCGACGAGAGAGTCGTGACCAGAGATCGAATCGGTATTACGAAAAAAAAAAAAAAAAAAAGAAAAAATTGGTTTGAATTCTCGCAATTTTCGAGAAAAACCTGTCAAAATCATCTTCGAAAAGAACAAATTTACCATTGTCAAAGTACAAGCTTCGTGCTTGTAAAATGAGACCGTAGTGGATCGTTATTTATCATCGTTCTTTCGCGAAAGTTTAAATTATCGACAATTATCTTTTTTTTATTATTGTCATTTGTTACAGTTGTGCTCTTCACTGTTTGTTTAATATTTAATATCACTCTTCTACCTCGTAATGCCGGAATAGAAATTTCAGTATTTGTACCGGTAGGAATAAGTTCAAGAATACCGGTATTAATATCGATCAGAAAGCGATCGCGACGCGTTATCACCAACTCGAATCATCGATCTCTGATTGTGAGAGAGGAAACGCGATTTATCACGTTTTTCGCGTAGCTAGCTAATGGCAACGAAACGTGTTTGAAGGCTGCGCCGAAGGCAGGGAGAGGCCGAGCCGGATCGCCTCGGTTTCGATCGAGAAAACGCCCGATCGATCGGCAAACGCGCAGCGCGTTTCGCCTTCGATTCGCGTGTCGTAACAATGTCGTTGGTAATTAGAATATTTTCATTTCGATCGGGGCAAAACTCGGCCTCTTTCGCGAGAGCAACCCTCGCGAAAGCGTAGGTGGGACCGGTTTTAAGCCGCGTTCACGCGTGCGACAAACACACACACACACACACACACACACACACATACACATACACACACCTTCTCGACCTCTGTGTTGGAGACTCTCTGCACGTACGTACCGAGCGGAACTAGCTCGTTCTCTAGGCGAACCGTCTATCGGCCTTTCCACCGGTGGAAAGGAGAAAGATTCAGCTTCTCCCCCCTTTTCCTCTCGCGAGGAACGCTCGTTCGCTCGTTCGCTCGTTCGTTCGTCGAGCGCATTTGCCTTTCACGGCTCGCGCGCTCCAACTCCATTGAAACTGTGAGAGCGAGCCTCCGCTCCGTTGCTGGCTGCTACCGCTCTATTCTTCTCGTTTTTCCTTTTTTTTTTCATTCTCTCCTTTTTCTTTTCTTTTTTTTTTGTTTTTTTTTCATTTTCTACCACGCGACACACGCTCTTTTGAAATGAATTCGCTCGCTGTGTCGGTTTTTTTTTTCCTTTTTTGTAGTTGAATCGACCTGAAAAATTCATCTCCAACCAACTCGCTGCCGACTCGGCTGAAACGAGCGGAACGGCACTTTTCGTCTCCGTCTTTTCGATCGAACGTTTACGATTTTTAACGATTCTCTCGCGAATCCTCCGACACGGCCAGTTTGTTTTGCTTTTCGTCGAAGAATATTTCTCGCGCGTTTGTACAGAGTGGGAAGAAAAGTTTGTCCTATTTTGGCTATCGCAGATGAATTCCACACCTTCGATTTGGTGGAAATACATTTTTGGCGCAAAGAACCCGCCGCAAAATTGACCTTTTGACCTTGAATTTCAAAAGTCTCTTCTCCCTTTTTTACATTGTATTCTACTCGTCGCGAAGGTAAAATTTGCTTCAAGGAACCATAGATCGCAACCTGATAGTACTCTTGAAAAATCGCAGAAAAGTTCTAACAGCGACTTTATGATTCTGGATTAGATTTCACTGAACGCTTGATTTATCGTAGTCGTAGCATCAGTATTTAGATAATCAAACGGTAAAAACGAACTGTTAACGCTATTCGAGATATAAACATTACGTAATATAGACATTCACGCGTCCAAAAACATAAAGTCGCTGTTAGAACTCACGCGTGCGCAGTGTTTAACGGTTTAAGAAGCTTTCTTGTCAGTTCACTCGAGAGAACTGTTCCCTGGAAAAGTTTTACCTTACGTAACGAGTAGAATACGATGAAATTTCGAATTTCTTGAAATTCAAGGTCAAGATGAGCCCTTTTCTTAGTCCTTTGCATGCGTTTCTGTCAAATCGAAGATTGACAGAATTCATGTTTCCATCCTGTGCAAGAATCGCGAGGAGAAGAACGCAAAGAGCAGGGAATTTTCGATAAAATTGTTTTAAGAGAGGGGGAGAGGGGAAAAGGCTGCTCGTTCGAAGGTGCACGTAGGACGCGGGTTACGTGCATATCGTACGAGGCGCGAGCGTGCGTGCTCCGTACGCAAACCATGTCACGGAATGGTCCCGCTGGCAGATTATGTTAATTACACGTAATGCAAGAAGCCGGGAGGGAAATTAATCGCGTCTCGATCGTTGGTTAATACGGCGCCACCTTTCCCTTCCTTTTATCTATCCTTCTTCTACTTCGCTCCTTTCTTTTGCATTTCGTCCCCGTGCCTTATTCGCCGTGCCACTTCACGATGAGAAATTCATTCAGGATGAACGATTTGAGAAATAATCGAAATCGTTATCTCCTTGATACTAGAACTACCAAAGATGTGGTGGCTCAAAATGAACAATTTATAATTGCTTTTTTCTTCGGCATTTTATAGACGTAAAAACAGTGTGTTTCTAAAGGTTTGAGTAACTTTTCGTTACTTAATATATATGCGTAAAAGCGTCTTGCGCTCCATTGTATTACAAAGTTTCTCTATTTTTTTCGTCTTCAATGTGTCTAATGGAAATTTTATGCTTTAACCTCGGCCCGTGCCCCCCACTCTTTTGGTCGTTTATCCCCTCCACCATGTCATTCCCCCACTTCAGCTTTGGCTCATTGTCAGCTGAGTTACACTAATAATAACATTATAACTTGGTCCAGAGTGACCAAATTTATAACGTTTGTTACACATTTTATAAACGTAAAAACAGTGTATTTTTAAAGTATATAAATAATAATTTCTCGTAAAACATACGAATGAAGAAGCTCGTGCGCTCCATTGTATTACAAAGTTCCTCTATTTTTTCGTCTTCAATTTCTGGATGGAAATTTCGTGCTTCAACGAGCGGTGAACTTCTGTTTTTCTTTTTTTTCCATGAAATATATAGTTTTTTTTTTTTTATGAAATCGCGTTCCGTCGAGTCTTAATCAGAGTTAATCGTCCGATTAATTGTGAACGAATGATTCGAGAAAATGAATCGACTCTTTATCTCTTTGAAGATCTTCTGCGTTTCTAGTGCATAAACGGCCACAACACACACACACACACACACATACTTTTCTTTCTTCTTTTTATGAAATATGTAGTTATTTATGAAATCGTTCATCGAGTCTTGTTAATCGTCGTCTATCGCGTCGAGAGTCGACGTTTTTAACGAGCAAAGGTTGACCCGAGGAGAATATTCTTCTCTCGGCGGGGCATTGTACGTTGGGTGAAAAGGGGGAAGCCGGAGGACCCGGGCCTTTGGCGATGGAACAATCGCGGTCTCGATCATCGATCCTGCTGGATCCCATTCTACTGTCAGGCCGGTCGCATTCTTGCTGGTTCGCTAACCTTCGAAAACGAAGCCCTTCCACGAAAGCGATCGTCGGACAGTTTCGGAGGAGTCTCTCTCTCTCTCTTTCTCTTTCTCTCTTTCTCGGGTGCATTCTCCTTTCGTCTTATTTTTCACCTTCTTCCCGACCATCTTGCCATCTCTCTCTCTCTCTCTCTCTCTCTCTCTCTCTTTCTGTCTTGCTTACCTGTACTCACTTTCGTTGCCGCTCGTTAACCCAAAATTTTCCCTTCGACGGGCTAATGGCTTCTCTCTCTCGAGGCGAGTCTCTTCTTCGAATCTCTCTCTAAAGAATATGTATATACAATTATACACTTGTAGAATTCGACTTGTTTATTCAAAAGCGGTGCAGCTCGTCGCATAGAATAGAAAGACTGACTTTCGTCTTTGCTTTCGCGTGTCATTTGTAGCCTTCAGGGTCTCTTGTTTCTTGTTTCTTCTAGGGATCTCGCAGATTCTGGAAGGTCCTTTGTCTCTTACATGTTTTGTGTCTTTCTTTTCATTTGCACTCTCCAAACTATTTTTCAGTTATTTTCTTTTTTCTTTTTTAGCCATTTTCTGAAAATAAATCAGGCGCGACTCGACACTGTAAAAAGGCCTCCATAGACCCCGTTGAAACATGCTGCGATGTATGCATCAACTCCTGAGGTTTCATGAAACACATCAGATGACGTTTCAGAATCAGCTTGCCTCCATTCTACCCCGAGTCTTCAGTTCTTCGTGTGAACGCCAAAGTTGAAACAAGCGTTTTAAAATGTCGGATCGTCTTCCAGCTGCAATATTAGTGATAGTAACGTTAGGTTTGTTATCACGGACTTTCTTTGTCCAAATAATGCTAGAAGTCTATTCCCCCGTCAGTGATTTCTTGCTTGCAACGTCTACGGGGGCCTTTAAGAGTGTTCCTGTGATAAAAACTGAGATGCCGAGTGAACACTCGACAAAAGAGTGCAAAGGATTAATATGAATTCTATTGTACCATCACTTTCTTCGCGTCCACTTTCTTTTTATTCTTCGACGCGATAGATTTTCAACCGAGAGAAAGAAAGAAGTGAGAGAGAGAGAGAGAGAGAGAGATCTTGCGATCCCGAGTCGAAAAACCCTCTTGACTTCCTCTCTCTCTCTCTCTCTCTCTCTCTTTCTCTCTCTCTCTGTATGGTTATTTCCCGGCGAAACGCTGGAATAAATTGACGTGTTTCTTTCTTTTTTTTTCGTCTCTCCGCACCGTGACAATGCGAGCGGGTAGCCGATCGTTCGTGGAACGCGGATACACACGCAGGATTCGGCAGATTCCCTGCCGACTTTTGGTTAACGCTTGATTTATCGCGGCGAGGAAGAAGACGCTGCCAAATTGGCAGCTCGCGTCGCCGGGGCTCGTTAACCAGGCGAATTCGCCGCAACCAGCCATTTCACCACACTCGGAATTTTCGATAATTTCGGTGGTTGGAACATACTGCTGAGAACTCCTCCACTTATTTTGCTTTTCATTTTTTTTTTCTTTCAACCTGCCTCGAGAATTCGCGAGAATATTTACTTTCTTTCGCACAACGTGGCGTTTTACGAGGAGTTGTTGGACGAGGATACATCGCGGCCTCGCGATGATGCAACCATGCGAGTTACCAGCTTCCGCGACAAACGTGTTCCCCAATAGATTCGCTTAACAGCACCGGAAGCTGTAATAATTCCGACGATGATGCGCGCTCCCTCGTTCATCGAGCCGCGCTCCGCTCAATTACAAGACCGTAAGCGAGATCGTTTCATTCGGAACGCGCGCGCGACGAATGAAAATTTTCGCCGAGAACGAACGAACGAGTTTCGAATCATTTCGGCAACCATCGAGCTGACAAGCCGAGTAATCGGCGAAATTTTCAAATTGGCGAGTTTCCACGAGAGATTCGTTCGTTTCGTGAGAAATTGATTTTCGGCGTTCGAATCGATCGACTGAGAACGAGGCCCAATCTACGAGCATCGTTATATCATATATTTTACATTGTAAATTTGTATTTTATATTATTTTTTTTATATTTTATATAAAAAATTTTTTTATAATATTTTATATTATATAAACGTACATTGTTACCTCTTTCGTTCGTTTAACTTTCTGAAGATTATTGTATCATCTGATCGGTCGATTTTCAATTTCTTGTTTTCTCTTTTTTTCTTGGTATTTTATATTATTTTTTTTATATTCTGTAATTTGTATTTTATATTATTTTTTTTATATTTTATATCGTAAACGTCCATTGTTATCTCTTTCGTTCGTTTAAATTTCTGAAGATTCTTGTGTCACCTGGTCGATCAATTTTCAATTTCTTGTTTTCTCTTTTTTTTTTTTGTATTTTGTATTATTTTTTTTATATTTTGTAATTTGTATTTCATATCATTTTTTTTTTTTATATTTTATATCGTAAACGTCCATTGCTCCTCTTTCGTTCGTTTAAATTTCTGAAGATTATTGTATCATCTGATCGATCAATTTTCAATTTCTTGTTTTCTCTTTTTTTTTTGTATTTTTATATTCTGTAATTTGTATTTTATATTATTTTTTTTATATTTTATATATAAAAAAATTTTTTTATAATATTTTATATAATATTTTATATAAAATTTTTTATAATATTTTTTATAATATTTTATATTATATAAACGTACATTGTTACCTCTTTCGTTCGTTTAACTTTCTGAAGATTATTGTATCATCTGATCGATCAATTTTCAATTTCTTGTATTTTATATTATTTCTTTTATAGTTTGTAATTTGTAGTTTATATTACTTTTTTTATATTTTATATCGTAATCGTGCATTGTTACCTCTTTCGTTCGTTTAACTTTCTGAAGATTATTGTATCATCTGATCGGTCAATTTTCAATTTCTTGTTTTCTCTTTTTTTCTTGGTATTTTATATTATTTTTTTTATATTCTGTAATTTGTATTTTATATTATTCTTTTTTATATTTTACATCGTAATCGTGCATTGTTACCCTTCTTCGTTCGTTACTTTCTGAAGATTCTTGTATCATCTGATCGATTAATTTTCAATTTCTCGTTTTTTCTCTCTCTCTCTCTCTCTCTCTCTCTCTTTTTTCTTTTTGTATTGAGGAAAATTCATTCGTCCGACTTGTTTACCGCGACCGGTGACGAAGTTTGCACCTTTCGCTTGGGACCTTAGTCTTCTGAACTCGAATTTCAAGTGAGATCTGAGAACAGCTACGTATAAAAAATAATTTTTGCTGGCGTCAAAATTTCTAAACAGAAGAGAAGTGGATGACATTTGGAGTGACGAGAGAGAATTACAAATCTGTGTTTCTTTCACAGGCGACGTTTTATTTCGTAATCGGTCGTGTTTGACCCGTGGCTCGTAAAGTAGCGGCACGGTGTTAGTCAGTGTTAATTAATAGCCGAGTAACAAGAACAATTTAATAACGGGCTAATCTATCGGACTAATATACGCGCGACTCGTTGGATCCAGCGTTTACGCACGCGATTCATGCTTTCTCCTTGTTCGCTAACGAGAAGTTTGCACCGTTTATTAAATAAACACGAGTACGTGTTTATCGATCGTGCGTTAACTCGAACGACGATTCCGCGAATTAATCCGCTTGCGCAACGATTTCGCCGTAATCGTTTCCTTGCGTAATTTCGCGATCGCGACGAGCAACGAGTTCATGTGCGTTCCATAATTAATACACACACATGGACCGTTTATTTCGAAAGTGGTGCAAGTCCATTTTTTGTTGTTCCGAGAAAATCAAAGGTTAGCGTATCGGTCGAATTCGAAAATATAAATTAATTATGTCAAGTCTGTGGCAGTGTTTCTACTAATTCATCAATATGTAATTTGATTGTACAAATTTCTTTTAGGCGAGTTTAACTAAAATAATGTA
This sequence comes from Tetragonula carbonaria, assembly GCA_032399595.1. Classification (NCBI taxonomy): domain Eukaryota; kingdom Metazoa; phylum Arthropoda; class Insecta; order Hymenoptera; family Apidae; genus Tetragonula; species Tetragonula carbonaria. The sequence continues at coordinate 1,600,166 of JAUCRC010000003.1, forward strand.
TATTTACCGGCTGTAAATGGACTCGCACCATGTTCATAATTAGCCAATTGTAAAGATCATTTAATTTCAGTTATGAAAGATTAAATGTCACTCGAAATATTATTTTGTATTAATCCAATTTTGTTTATAAATAATAGCAAGAAATAAAATAGGAGTATTTTTTATTTTGAACGTTAATTGTATTTATATATTGTTAAACTTAACGTAAGATATTGATATTATTCATTTATGCTCTTTGTGTTACAGTGTTTTGAAATATTCATGATGCACAGGAGGTATATATGTATGTATATGTATATATATATATATATATATATATATATATATATATATATATATATATATAAAGGGAAAGAAAAAACAAATCGACGAACGATTCGAGGTCTTTTCGATTAGCTCGAAACGTAATTCCACGCGATACGTTTTAGACTCCGATAAAAAAAAAGAAAAAAAGAAAAAGAGTCGTCGTGACTCGTTTTCGTTTTCGCGTCGTATCTCCAAGGTTGAAGAGAGAGAGAGAGAGAGAGAGAGAGAGTCCCTCTCTCTCCGGTCGTTGGATTTTCACAAAAGGCGAGTCGCGAATTATCGCGTTCCATTTATCTCGGCGGGAAGGATAATTAACTGCAACGGCTGGAAGAATCTGGACGGAGTGGAACGGTTCGATCCGTCGCGTCGGATATACTCGACGCACGTTTCAGCTGTGCATTCAGCTGCGCTATGATTCGATCCTGTCGATCCTCGACGTTCAGAGAGGAAAGATCGCGAGAATTCGAAAATTTTGTGAAAATTCCAGCGCGATTTCCTGGAGATCTTTCCCTTTCTTCCCGTTTTGCCTGCTTTGATTCTCGTAATTATCCTTTGAACAAGCGTGAATCACTTTTGACTTTGATGCAAAATTTTGATCAAAATTCTCGTCTCGGCGAGAGAGAGATAGAGAAACTTGAGAACCATGAATTTCCTTTGCAATGCGCGAAAAATCAAGATTTCCATTTCATCTTGCGCGACTCGAATACATAGTTTTCGCAAACAAATGTACCAAGAAAATTTGTCAACACTTGCTTGGAAAGGCTTTATAAAGAATACTGTAATAAACTTGTAAAAAATATTTTTCAATATATTGTTCAAGCAAAAGATCTCGTTTTCAGCAGAATGGTGTACGTCGTGAGAAAAATAACTAATTTCATCAGTTTAACAGAAAAACACGGTATCATTAATAATTTCCGAGATATTTAACAAAATATGTTCTCGCAACTTTGAGGGTAGTTTTCACCCCCTCGACGATTGCCGATAGAAAAGAAAAACACGAGTCAAATATTTCTTTCGAAAACTACATTTATGCGAAATTTCATCGAAATCGGCGATTCACGCTATGTTCTTCTAAATCGTACTCGATTGATCGTGTTATGATCTCCGCGCGGTTTTTACCAAAAATTGTATGCAAATTGGTCGAGTTTTTCCTTTATTGCGCGTTCAATCTAACAAAGGGGAAATGAAAACGAGTGTCCTCGACGTATTTTGTAGCTTCACTGTAAAGTGCGACACAAGCATGCAAAAAGTGATCCGTGACGTTTATGGTGAAGATGCTTTATCGGAACGCGTTGGCCAAACTTCGTTCCGGTGATTTCAACGTTAAACGTGCTTCGCGTTCGTGGAGACCAATGGGGATCGATAGCGACAAGATAAAGGCATTGGTCGAGTGAAAATCGTCGCTACGTGACACGAGACGCGACAGAAATTCCGAACGCGTGAAAATCAAGCGTGGAAAATCATTTGAAGGCAGCATTTATTGGATACGCGAGTGAGCTCGATGTTCAGGTAGCAGACCAACTTGAAGAAGTTCGTCCGATTGGCGCGTCACCACGTGCGAGCCACTTCTGAAACGCGAGGGAAAACGATCCATTTCTGAAAACGATCCATTGCGATAAACAGGCGACGAAAAATGGATCGTCTGCAGTGACATCGAGCGGAAAAGATGGCGGCGGCAAGCGCGACGAACCGGCCGAAAGCACTTCGAAAGCAGAGATTCGTCAGACGAAAGTTTAGATTAGGTTTCTCGGGTTAGGTTACGTTACGTTTGTTAATCTGATGGGATTGGAAAGGCATCGTGTTTTTCGAACAGCTTCCAAGGAACGAAGCGGTCGGTTCGAGAACGTCTGCTGTCGACAGCTGGACGAATCAAGCAATGCCATTCATTAAAAAAAAAAGACAAAACGTCGAAAATCAGTGAGTTGCGATAACGTCAGATTACATACGTCATTGGAGGCTCGTCGGAAATCGTTGCAGCTAGACATTCGCTCTATTCGGAAATTCTTTTAAGAGAAAAATATCTTTGACTCCGGCTTTGATGACGATATCAAACCTGGACTACTACCTGGCTCGGTTTTCCCCCCGCCGAAATAACAGGACGATTTCTCGAGCTCGGAATAATTATCAAAGCTGCCGGAAAAAATGGCAAAAAGTGAACGAGTCAAAGTGATACGTTATAGTAAAGAATAAAGCTGTGTGTTCACACGTTCAATCACGGGAAAGTTTTGCATCATTTACTTGGGAAAGATCGCCGCGGACTTGCTTGATACGAAATCGGCGCGAGCAGCGCCCACGTTTCGTTCGCCACTTACTAGCCGTAGCGAAACGCACGTATCGCAGATGCGACAAATGCGTGCACGCATCCGTCCATCCGTTCCGTCATTATGCTATCAGACGACGCAATTGCCAATTGGCTGCGAACTCGTCGGTGAACTTTCTCGACGCGGTTGTCTTGGGCCAAGCACACTCTGCGGTTGGTACATACGTTGTTCGACGCTGTTCGATCGTCCAACAACAACGAGCGAACGATCTGATACACGATCTGTATTTAAACGCGCTCGTGTCGTTTTAGCAACGGGGTTAAGAAGAGAGTTAGAAGGGGAAATATCGTGAGGCTTGCGATCTCCGGAGGAAACCGGCGACTTCGTCTCTGTCCCGCGCGACCTGTTTCGAAAATCGGAAACCTGTTCCCGCTTTCGCTGAGTTGACTCTCGTCGCTGAGGCTGAGGATTTGAGAAACGGGAAATTGGAAAACTAGCCGCGGCATATCTAGGCGCGTTGAAGGAAAACGGAAAACGCTATTGTGACACGCGAGCTGTCGGCCGCCATCGACAGCCGCCGCTCGCGCTTCGAAAACGCGCGTACACGCGTTTCCGTGGAAACACAATTACCGGCTCCGTGCACCCCCATTACGAATTCTAGCACACGAATACTACGAACAGAGAGAGAGAGAGAGAGAGAGAGAGAGAGAGAGAGTCAGGTGCATCGAGATGGACGAAACGAGGGTAGAAAAAAGAGGTGAGGGAAGTCGAGGTCGCGTATATCGAGCAAAGTTCGAACAAGATTTTCGTCGTCATTTCGTTGTTTCTGAAGGATCGTTTCGTCCATTTTTTCACGGTTCAACTCTGACACGCGAATGCCAATGGAAGGAAGCTCGCGTGTTGCCGATTTTGGCTGTGAACGCTAGCGAGAACACATATATACGGGTTGTTGCACATTCACTCTAACTTCGCAGGTCGCATTTAGAAATTAAGTTCTGCCGAATTCGTTTTCTCGGGACGTTGTAACGAAGATGAAAGTATGTAGCGATACTCGTGCAAGAGGTAACAGAAAACGACATGATATATTTATTTACAAGTTATGAGTAAAGTAAAATAAAGTCCGATGTAAAGTTGTTGTTTAGAAGTGAAATATGTGTGTGTGTCCTGTGTGTATAAGTGAAGTGAAATATATATGTGTATGTATATAAATATATATGTTTCGAAGTGAAATATATACATAGCGATACTTGAACAAAAAAATATCATAAAATGACATAAAATTGACACAAGACAAAAAGACACAAAGTTCACTCATTTAAAAGTTTTTCTACGTATATACGTACGCGTATCAATCATATTTTACATAATAATTATGACAGTAATTATCTGCAGTGATAGCTGCGAAGATGAATGATTGAAAGATAACATTCACCAAATGTCCATAGTTCGAGAGATCAAACTACATAAATATTTTTCTCGCATAGAATTGATTTTTTGGAAATACTTCTTCGATGGGATTCATCATTGGCAGAAAAAGTTACTTCACTTTTGAGTCACCAATAAGGTGAATTTGATCTGCAGAAATCTGAATTAATTCGCAGTGCAAAATCTGTATGAAAAAAATTTTTTTCGTTTGTTTTAATTAGATGTTTCTACTTAAATTGGCAGTCACAAGACAAGACTCGAAATTATCAAGACGAAACATTTTCTTCGTTTGTTTTACTTACAAATTTCTATTTAAATTGGAAGTCACAAGACTCAACTCGAAATTATCAAGATGAAAAATTTTCTTCGTTTGTTTTAATTAAAAATTTCTACTTAAATTATCAGTCACAATACACGACTCGAAATTATCAAGATGAAAAATTATCTTCGTTTGTTTTAATTAAAAATTTCTACTTAAATTGTCAGTCACAATACACGACTCGAAATTATCAAGACGAAACATTTTCTTCGTTTGTTTTAATTAAAAATTTCTACTTAAATTGGAAGTCACAAGACTCGACTCGAAATTATCAAGACGAAAAATTTTCTTTGTTTGTTTTAATTAGATGTTTCTACTTAAATTGGTAGTCACAAGACAAGACTCGAAATTATCAAGATGAAAAATTATCTTCGTTTGTTTTAATTAAAAATTTCTACTTAAATTGTCAGTCACAATACACGACTCGAAATTATCAAGACGAAACATTTTCTTCGTTTGTTTTAATTAAAAATTTCTACTTAAATTGGAAGTCACAAGACTCGACTCGAAATTATCAAGACGAAAAATTTTCTTTGTTTGTTTTAATTAGATGTTTCTACTTAAATTGGTAGTCACAAGACAAGACTCGAAATTATCAAGATGAAAAATTATCTTCGTTTGTTTTAATTAAAAATTTCTACTTAAATTGTCAGTCACAATACACGACTCGAAATTATCAAGACGAAACATTTTCTTCGTTTGTTTTAATTAAAAATTTCTACTTAAATTGGAAGTCACAAGACTCGACTCGAAATTATCAAGACGAAAAATTTTCTTTGTTTGTTTTAATTAGATGTTTCTACTTAAATTGGTAGTCACAAGACAAGACTCGAAATTATCAAGATGAAAAATTTTCTTCGTTTGTTTTAATTAAAAATTTCTACTTAAATTATCAGTCACAATACACGACTCGAAATTATCAAGATGAAAAATTATCTTCGTTTGTTTTAATTAAAAATTTCTACTTAAATTGTCAGTCACAATACACGGCTCGAAATTATCAAGATGAAAAATTATCTTCGTTTGTTTTAATTAAAAATTTCTACTTAAATTGTCAGTCACAATACACGACTCGAAATTATCAAGACGAAACATTTTCTTCGTTTGTTTTAATTAAAAAATTTTCTACTTAAATTGGAAGTCACAAGACTCGACTCGAAATTATCAAGACGAAAAATTTTCTTTGTTTGTTTTAATTAGATGTTTCTACTTAAATTGGTAGTCACAAGACAAGATTCGAGATTATCAAGACGAAATATTTTCTTCATTTGTTTTAATTACAAATTTCTAAATTTGAAGTCGCAAGACTTGACTCGAGATTATCAAAGTGAAAAATTTTCTTTGTTTGTTTTAATTAGAATTTCTATTTAAATTGGCAGTCACAAGACTGGAAATAACGAACAAAGACAAATTAATCTCGGGTTGCACGGGTGCGTAAAAGTTGGAGCAGTCTTGCTCCCTCGATTCTCCCGAATGAATCGCTGCCCGGTGGTTTTCTGCTCGGCCAATTACAACGGCCCGTGAAGCGAATCGCGAATTCTTGAAAGTCGAACGTCGGAATTGCAAAAAACGTCACGCGAGGAATTGCTCGCAGGGACCGTTACCCGCGCGAAGACACTTGGGCGACGGGTATTTATGTAAGTTTTCTCTCTCTCTCTTTCTCTCTCTCTCTCTCTCTCACTCCGTCGATCTGTTTCTCTCACCGCGGTGCAAACGAGCAAAAAAGCTCGATTGGCCAGTTAGACAAAACGAGCCGCACTCGCGGCGTAATTTTGCAAGCGCGTGTAATCGAACGGAAGCTCGAGGCGATTGGCGAGGCGCACGAAACCCGACACTTTGCATTCTCGATCTTCTGGCTCGCTGGTTTTGTCCAACGTTTTGTAGCCGGCGAGCTTTGGTCCACGGCCAAACGATCTAAATGTAACACTCGCACATGGGGCAGCGAAAACAAAAAAAAAAGTCACCGTGTCACTAGTTTGGCTCGTTTCTTCTTTGCTCGACCGATCGAGTCGATCTAAATCTCTGGACTGTGCCGATCGCAGAGTAAAAAGAAATGTACCTTTGACTCGGAATCTCCTCCGTTCGAGTGTTCACTTCGAGAACCGAATTCGCGAATTATCATCTTCGATCGCTAATTATCATCTTCTTTGGTCGACCGATCGAGTCGATCTAAATCTCTAGACTCTGCCGATCGCAGAGTAAAAAGAAATTTACCTTTGCCTCGGAATCTGCTCCGTTCGTGTGTTCACTTCGAGAACCGAATTCGCGAATTATCATCTTCTTTGGTCGACCGATCGAGTCGATCTAAATCTCTAGACTCTGCCGATCGCAGAGTAAAAAGAAATTTACCTTTGCCTCGGAATCTGCTCCGTTCGTGTGTACACTTCGAGAACCGAATTCGCCAATTATCATCGTCGGATGGAATTCGGCTCGTGCTGAAGTTAGTTTACAGAGCCGAGATCGCGGGGAAAATATAATTATGAATGCGGCGGGAGCGCACGATCGAAGGAGCACACGCGGCACGTCGGCGATCGCGCTAATTGCGCGAGGTCGTGCAAGTTCACGGTAGCACGAGAAGGTTACTGTTACTTTTCCTGGCCGACGTGTCCGCGTCCTCTCCGCCCCTCTGCTTGCCGCGGCGTCGGCAACGAACTCTCTCGTCGGTGTGTGCTGTGTGTCGAGCCGATGGAAAAGAGATGAAAAAAGAAGAAGAAGAAAGCAAAAGGGCAGCAACTCGCCAGAGGAGCATGAGAGAGAGAGAGAGGGAGAGGAAAGAAGCCACGGACGGATGATTGGCTGGTTTTCTCGAGATAGCCGCGAAGCCGGTCGCGACCGCGCGTCCGTAGTCTGTTCGGTAACAGAAGAAACAGCAGAAGCATCGACTCTTCTGGGTTGCAGAAGTTGCGGTACTGGTCTAAAGGAATTACCGTTAGAAGAGCTGCACTCGTCTTACGTGCTTCCTAGGCCTTCCACGATGTTTTACACACACACACACACACACACACACACACACACACACACACACACACACACACACACACGCACGCACGCATGCACGTATATATAGTGTTACGCCGACATGAATTTGGTACATCGACTGAAGATGCTCCCTCGAATATCGATATATCAATCGGCCGGTATCAAAAACCAAAAGTCGTTCTCTGACCATCGAAATGTGCGAACGTGTCGGATGGTGTGCTCTAGATGCAAATAAAGTTTTATTTATACAAAAGAGACTAGTTGATGTCGAACCTCCGCGGGACACAACAATATATATATATATATATATATATATATACATATATATATACACATACATATGTTTTATATATATATGTATATATACGTACGTACAGGCAGGGGCTTCTTTCCGTGGTCTGCGTGCATCGGCCTCGCTTCTCTGTGACGCCAGTGCACCATATACACGGTGTCCGTTGCGAATTTCAGCCTGCTGCCTCTTCCTTTGCAAACGAAAGACAGATAACAGAGAAAGAAATTTTTTCTCGAGAGAGAGAGAGAGAGAGAGAGAGAGAGAGAAAATTTGCAGAACTGATCGAGATCGGTCAGTCGGTAAATTCGGCTGCCTGAAAAGATTCAATTTACAGGCGAAGATTCTGCGAAAATTAATCGGCGGAAGTGATTAATGAGACGGAAAAGGGGGTTAGAGACTCGCCAAGGATAAACTGGTCACCTACCTGGTGGATCTCGAGGCTTTGGCGAAATTTTCGCACGAAATTGAATTTTGAGAGGCGGTAGACGCAGAAGTTGCGACGTGTATGAGTGGTGTGTGGGAGCAACAAGTACTTGCAACGTTCCGAGAGTTCCAAGATTATCGAAAGTTGACGTATCTTTTGTACATACAGGGTGAGAAACGTTTGTTCGTGGCTATCATAAATGAATTCTACACCTTCGATTTGATGGAGAAAGAACGACGTAAAGAATCTGCCGCAAAATTGATCTTGACCTTGGATTTCAAGGTCAATTTTTTTTTCCATCGTGTTCTACTCATCGCGAAGTACAATTCGCTCGTACAATTCTTTCGAAAAATGGTAGAAAAATTTCTTAATCGCTCAACAAGTGCGGACGCGCGAGTTCTAACAGCGACTTTACGATTCTTCGCGTCCATTTTACGTAATTTTCGTATTAGGTTTCGCTAACGTTTGATTTATCATGATTGCAGCGTCAGTGTGTGTCTAAATAATCAAGTGATAAAATCGTCAACATTATTCGAAACGTGAAAATTACACACACGCTTCGAGAGCCATAAAGTCGCTGTTAGAACCCACGCGTTCGTAGACTTTTTCGTCATTTCTCTAAGGAAACCATCCGATTGCGATCTATGATTTCTTGGAGAAGTTTCACCCTCGTAACGAATAAAATACAACGCAAAAGAGAAAAAGAAATTTTGTTTTTCATTTTCAAATTCAAGGTCAAGATCAATTTTGCGACAGGTTCTTCATATTGTTCTTCCTTCAAAGTTCTTTCTTGATCCATTTCTATCGAATCGAAGACGTGGAATTCATAGGACAAACTTTTCTCTCCAACCCCTGCACTTTCAAACTTGTCGAAACTCATTGAGATCGAACTCTCTCCATCTCAAGGACGATCTTGGCCAAATATTTCGTCGACACGAACAACACTGAACGACTGTAGCGATCGATAGTATACATATTTACATGACGCATCAAATCAACCGTATTTTTTTCTTAAAATACAAAGCAAGACGCTCGAACTCGAGGAGAAGCAAGGCAGTGAACATTAAACCACGGTGATTGAAGCTAATGCCCTTCGAATGCGGAACGAAGCGAAGAAGAACAAGATCGCGCGTGCCCCCCCGTTAAAATTGTAATTCGTTCCATATCGTTCGCGATTTCGGTCGATTACTGGGTCGCGACGTTTTCTAATTTATCTCTGAGAGATGGCAGCACAGTTGGGGAGGGGAGGGGGAAGTATGTGCATGCATCGGCGCGTGCCGATCGATGAAAAACTCTAAAACGCCCCGTTATAATGGTCGCCGCCGACTTGGTGGCTGGCCGATAACGTATACCGATGCGCGTTAATTAACGCGAAAACAAATTCCGCGGCGTGTAACGGTGATCAATCAAGAGTTCAAGGCGAGATCGATTCATCGAACTTGATTGTTGATCGTCTCGTGGCCATTGCCTCCACTTGTTTGTTTGTTTCCTTGGCGATCTTGGTTGAACTTTGCACGCTTCGGTCTCGCTTTCGTTCCGATCGAAAAATTCGATCGTCGAGCTTCGTCTCAACGGAGCTATGCAATTTTTCCATCGATGAAATCGGCGAGAAATTACGCGTGTCGATAACGATTCTGTTCTCCTGCCTTGCTTGATATATAGCAACGAAATAACGATATATATCGTTTGCTCGTCGATTTCTTTTCCCTTTATACTCCTCGATAGGAGTAATTATTCTCACATTGAATTTCTTTGATTATCATGTTTTGCAGAATTCTTGCACTCGAACATCCTGGCAAACTGCAGTTGACTCCTATTGAATATTCCGACGCTTCGGAAATCGTTTAAATATTTATCATTAAATATGGCGGCACAAAGTCGCGCGAGAATAAACCCTCGGTTCGTTTCGAAGCTTGATTCATTTTATTCCGTGAGAGATTTCTTTCGCAAAGTGCTGCCAACTGTCACAGTATGTGAAAACATTGAACGGAAAATTTTTTTTTCTAACGCAGAAAAGACAGAGAATTATCTTTATTCGTATGGAATTGTTCGTGCTTGTTCATCAGCGAAGTAGAAGTTTCAGAAGAACTGCACGGCATGAGAAAACATTGGTTGAGAAAAAAAGAACGAGAAAAGGAAAAAGAAAGGGGAAAAAGTATAAAAAAGTTTCTTTGCCCTCGTTAACGTACGTGTGTGTGTGTGTGTGCTATTCGCCACAGTTGCTTCTTTTTTTCCTTCACGATTGATTTTACTCGTCGCTGATGGAGCATTTCCCTCGGTTCTCCTGGAATTGGAAACACAAGCAGTGCTGCCGGTAGACTTAACTTGTTCGAGAACAGTTTTCCCCCGTTTTTCACGCGTGCGAGTTACAACTTCCTCTACACCGTGTCGGTGGAATATTTAAACCGTTCGCTTCCAATGCCTCGGCTATAGTCTCTGGCCCTTCGATTCCCATAGTCGAGGTGAGTGGTGCGATGATACGATATGAGAAAGTTCACATCGTTCCTTGCATCTTTCTCGATGTCGAACAACAGGTTTCTTTCTTCCCTTCGAAGAAGAAGAGTCTCTTTTGAAGTCGAATCCTTTAGTGTTTTCACCTTGATTGAAAATTTCAGCGTATTTCTGAGGGTATTTGAACCTTTTGCACTTGACTGTCTCTTCTGAGGCGTCACCGTATCGTAAATCTAGCTAATTTGAATTTTTCATAATTTGCTAACAATTATAACGAACGTATACATTTGGTGTGTGTGTATATATATATATATATATATATATATATATATATGTATATATACATACATACATACATACGTATATATGTATATACAATATATATATATTTGTATATGTATATACATATATATAGTTGTGTATATATATATATATTTGGTGTGTATATATACATACACACACACACACACACACACACACACACACATATATATATATATTTGTTCTTCTTACGTCGTAGCTTAAAGCTTTTACTCTAAACGTCTGTTCAGATATATATATATATGTATATATATATATATATAAAATATATATATATATATATAGAGAGAGAGAGAGAGTAAAAGCTTTAAGCTACAACGTAAGAAGAACAAAAGAATTTCAGAAAAGAGAAATTTCTCGAATACAGTCGTCAGTCAATTGACACTCAACAATTCACATAATTCTGAACAATTCGCACGAACTGGACTTCGTATCGCTTCTTGCGAAAGTGTGAAAAAATGGCGGAGGATATTACTTTGCCAGAGATCGAAGCTACGTGTCATGAACTCTTGTACATTATACTTGTTCCAGCTAACCCGCGATATATGTTGATCGCTTGAAATTTAAACGACATCGCACGTTAGGAAGATACAGTTCAGAATTTGTTAAAATGAATATGAAAATGGATGAAAAATTTGTGAAATTTCGCGTTGAGTACCATTTGAACGATTATTTGCATTGTCATTCTGTTCGAAGCGATGATGCTTCGCTTGAAACGAAGTTTTCGAGGGCAGAAGGTTAACGTGTCTCTCGTCTGCAGACGTGTCGTCAGTAGCTAGTGTCCGTAATCATATGCGGGGCATATGCGAAAGAGTAGAAAGATACAAAGTGACCAGTTGGTGGATGATGGAGCCATCGGATTTGTTGGCTACGTTCTTAGGCTACGTACGGTAGGTGTACCTACGTGGTCTGGAGTGTTTCTTTCCCTTGCTGCTTGCGTCCCTGACCCTCACACTTAGCCACTCGGTCATTGCGAGCCGAACAATGAACCTCGGTTTCGATATACCTCGGCTCGTCGGGAACGCGCGTGAGCACTCTCGGTCCCGCTCGTCTGTAAGCTACGTGTGCTCCAGCTGTGTGCGCTATGTTTCTCCATTACGTCGCTGATTTAATTAATACCTATTGGGACCAGGTCGACAAAACTACCGATTGCCACGCGCTTTGAATTCTTCTCGCTAATCTTCGCCCCCATCGTGTATCGCTGATGAATTTCTGTATTCGCCGACGAAAAATTCCTGCGAAAATCTGAAAATCGTCGTGGCTCGAAGGAATCAGCCACGTTTGAAGGATTTCGTTCTTGATGTACGACTGCCAGCTGGCTTCAAATCGAGCCAATAGTATCTGAGAGGTTATGTTTTCTTGCGTATTTTAGACTACGACTTGTTACATTATATTCAGTAGTATTTGAGAGGTTATGTTTTCCTACGTATTTTGAACTATGTATTGTTACATTATATTCAATAGTATCTAAGAGGTTATGTTTTCCTACGTATTTTGAATATATGTATTGTTACATTATATTCAATATAGTATCTGAGAAGTTATATTTTCCTACGTATTTTAGACCAGGCCTTGTTACATTATATTCAGTAGTATCTGAGAGGTTATATTTTCCTACGTATTTTAAACCAGGCCTTGTTATATTATATTCAGTAGTATCTGAGAGGTTATATTTTCCTACGTATTTTAGACATTATATTCAGTAGTATCTGAGAGGTTATGTTTTCTTGCGTATTTTAGACTACGACATTATATTCAGTAGTATCTGAGAGGTTATGTTTTCCTACGTATTTTGAACTATGTATTGTTACATTATATTCAATAGTATCTGAGAGGTTATGTTTTCCTACGTATTTTGAACTATGTATTGTTACATTATATTCAATAGTATCTGAGAAATTATATTTTCCTACGTATTTTAGACCAGGCCTTGTTACATTATATTCAGTAGTATCTGAGAGGTTATATTTTCCTACGTATTTTAGACCAGGCCTTGTTATATTATATTCAGTAGTATCTGAGAGGTTATGTTTTCTTGCGTATTTTAGACTACGACTTGTTAGATTATATTCAGTAGTATCTGAGAGACATATTATGTCTTCCTGTTACGATTTCAGATTGCCATTTGTTACATTATATTCAATAATTTTTATTTGGCAACGTTATCAATACGCTTGTCTTTCATCAGATTTCGACTTATTCAGATCTCCGTAAAATTCCCTGGGATGGGAAAAATTTTAATCTCTCGGAAGCTTGCGGAGACGCACTTCGAGTAGTTATTTTTATCGATACAACCAGGAGGTATTGGAGGTTTAAATTGCCTGAAAGATGGCGAGAAGTTATCAACGGAATTCTTTTTCATTACGAAAGTTCCGTCTTTTTGATATAACCTAAAGATACGAAATTACCCAACACGATAAATTGATCGCACTCTGTTTATAAATCTCTGTTTTACAAAAAGACCTAGCAAAGCGTTCCCCGATTATTCATTTAATCGCTAGTTTCTCACACCGAAGATGTTTCTTCACTGTGTCAATAGTCGACCCGGACTCGATCGTGTCGTGCTCGTCGGCGCGTTGCACGTGCTTCGTGGTTCTGACTTCGACATGTCCGATTGACCCCACGACTCGGCCGTTCATCCTGATAAACTTTTAATCCCTCTGCCCCCGGAAACTGGCCGATATCCTTTGCGGTCGCCTCTGTCTCTCTCCCTCTTTCTATCAAACGAATTGTTCACGGCGCTCGATGGCGGTCGTTTTTTTTTTCTTTTTTTTTTTTTGTTTTTTTCTCTCGCGGTGACTGCTGAACCGCGACTGTGAGCGAGCACCGAGCGAGACCTCGGTAACGATGCACGAGAGTAAATTGTACCCGTGGCGATAAGTTATCCCGGTCACGTTGCCGAGGAATAATTCGCCCGCGAGCCAACGTGAATCGCCTCGATTCCAGCTCGAGAGATCGGAATCAATCAAATTCGTGCCGTCTGTATTTCACGGAGACCGCTGGCTGGCCAGGAAGACACTCGTTTAACGTTAGTTAGAACCACCAAAGTGGTCAAAATGATCAATTTATAATTTTCTATGGAAATTTTCTGTATACTTGTAACGGTGTATTTTTTTTTACATACTCGAGCGATTTTTAATAAAATATATTACTATTAGGACATTTCTTTTATAACTATTTCTACGGGTACTCGAGTACCTCTACAAACTGACGAGTAAAAGATACTAAATTTATAATACTAAATTATAATATAATAATTTTCTTAAATTTATAATATTGAATTTAAGAGAAAATATTTTAAAAAGAGAAACGATTAATTTAATTTAAAAACCAATCAAAGATCACTATAGTTATTGGAATTTTTCCTAAGACAGGGCCAGCTAACTGGCGGTCTTGCCCCCACTTCTCTGAACGCTAACGTTACCCCCTCCATTGCATCGATCCCCTCCACAACGTTAGCGAGGGAAAGATCAAAGGCTCGCGAGCCGCCAGTTAGCCAGCTCCATTCTAAAACACGAAATTTCTACACTTTGACTACGAGTCAACGACTACAATTCGTTCTTTATTCTTGGATCTATCGCTTTTCATCTACTGCTTCGGATAACATAAACACTTGCGTGACAGATCTGTTTGCTCCAGCGTGTTGATACTGAATTCGACACAATATCGAATGATATCTCTGCGATATCATGATTTTTTATGTAACATCTTTCGATTTTCATGAATAAAGCTTGTTCGTTATTATTATGATTAATTATGAGAACCCATCAATTTGGATCAGAGAAACAGAGATATACATCATGTAGATTAGAGTTTTCAGATTAGAGAGCTGACGGGGGAAATGGATTTCGGTATATATATTCGTATCATTTCATCAATAGAAGTCAGCGAAAATTGCTATGGAATGGTGTACAATTTTTTTGTAATTTTCCTCCTGGAGTCTAAAACCTGTCAAATTGTCAAAACGTTAACAGAAGCTTGCGTTCTTTGTACTGTATTATCAACTTTTTCTTGTACCTCGCGCTTCAATTCCTCTGCTACAAATATTGCACTATTCAGTCGTCGGTAATTCCGGTGTTAGCGTTTGAAAATTTTATTGAATTTATAACACGACTTTACAACTAGTGCGTGCTTATGAAAGGTTTCAGTATTTTCGTGAGCCGTAGCGTGTTGAGAAACGCGTCTCGCGCACGGAAGTCGAATTACCTGGCGTGATCGCGATAATTATCACCTCGACGATCGTTCGATCCGCGCGAAAAACGTTTCTCCTTCTTATTTCGATCACCTTATTTCTTGTCCCATTTTCTTCCTATTTAATTTTTTTCTTTCTCTTTCGTATTCGTCGAAAGCGCGTTTCCGCGGAAAGGAAAACACAGTTGCGCGTAAGTTCATAACGCGAGTGCAGCCAGGGAGATGGCCGTCGCAATCCTAAAGCTTCTGTTAACAGGGCTGCAAGACCCCAGAGTGGAAACGTTGTACCTCGTTTGCAATTAGCGCTGAACCGTACGCCGCGGTGCGGCGTACGGTAATTCCTACGTACGTGTATATATAATACTCGCAATTAGTTGCGTAGGGTATGTATGCGATGCCATCGCGCGTGGAAAATTCGCTCTGTTACAAACGAGTTTTCACTCGACGCTCGACAGTTCTAGTTCCTCGTCGAGTTTTATACATACTTAAATCGCGCTACTTTTCACGTGCAACCGTCGCACAGGATGGAAAGAAAAGTTTGTCCTATTTTGCCTATCATAGATGAATTCTGCACTTTCGATTTGATAAAAATGCATCAAGAAAAAACAAAATAAAGAACCTCAGCAGGAAAATCGACTTTGACCTTGAATTTCAAGGTCAACAATTTTTTTTTTTTGTTTCTTGTATTTTACTCATCAAGAAGGTAAAACTTTTCCAAGAAATCTTAGGTCGGCACCTAATAGTTCTTTTGCAAAAATGGTTTTTAATGATTTAATACTGCGGACGCGTGCGTTCTAACAGCGACTTTACGTTTCTGAACACGTGGATGTCTATATTACGTAATGTTTATATTTCGAATAATGTTAACAGTTAATTTCATCGCGTGATTATTTAGACTCACATTGATGCTACGATAAATCAAATGTTAGTGAAACCTAATACGAAAATTACGTAAAATAAACATCTACGCAATCATAAAGTCGCTGTTAGAACGTACGCAAATTTTATCATTTGATTATCTAGACTCATATTGATGCTACGATAAAGCAAATGTTAGTGAAACCTAATACGAAAATTACGTAAAATAGACATCCACGCAATCATAAAGTTGCTGTTAGAACGCACGCAAATTTTATCATTTAATTATCTAGACTCACATTGATGCTACGATAAATCAAATGTTAGTGAAACTTGATACGAAAATTACGTAAAATAGACATCCACGCGTCCAGAATCATAAAGTCGCTGTTAGGACACACTCAAATTTTATCATTTGATCATCTAGACTCACATTGATGCTACGATAAATCAAATGTTAGTGAAACCTAATACGAAAATTACGTAAAATAGACATCCACGCAATCATAAAGTTGCTGTTAGAACGCACGCAAATTTTATCATTTAATTATCTAGACTCACATTGATGCTACGATAAATCAAATGTTAGTGAAACCTAATACGAAAATTACGTAAAATAGACATCCACGCAATCATGAAGTCGCTGTTAGAACGCACGCAAATTTTATCATTTGATTATTTGGACCCACATTAGCGCTATGATAAATCAAAAGTTAGTGAAAATTATGTCATCCACGCATTCAAAACCATAAAGTCGCTGTTAACACGCGTCTGCAGAATGACTAAAATCTTTTTGCCACTTTTCAAGAGAACTGTTAGGTTGCAACCTGTGGTCACCTGGAAAAGTTTTACCATCGTGGAACACGATGAATTTTTTTTTTTTTTAGATGAATTTGAAATTCAAGGTTAGTTTTGCTCTTTACGTGTATCCCCATCAAGTCGAAGGTGTTTCATCCGCTAGAAAGAAATTTATCTACCCATAGCCAGGGACTTTACAACTGTCGTTTGCGTCGATTCACGTTTGTTTCGTTCAAAGAGTGATGAAGACCGATAGCTCGCGAGGATTCGGAATTGAGGAATTGAGGAATTCGTGATCCTCGAGTCAAAGGGAGTCGAATGGACACCCTTGTTATCGCGCGAGTTACATCTGCAAAGGGCCTGGAACATGGATCGGCGAGCAGCGGCGCGTGCACGTACATATCTTGCTTGGTAATTAGCGAGCGGCGATACGCGCGTGTCGCGTCACCGCGCTTTCGCACACGCGTTTACGCGCCACGACGCAATTAAACGACGTCCCTCGTTCTCACGCGTCTCTCCTCTCGTATGGGAGCTTCGTATCGCGACACGCAATATCGAAGCCGCGCGTAACGTCGGGGCAGAAAAATGGTGGAAAGCATCGTCGAGCCCTACGAGTTTGCGAGCCGTCGCGAATCCACGCGCGTGTCTCTGTAATAAATTAATATCAATCTAGTATACAGCTAATTTGGTAATTAATTAAGGCGACATTCGTACTTTGTTCGTCGTCACTTTTTGACAATGGACTATTTCGTTGAGCTGAAAACTGAAATTGTGCGCTGCTTTTGTCTGTTGGAACGTTGGAAGCATTGTTCACCGTGCTTCAAACGCTCCTCATTGTTTCAAGGCGCGTAATGCGCCTTTCAGACATTCTGAAGTTTGTTTCCAGAATTTGCGTGCTTCAGCTTTCAATGGATTTCTGTTGGATTTTCGGCAAATTTTCGTCGACAGATTTCTAACATTTCTCGTTATTGTGGAATATCATTGTTTTTCAGATTCGTTCGAATCCGATGAATTTTCAACGCAACATTCGAAAACGACTCGAGCAACGCGGAAATCAATCCATTTCATTCGTAATTTGTGTTTGATAAACGGATATTTACGAAAATTTATTAACATTTACTCGAATACATAAAATCGTCAGCAAAATTAGAAGGAAATATATCGTTTAAACAAAATGATACACATCGTTAAATTGCTTGTTTTGGAAAAAATTGATCTCATCGATTAGACGAAAACTGTATTTTTCGGTAATTTCCGAGATATTTCGTAAAATATTTATTTCCTCGCCCCTTCGACATCGACGATTGCCAGTAAATCGAGAAAAGAAAAAGAAAATACGTGTCTAATGTTTCTTCGAAAATAATGTAATATATACATGTATGAAAACATATGAAATGTAATATATACATTTATGTCACGGAGAACAAATTTCATCGGAATTGGCGATGGAAACACTTCTCTTTGTTTGTCGAGCCCGTTTAGTCGGACAGAGGGGTGGCAAATTTGCCAATATAAATATTTTCCTTCCCCTCTGATCGAGAGGACGTTTCTTCTTCTCGCTTTTGGGAAGGTTGCGTGTTCATGCGTGTTCATGCGTGTGCATCGACTCCCTTTCATCTCGTTTCTGTTCTCCGACAAATAAACACTCGGCCGCGAGTCAACAAACTCGGACTAGCTCCCTGCCTGGAATTTAATCGATCGAACGATTACATCAATTTCCACGGCACGATCCGACGTCGTCATTTGGATTTCAAGAGTGATTCAACCAGTGTGACTTCTCGATCGAGATCAAACTTTGATCGTTCCTTTTCGACACGTCAGGTGTACCATAAGCTTAGAAATCGTCAAAAAATAATAAAATTCGTGAACGAGAAAAATTGGAGAAGTTAAGAAAATTAGGAAAATTAGTTGACACGAGTGTGGTATTTTTCAACACATCAGGTGTATAAGAAAACTTAAACATCAAAAAATAATAAAATTCACGAACAAGAAAAATTGAAGAAGCTAAGAAAATTAAGAAAATTAGTTGACATGACTGGTATTTTTCGACACATTAGGTGTACCATAAGAAAGCTTAGAAATCGTCAAAAAAAAAAAAAATAAAATTCGTGAACGAGAAAATTTGAAGAAGTTAAGAAAATTAAGAAAATCAGTTGACACGAGTGTGGTATTTTTCGACACATCAGGTATACTATAAGAAAACTTAGAAATCGTCAAAAAAATAATAAAATTCGTGAACAAGAAAAATTGAAAAAGTTAAGAAAATTAGGAAAACCAGTTGATATCAGTGTGGTATTTTTCGACACATCAGATATACCTTAAGAAGCCTTAAAAATTGTCAAAAAAATAATAAAATTCGTGAACAAGAAAAATTGAAGAAGTTAAGAAAATTAAGAAAATTAGTTGACATGACTGGTATTTTTCGACACATTAGGCGTACCATAAGAAAGCTTAGAAATTGTCAAAAAAATAATAAAATTCGTGAACAAGAAAAATTGAAGAAGTTAAGAAAATTAAGAAAATTAGTTGATATCAGTGTGGTATTTTTCAACACGTCAGGTGTACCATAAGAAAACTTAAAAATTGTAGAAAAAAATAATAAACTTCGTAAACTCGAAAAATTCGAAAAATTGAAAAAATTAAGAAAATTAAGAAAATCAGTTGATGTCAGTGTGGTATTTTTCGTGGCAAAATGGCCCTTCGTGGATTATGCAGCCAATATCGTGATTTTTGTTTTTAATAAAATACATAGCAATTTTATTGACATTTTTTTATTACTTCCTATTGAAATTCAGCGTTTTGAAAGTGAATGGTAATTTTTTTTTTTTACACGACGAACCGCGCCGAAATAAAATTTTCGAAACCTGGAGAAACAGTTGCTGCAGACTTGCACGGCGTTTCAAATTTCTCAGAGAAAAAGAAAAAGACAGTTTTAGTCAATTTATTGTTAGAAAATATCGTAATACTGCAACAAATGCATGATAGGTTGACGCCTAGATTTTTCTTCTGCACTTTTCGTCTGTACAGCTTGTCCTCTCGTCGTTCCTTGGGCCTTCCTTTGGCTTTCTTCGTTTTACGTTTCTATACGTGACTATATCACAGGAAGGCTGGTGTGTGCGTGCGTGCATGTGTGGAGCACGCAGATAAGATTGAACTTATCGCAACGCTCGGATGACGCTGACGACGCTTGAGAACGAACGTCCGCGAATCAAATTGTCGACGACGAATGTACACACACGTTCACTGCATTCACTGCATGGCGATCTGAAATCGAAGACGATCCCGAGAAGAAACGGTCCAACGTAAGCGAAAATTGTTCGTCGCCCGCTGATGCCGGAGACCCCCTCAGTTCTTCTCTCCGCTTCGAACCGTGTGGATCTCGTGCGGGTTGTTGCTTCTTTTCAATTTTCAACGTTCGTCGTTTCTCTCTTTTTTTTTTCTTCTTCTTCTTGTTTTTTGATGGTCGATCGACCATCGAACAGCGAAGGCTGCGAGTAAATCGTACAAATGTACAACATATACGTAATTTAATAAATTTGTACAAATATATAACGAATTAAATTATTGTTATTTTTAACAAATCTTCCGACGAGCAAAAGTGCGATCACTGCGAAACACGAATTTTCACGGATAGAATCTAGAGCAAAATTTCGCTGTTCGACGGGTCGACTCGCTGAATTATCGATGGGTTTAATCAAGATCGATGAGTTTCGTACGATTCTTCTTCAAACTCTGCGAACGGGAAGTATAGTCGAGAAACGAAGTCGTTGGACGAGTACCAGTTGAGATCTGACAAATTGTGTGGCTCTTCCAGTGTGGCGCCATCACACACACACACACACACAGAAAGAAAGAGAGAGAGAGAGATGTTGGAAAAGGCCTGGAGGAGAGATCTCGCGGGTTTCCCAACGGGACGGATGGAATTTCTCAATCAAGAGGATGGGACGAACTTGTTTTCACGAGCGAAAACGGGCGAACGAGAGGAAGTCTGTGAATAAAACCGAGGCGACTTTCGTTGTTCACGGACCACACCACCGGTATATCAAAAAGTATATATATGTGTATATATATATATATATATATATGTATATCGTGGCACGATACTCGCGCCATATTTTTCTATTCTCTTCTTTTCTTCAATGTTTCTTTCGCAGTCTCCTCTGACGAAGCTTTGCGCTTCGTTGCAATCTTCTACGTATTTTCCACTCTTGCGTGTGTGTGTGTGTGTCTGCTGTCTGCCTGTCTGTCTGTCCGTTGATTCGTAGAATCAATAATCTCCACCTCTGACCATCATCACGCTGTTCACGCATCACTCGAGTCGGTGTTGTTACGTGTTTTATAAATTAAAAAAATTATACTTTGCAGCCAAAGTTTCTCTCGAGCGAGATTTTCGACGCTAAATTATCTCAACAACAGAAACCGTGTTTATAATATAAATAGTAAACGCGCGAGAAGGACAAAATTGGAAAATGACAAAATAAACTCGACATATTTCTTAATTTCTGAGCCTGTTTTTGCTGTCGACCAAATTATTTGTAAATTATTTATTTCATGCAGTTTGTTCCTATCTTTATAGACACTTCCAAGTAGGTGAACATAATGGAATATAGGTTATGTTACAAAATTAGTTAAATTATTGTCACTAGATGACAATGGAATATAGGTTGTGTTACATAATGGAATACAGGTTATGTTACAAAATAAGTTAAATTATTGTCGCTAGATAATAATGGAACATAGGTTGTGTTACATAATGGAATATAGGTTATGTTACAAAATAAGTTTTAAATTATTGTCACTAGATGACAATGGAATATAGGTTGTGTTACATAATGGAATATAAGTTATGTTAAAAAATAAGTTAAATTATTGTCACTAGATGACAATGGAATATATGTTATGTTACAAAATAAGTTAAATTATTGTCACTAGATGACAATGGAATATAGGTTATGTCACATAATGGAATATAGGTTATGTTACAAAATAAGTTAAATTATTGTCACTAGATGACAATGGAATATAGGTTGTGTTACATAATGGAATTTAGAAAAAAAAAACTTCAGGCTAAAGAAAGAAAACTTCGAACTAAATTTATTTCTCGGAGAAGCTATTTGTCGAACGCTGGCTTTCGCGAAATTCCAAACGTTATTTTTATTGCGCGTTTGTTTTTCGCGAAACGTCGAACATCGAGAAAAATGTTTTGTTCGGAATTCGCGCAGCGAACTCGACGTTCTATATCTCTCGATAATCGAACTTTTTCTTTCCTTTTTTTCTTACGATCGTTCACGATTGCAACGTGATATCGGTATCGGCGTTCGATATCGATAGCAGGGGAAGATGGAACGGCGGAACGAATCGTCACCGTTTGTTAGCCTCTGGTTCGTTTCGTCGTGCCGTGTTCGCTGCAACTCGATACGCGCCATATTTAATGGCGATAACGGCTCCGCTAACGATCGATCCGCGATCCTGGCGATCTCATTTCCTCCGGGGCGAAACGATCATCCTCCCCGATCGCCGATCGATCGGTCGCTCGTCGTCTCTTCTCGCTTCTTCACGGAATTCCATCGTTTCGTAATCGATTCCCCCGTGCCGATTTTCTGCGTATTCCCCTCCTCGGTCGATTTAGCCAATTTTCAAACGCACGCACACTGTACGCGCCGGCTGTCTCGCTTTTTAACATCCTTTTCTGAAGATATGAAATCGGCAAAAAAATCAGCCTATTGCGTGGCGCTATTTTTTGCCGATTTCATATCATATCGGAAGAGGATGTTAAAAAGTCGCTCTCTGATTACCAATATATCTCGCGTTCATATTTCCTTGTATCGTGGAGAAGAGAACAATTTTGTGAAACGATATGTATCATTCTGGTTAAAGAAGATCTGTTAAATACTAAATTATTAGCGAAACAGGTCAACTTCGAGCGAAGTAACGTGGTCACATCTTGTAAATATGTTTTTCAAGATGATGCCACGTATTTTGATTTTTTCGTTCACTGTATATAGAATTCCAGAATTTTCAACGTTATTTTGTGATAGTGTCCGTGCAAAAATGATGTCGCAAGTACATGATGGTCTGCAATGTTTCGATTAATTTTAACACCTTGGGCGCGATAAATCTCGAAATTACACGTTAATCCGTGGCACTCGTGTATTTTATAATTTTCAACGCAGATAGATTCTTGAATGGAAAGAAACCTTGAAGAAAAAAATAGCATAAAGAAATTGCAAAATTGACTTTGACCTTGAATTTCAAGGTCAAAATTATTATTATTGTTATTATTATTATTATTTTGCATTGTATTCCATTCATCAGAAAGGTAAGACTTTTCCAAGCAGCCATAAAGTTTCGTGGGTCCTAACAGCGACTTTATGCTTAAGTTTCCACCAATATTTGATTTATCATAGTCGTAGCATCAGTGTGAGTCTGAATGGCAATCAAATGATAAAATTAACTGTCAACGTTATTCGAAATACGAACGTTACACCCAACGTGTCCAGAATCATAAAGTCGCTGTTAGAACCTACGCGTCCGCAGTGTCTCAAATAATTAAGAAACCTTTTTTCGCCACTTTTCTTTTATACCGACGAGTAGAATACAATGCAAGAGAGGAAAAAATTTTTGAAATTCAAAGCCAAAGCCAATTTTGCAACAGGTTCTTTACATGTCATTTCCATCAAATCGAAGGTGTAGAATTCATCTATGATAACCAAAATACAAACAAACTTTCCTTTCCACCGTTTCTGTACAATGCGCTCGGTTTCGATTATAGTCAGTCATATCGAAACTTCTCCCAATCATTTTCTTTCCCATTGAATTTAAATCACGCGCGTAAGTAGACAATTTTTACTTTTATCTTATATGCATTATCCAACGCGTTTTTTTTTTTTTTTAATATTTGCCCGTGGCACTAAAACGGTTGAAAAACGTTTGCCGTGTCGAATAATCTTGCCGCTTTTTGCCGAGATATCGCGACGATCTTCCTCTTTGTCTCGTCGTGGCCGTTGGAATCGGCTCGCAAACCAAAATTCGAACGCGTCGTAATTTCCCATTATTTCATGACCCACGCGCTCGTCGGTCGGTGCTCGAATCTCTCTTTAGCTGTTGCTGTCGGTTTAAAGCTCGGTTTCGAAGACTCGGTTTCGTACTAACTGCCCGCTGTTTCGCGTCTCGTAAACTCACTTAGACGTTCAGACGATCTTTTTCGAAAACTAACAGGCATCGATACGATCGAGGAAAGAAAAAAAAAAAAAAAAAAAAAAAGGAAGGTTGGTTGGAAGCGAAGTGAGAAAGCTGCCGCGCTTTCGGTCACACCGACTTTTACCAGTTCTTCGGTTCTTCATAGCTCGCGCAAGTCGTCGCAAGTCGGCTTGAAAACAAATACGCTTTATCGTTTGGTTAATTAACAACTCGCGCGAGATACAACGTATCCCTGTTACGTCGGGCGTGAAAAGAGCCGATTCGAGCATTCAACGGGCCACGGATATCTCGAGAAGACGAGAGGAGAGGACAACTATCTTGCTTCGACCTCGCATGAGAGCTTGCAACTTCTTCGCGAAGCAGAACGTTCGACGTTGTCGCTGTGTAACGAGAGACATTTTGAAATACACAGTAGTGTCCTCGTAAACGTTCAAAGAGGTTAAGGCGTACTTTTCGAGGGTCGACATATGTGTGGGCCTGTACCTAATTTACGTCCTACTTTCATTCGCGAAATCCGTACTTTCGTTGATAAACGAAAATAGTTAAATTCAGAAGCGCGAGCTTGATTCTTCTACGCGTTATTTATTTATTAAAAATAAAATAAAATTGAATTGAATTAAATTTCATTGTTAGAAACTGAAATTAAAGATTCTTCAAGTCCTTGAAGAGGTTAAGAGGAGTGGTGTATCTGAATTGGCATCGAAAAAAAGAGCGTCAAATTTTCTCAGTTTTAAATATATTTAGATATAATCCAGGCAAAACAGATAATAAATTTATTTTTTCTTAGTAATAATTTCTATCGTAAGTGATATCATACCGACGAATTTAAAAAAAGAAAGCGACGAATTATTGTATACGGTTTGGTCACTCGTTATGGTCCGCAAATCAGTTGCCAGCGCAATGGGTTAACCTTTGTCTTAAAATCGCAATATTTTCTAAGTTTTAAATATATTTAGATATAACCCAGGCAAAACAGATAATAAATTTATTTCTTCTTAGTAATAATTTCTATCCTAAGTGATATCATACCGACGAATTTAAAAAAAGAAAGCGACGAATTATTGTATACGGTTTGGTCACTCGTTATGGTCCGCAAATCAGTTGCCAGCGTAACGGGTTAAAATCTTGATTTGAATTGGAGGTTAGGATTTTACATGACAAAAATAAATTGCAATATTCTCTTAGTTTCAACTATATTCAAATATAACCCAAAAGGCAAAACAAATAATAAATTTATCACTTTTTAGTAATTCTATTTAGCGAAACAACAAACGACGAATTATTGTGTACGGTTTGGTCGCTCGTTATGGTCCGCGAACCAGTAGCCAACGAAAGAGGTTAAGAGGAGTGGTGTATTCTGCATCTAAATTGGCATCGAAAGA
Organism: Tetragonula carbonaria; assembly: GCA_032399595.1. Taxonomy (NCBI): domain Eukaryota; kingdom Metazoa; phylum Arthropoda; class Insecta; order Hymenoptera; family Apidae; genus Tetragonula; species Tetragonula carbonaria. Next base: position 1,625,373 of record JAUCRC010000003.1, read on the forward strand.
AAGAGTGGGGATAGTCCCAATTTTCAAAAATTGGACAAGCGACTCTTTTTGACTCTTATGCGGTCACTTATTTCCTTTATTTACCAAAAATAAAATGAAATTAAATTGAATTTTTTTGCTAGAATTAAAGTTAAAGATTCTTCAGTCCTTGAAGAGGTTAAGAGGCATGGTGTATTCTGCATCTGAATTGACATCGAAAGAAAGAGTGGGGATAGTCCCAATTTCAAAAATTGGATAAGCGACTTCTATTTCCTTTATTTACCAAAAATGAAATGAAATGAAATGAAATGAAATTTCTTTGTCAGAATTAGAGTACCTGAAGAATCTTTAATTCTAATTCTATCAAAAAAAAAAAATTTAATTTCATTTCATTTTTTTTTTGAAGAGGTTAAAAAGTGTGGTGTATGTTGATTTCATTTTATTTTTGAAGAGGTTAAGAAGAATGATGTATTCTGCATCTCTACTCTGAATTAGCATCGAGAGAAAGAGTGACAATGAGCCAATATGGGATAGTCCCAATAGTCCAAAAATTGCAATCCACTTGGTAATACATAAATTCGCCACGGTATATATCTAGAAATTCTTGCCGTGTTTCTTCGTACGTGCATTCTGCATTTATGCCGAAGGAACGAAAGCGGAGAGCAACCGATAGGAAAGACGAGCTTACCTTTCGTTGCGTTACGCTTCCGGTATTCTCAATGAAATCGTTGAGAATTCCTCGATTTTCGAGACCTCGTCCCCTTGAATATCCCATTTTTCGACTCTGTGTGAAAACTCTGTCTTCGTTGAGAGAGCCAGAGTTTCCGCAAAAAAAGTCTCTCTGGCTCGTCAAAGCGCAACTTCGTTCGTCGAAATTGCAATCGAATTGTGATGTTGTTGCGAGGCTCGATGGAGAAACTTCTCCTTTGCGTGGCCAGTCGCAGATTTACGATTCAACGGGTGATCTTTTTTTCTCTCTCTTCTTCACGCGTTTCGTTTCGACGAAAATTGTCGGGTGAGTTTCGTAATTACGCGAGAAAACTTACTTTCTTCACGTACGCGTGAAGCGTACTTCCATTGGGAAGAACGTTTTGTCTGTTTTTTTTTCTTTTTTTTTTTTCTTTTTGGTCGATATCAGGAACGCCAGCGATCCTTTCTCCTTTCTCGAGGAAGAAGCTAGTTGTGTAGAAAAAATTTCTTTTCCTCTGCTCTCGATTCTTCGACGTGAAATCGCGTGTACGTACGACGCTCCATTTCGCGCGCCAACTCTATCAACTATCTATTTTCTATTCGAAAACTCGCGAACTCGATTCTCCTTCACTGTTTCATTCGAATTATTACTCTCTGTTTTTTTTCGTGTTAAAAGTACGCGAAATTTCTTGGAAAAAAAAAATAGAAAAAAACTCCAAACTGAGATGTTAACGCAAAATTGATCCTTCGAAACGACAGTTGAGTGTAAAAAAGCATCGTTTATTGGAACTGTCGTTGCAGAAGTTTTATAAATAATTATTTATTTTGAACTATCACTGTAGAAGCTTCATAAAGCTAATATATAAAATACAATTTGATTATCTTAACGCTATAACGTTACCCAAACCCGAGGTTTAACACAACTAATTTCAGACTTTTCGTCTTTTACGAATGCTTCAAAAATATATTCTCAGTATCCAAAATTAACATCAATTTCTGTTCGGGCGTGATAAACATACTCGTACAGATCTATTTTATTTTCAGTTGTCATTTAACAATAAGTTACACATGCAAGATATGTCGGTTATTTGATCATTTGATTTATACGTGTAACATTTTGATACGTCAAACATTTTGGCATTTTGATCATTTGATTCATTCGAACATATATAGAACGTTTTCTAGCGTCAACAGATATTTTCATCTCTTTATTTTTTTTTTTTTATTTAATCGTTTCATTTATACATGGAACATTCTGATGTGCATACAGAACATTTTCTAGCGTCAAAAGATATTTTCCTTTCTTTATTTTTTTTTTTTTTTTTTATTTAATCGTTTCATTTATACATGGAACATTTTTGATAGTTAGATGTGCACATAGAACATTTTCTAGCGTCAACAGATATTTTTATCTCTTTATTTCTATTTAATCGTTTCATTTGTAGATAGAGGATTTTCATAGTTAGATACACATAGAACGTTTTTTAGCGTCAACAGATATTTTCCTTTCTTTATTTTTTTTTATTTAATCGTTTCATTTATACATGGAACATTCTGATGTGCATACAGAACATTTTCTAGCGTCAAAAGATATTTTCCTTTCTTTATTTTTTTTTTTTATTTAATCGTTTCATTTATGCATGGAACATTTTGACAGTTAGACGCGCACATAGAACGTTTTCTAGCGTCAACAGATATTTTCATTCGTTCATTTTCGTTAACCAACCATAGTCAAGCATGTCAACCACATTGTCAAGCGGGAACAACAAAACACGTGTCGCGTTAAAAATCCATTCCGAGGGAAACTCGTCCGCTATTTGGACACCCTCGAGCGGATTTTTCCCCGCAATCACACACACACACACACACACACACAGAGCGAGCGATCGAATCGTTAGAAACGCGTGTTCGTGGACTCGAAAGAGAGAGAGAGTTTGGCAAATCGAAGACGAAGTAAGGCGTCTCACGTGTTCCACCGCGTTCGCATAACAGAGCAAGCGTACCAGTTGCGCTTATTACCGGAGATTGTACGTTAGTTCTCGTTTACATATTACACAGCCCCGGAAAGCACACACATACTTCACTTACAGTTCCATTGCAAAGCCTGGAAAACCTAATTAACCGCGCACTTTCCAATTCTCTCGATTATATGCATGATTCTTTGCGCCGATCGATCGGCGGCCCTCTCTTCCCTCGAGAAACTAACAAATTCGATTTCGAACTTCGATTTCGTATCGTTTGATCGGCAGGTTATACACGGCTTTTCCCCCCGAAATGTGAGAAAAAAATTAACACGTTGTGATAACTCGTAGTTTGTTTGCTTGCCATATTTGTGCAGCTACGATGAAACTGCGTAGCCTATCAGTATGTGAATATGAATAGATAGGCCTGAGGGAAGAGAACAAGAAATCATTATTCGCTCACATGAACAGAAAATAGAATAATACAAAGTTTATTCGATATCAACGAAAGCAAAAGAATATTTTTATTTGTTATAATTTTTCAAACAATCTACCACGCAAAGGGCTGGGCTTCTCTTGACATAATTGGGATACTCTGTAAATGATGAAGCTCTTGCAATGTAATTTTTTTTTCGAAACTGGTTGAATCTCATCGACAATCAACGCGTCGACGAATGCTTCTCTAAACTTTATAAGTTTTATTTCAGAAGAGGTTGCTTTATGAAAAAGTTTGTGCGCATTGTGTATATATATATATATCTATAATATGCAATGCAACCATCCCATCTAATAGTCTTTCTTTACATAAGCCAACTACGAGATAATTCGCAAGACCTTTTTTTCAAAAAAAAAAAAATTCTATATGCTTTTTGATGATTACTGATGTACTATAATAGGAGTTTCTAATAATATAATATGATTAAATTGAATTGGCAGTATCGTGGCAGTTAACGTGTCAATTTTGCTAGTTTCAGATTGAATTCAAGAACGTGTTATTTTTTTTTCTTTTTTTTTTTGTGTTTTGAAAGCTATTTCCTTCGAAACGTTGACCGCCAGAGCGTTCGCAATTTAAGGAAAAGAAAAATATACATAATATAAAGAAAATTAATAATTATTTTAGTAGAAAGTGATTTTTTTCTTTCAATTGTGTTTTAAAAATTACCTCTTTCGAAGAGATGGCGTCCGTAAATGAAGAAAGGATTGTTTCAGTAGGAAGTGACTTTTGGCTCAGAAAACGATACGAGATATCTCGATGGAATTCGATGGGATTTCTTCCGCATTTGTACATTTCATTTCTTCAATTTCGCAATTTCATTGATCCGCGGTTCGAAGTTTTTTTTCTCGCGAAATTTACGCGGCTTTTACGCACACAAATGCGGGTGTGCAAATGGGAAAATGGCGGCAGAACGATGGCAGCGAACGTTTCGATGCAGCGAGCGTGTTCCAGAATAGAAATTCGTATCGCCGACCTTGTGGAAATTGCACGAACGTCCGATCGAGAGAATCGCGTGTGACGCGTAAATGGCAGACTCTTCGATCGGATTATTATTTACGCGAATTGCCGTTCTCGATGCTCGAAAAACCGTGTCGAGCACACCGTCTGTCTGTCTGCCATGAAGTTTCGCAGAATACACGTTGGAAAACGCGAATTACAGAACTCTCGTTTGTTAAATATCTTGCTTAATTATATTGTATATTCGCTGATTCGCGCGCAATCGGTCATCGATACACACAGACGTTGTCTCGCTTTGTCTATTCAATGTCCAAATTTTTTCGCGTTCTCGCGCTCACGTCAAACGAACACGTGAATACGTGGGTGGAGAGAAAAGTTTGTCCTGTTTTGGGCTATCATGAGATGAATTCTTGTTTAAAGAAAAATTGTGCCGCAAGATTGACCTCGACCTTGAACTTCGAGGTTAAATTTTTCTTTTCTCGCATTGCATCACCAAGGTGAAACTTCTTCAAGGAACCATAAGTCGCAACCTAACATTTTCTCTTGGAAAATAGTAAAAAGTTTCGTTTGATACTCATTCAATAATATTGCATTTCATAGTATGCGTGTTAACAGCGACTTAACTTTATGATTCTGGATTAAGTTTCAATAACATTCGATTTGATCGTCAGTTGTAACATCAGTATTGAAATAATCAAATAATAACCAGCTGTTAACATTATATCCACGCGAACACAGAATCATAAGGTCGCTGTTAGAACGTTAAATGATTGAGAAACATTTTTCATTTGATTATTTAGACTCACTAACTATTATAAATCAAATTTTGGAACCTAATACGAAAATTACGTAAAATAGACATACGAGCGTCCACAGAATCATAAAGTCGCTGTTAGAACGTTAAATGACTGAGAAACATTTTTCATTTGATTATTTAGACTCATTAACTATGATAAATCAAATGTTAGTGAAACTTAATACAAAAATAGACATACACGCGTCCACAGGATCATAAAGTCGCTGTTAGAACATTAAATGATTGAGAAACATTTTTCATTTGATTATTTAGACTCACAACTATGATAACTAAATCTAAAATGTTAGTGAAACCTAATACGAAAATTACGTGAAATGGACATACAGGCGTCGAGAATTATAAAGTCGCTGTTAGCACGCGTCTGCAGTGTCAAATGATTAAGAAACTTTTTAGCAAAGGAACAATGTGATATGATTCCTTGGAAAAGTTTCACCTCCGTGCGAAGTAAAATGAAATTTTGACCTTGAAATTCAAGGTGAAAGCGAATTTTGCGACACAAGTTCTTTGTATCAAATCGAAGGTGTAGCCAAGGACAATCTTTTCGTTCCACCCTATACATCGATTGTTTGTAATTTTTCCTCGTAATTCGACCTCGTTTTACAAAAATACAATAGACAAATTGCTCGACGATAAATGTTATCGACGTTGCTCGATTCTTTCTGGCTGCGAGAAAAGAAAACACGCTCGAGCAGTAACCCGTCCGCCTGGCATCGTTCTACCCTCATCCCTCTCGCTCGAGATAATTTCCATTTTCTCACCGACTCGCAGGATTTTTCAGCAAATTATAGTCGAACGCGTCGCGGATATTCCGAACGCGGTTGTCGAACATAACCTCTCCTCGTTGGCGATTCGTCAGCCCAAAAACCGCCTCGAAACGATCCTCTCCTGCCTTCTCTCCCACCCCTGTTTTTCGCGCAATTAAAATTCCTCTCGTGTCTTTCCCTTTCGCCTTTTTCTCCCTTGATTCCTCTCTTTCGTGCGATTTCCCCGCGCGAAAACTTTTTTTTCCCTCTCGCTCTTTTTTTTTTGGCTCGCCTCTCGTCTCGCTACGTGCTCTTCTCTTTCGATCTTTCTGCTCTCTTCTCTTTGTTCTCTTCTTCTTCTTCTTCTTCTTCTTCTTCTTTTTTTTTTTCTTTTGGCTTCTCTCACGACAGACTGGGAATAGTTTCAGAGATCATCGACAGGCAGAGATTTTTCTTCGCTCGTCCCTCGCCGAGGATCACGCGGGGTTGCTTCGTCTCAGGGAACGCCACTACGTCACAGAATCACCGATTTTTTTTTAATGGCTGGAATCTCGCGAATCTACTTTCTTTCTCTCTCGATACGAGGCTCTCGATACTGGTCTCTCTCGCTTCGAAGGTAGTCACGAGGTTCCCGCTCGGCGTGATGTGACGTAGTGGTTCTCTCTGAGTCGTCTTTTCAACGTTCGATGACGTAAAGACTCCACTTCGAATTGAAGGATCCATATAGGCATCCATCTCAAGATTTCTTTTCGTTCACAAGCAGCGGACGAACGATTCTGCGATCGTGCGATTTTGTTAGAAAGCGCCGTGAATGTCGCGTTACCATTTCTTTTCTTTTCCTTTTTTTTTTTTTTTTTTTTTTTTCACGGATCGAGCTCCCGCGGAATTTTATTCTCGAATCGGATGGGAAAATGGACTTTCTAACGCCGACGTTAGACACGCCTTGTTCGTGTCCGTACGTTAGAAGGGAAGTAACTGGCCGCAATTAATGGGGAAACTGCGTGCATGCCGATTGTAATTGCCTGTTGGAGAACGCGCATCTCTCGCGAGTCGTGCAAGGACGCCCGGACATTGGAAAAGAGATCGCGGTTATCCACAGACTGTACGCTTTTGCGCTGATATTTCCACAACTGATAAAGTAGAATTCTGTGTTTTTGCATCTCGCGTGATTGCGTAAAATCCGCGATGTCCATCGGTAACAATCGTATTTTTTCACGGTTTTTTTTTTTTTTTTTAAAGTGGCACAGTTTCATTGATTCATACGTTGACACGTTTAAGAGTTTTGCGTTTGAATCAACGAAATAATATTGGCAAACGTTAATAAGATCGACGTAATAATTAATGAAATTGTTAGAGAGGATGAAAGCTATAAATGGATTTATAATAACAAATTTCGAACAACACGAACGACACCAATTTTGCATTTACATTTCAGTTAGAAGTAGCTTAGAGTAGTAGTTTTTCCTGCAGTTTTTAATTCAATGAAAAATAATAATTGTTGATAAACGTACAATTGACTTTATTTGGTAAGATATTTTCGGTTACGTGATGTAAAAGGATTTACATAACGAAACAACTATCTCGTCGTGATAACTAATAACAACAATTTTATTTGTATTTCATTCATCCGGCGTATTCCACGTTTTCCAAAGCAAATCCAAAACTTTCAATTGTGCATTCTCTTCCACGGGTGTTTTGTAAAAAAAATTTCGTCCCTTTTGAACCTAATCCAGCGTATCTTCAGCCATTTCTTTCTCTGCTTGATCTAAAATCGAGCTGGCTAACTGGCGGCCTACGAGTCTTTATCCCTACTCTCTTGTTTGCTAGCGCTACCCCCTCCACTTGCGTCGATCCCCTCCACTATACTAACGATCAGGAAAGTAGGGGCAAGGGCTTATGGGCCGCCAGTTAGCTCTGTTCTAGAGATTTCGTTCGAAATAAAATTTCCTCGTTTTATTTCACGTAAGAGGCAGTTATTTGTTTCTCAATTCTGTATCACTTATCATAATCTGGAGTGGTATGTAACGGAGCAATATGTTATGTCATCCACTTTCAAAAAAAAAAAAAGAAAAAAAAACACTTCTTTCGACGAATTTATGATTTTAAAATATCGTACGGCATTGAAGAAGACATCCATGTCTAATTAAAATTAGCCTTAAAAAGACTCGTTCTTTTGTCAAAATTCAACTTGTACCACTTTAACACGTTCGAGACAGAGTCGACGATGTATTTTTCATGTTATGTAAATTATAATTTTTTTAAGTATATTTTTTATATTAATAAAAATCAAGTGTATTTATCAGCGTCCGACAACGAAATGTCAAGTGTTATACCAACGGAGTTATAAGTGTCCCGCGGGGCCGACGCCAGTCAAACGAATAACGTTGCGTCGGTCCGCGGGGACCGACGCCTCCCCGAACGTACAAAAAAAAAAAAAAAAAAAAAAGAAAAAAAACAGGCTAAAATGTTTACGCTTTGGTTTTCATTTTGCAAGACAATCATTGTTCGTTATCAATATACGCGGTGTGTTCGACTCTAGTCCAATTTGTTACACGGCTTTCATTCGTTTCGTTTGCGTCGAACCCAGCCGAATTCGCGATCTGACAATGAGAGTGTTCGTCGAGCGAACGAGTCGAATCGAATGAGATGCGCGTTTCGTTCGACGGAGGCGAGAGAACCCTGATCCAGCCTCGAAGAGAGAAAAATTGCGAAGTGACGCGATTTGAAAGGAAGTCGTATTCAAACAAACATAGCGTGTATATCCGAAACTTGGTCGGAAGTGTGTCGTTTATTTTCCGCGCAGCTGACGCGCAGCTTGCATCACTTCCGACGCGCTCATGTAATCCGCGAACGATAATTAACACGCGCGCGTTCGCTCGCTCGGAGGCTCTCGATCCGAATACGGTTCGCAATTTGTAATAAATTATCCGCTCTCGCCATCCTTCGGCCGAGTTTCGATCGACTCGCGGCGCGATTGTTGAATTCATAACCGGCCGCGCCTTTTAATTAAGACCAACGGGAACCTTGCAGCTAGGTCAACAACAGGCGATATGCATTATGTCGCGGCCCTGCGATAATTTTCTGCAGCGATCCGCTCGTGGAACGGCCGATTTTTTCAACTCTGTTTACCTCTACCCCCCCGTCTCTCTGACGAATCAGAATGGTTCAACGCGCTGTTCTTTCTTTCTTTTTTCTCTCTTTTCTTTTTTATCGGTGAAACTTTCCGCGAACCTGCAGATTGCTGAAACCCACGAGCGCTATAATGTGAAAAAAGGACGTTCTTGTGTAATTGAAACTAGCCTAAAACTTATTAAAGCCTAAAAACTAGCCTAAAAATTGAACGTGAAACACTCGAAAAAAAATTCATTCTTCCTTTTTTTTTCTCTTTTTCAAAATTAAACGTACACTCGAAAAAAAATTCATTCTTCCTTTTTCTTTTCTCTTTTTCAAAATTGAACGTATACTCGAAAAAAAAATTCATTCTTCCTTTTTTTTTCTCTTTTTCAAAATTGAACGTACACTCGAAGAAAAATTCATTCTTCCTTTTTTTTTCTCTTTTTCAAAATTAAACGTACACTCGAAAAAAAAAAAAGGAAGAAAGAAAGAAACGGCTCACACGTTCGAGCTTCGGGTTTTATTTTCAACAAAACAGTTGTGCATTATCGATATACTTACGAACGTATTATGGTTGTACGAACACGTGCGAGGGAGTACGTGTTTTATTTATAAAAAAAAAGGAAACATTGATAAGTCACGAGTTATTATCATCTCTTCTCTCTTCTCTCGCTAGGGAAGCAACGATTTGTGAATAGAATAATTTAACGATTTACATCGGGAACGACGAGAATTTTTGCATCTCTCGGGAAATAGAAAATTCGTCGAAGAATCTGATATAATCGGTCACGAATGGATGGATGCTCTCTGTTGCAGTATTTTTTATACTTCGTTCGTGATGCTCGTTCCTATAAAAGAGTCAATTGTAACGCGTATACGATTCCGATTGCGCAGCGCTTATTGTACAATGCCTGTCTTTATGCTAATTCAAGGGAAATCCATTGCGACGCAGATCTGGGTGAAACTGATAATTTGTAAATAAACTTTTGAAACAACGTTCCTCCGTATTTGGTAATTAATGGCGCGTAGCTCATTTGCAGGCATCGTTGAAGGAGTTTCAAGCAGTGAAATTATTAATAACTAGGTAAAATGCAAATATAATATCAATGTAATATAACATTGGGAAAGTGTAATAAATCGAAGAATTGATTATTTGATAACTGAAAGATACTCAATTGGAAAGAAAAACAACGAATAATCAATGAAAATGGAAATAATTTACTAGTGTGCGTTATTTGTCTTGGCATTTAACACTTTACCGACCGATAGCGGTAAGTAATAGACGATTAATAGGCTACCGGTCGGTAAAGTGTTAATATCGTATAACAATATATTTGTATATCTTAATATACGATATTACCGGTCGGTAAAGTGTTAAAATATATAAATATATTATTACACGATATCCGCACTTTACCGACCGATAGCGACAAGTAATAGACGATTAATAGGCTACCAGTCGGTAAAATGTTAACAGGACTCGTTCCTCGAGCATTTGGTAAAAATTTCGGGGACATTTGTCAAAGTCGCAAATGAGAAAACGCGGGGGAATATTATATTTTACAGATACTTGTTTCATTAATGCACGGTGCTAAATCGTCATCAAAAAAAAAAATCGAGCGACATCCGTTTTCGACATGTGCGTAGCATAACTGACTGTCGTAGTCGCAAAATAAGAAACAGTAAGTATAAACATTGGACATTGAGAAACGTCCAGTTATGTACTCGTGTCAAAATCAAATAACAAATAAATATCCTGGCAAATAGTGGAATAATTTACAGTGAATAATTTTCCGCGAGGTAAACGAATCGAATCGCTCAATTGGAAATAAATAAATTCAATTTTCACACGAGATGCTTAACAATATGATTCCGTTATTTTGCAGATCATAGATTGTCTCTGAAATAACATTAAAAGTTACGTGATCTAAGGTCTAACGTTGTTTGACAATTTTTCGAAAACACACAAATCTGGTTGGACGTTCGTTCGAGGTAAATTAACATCGGGAAAATATACATACACGCGTCAGAGTTAACAAATGTTTTATATCCTTTCGGGAAGTAACAAGGAAGTTGTGAACAGTCGGGAATATCGTTCGTCTGAATAAATAAAAAATAAGCGACTCGAAGATGCTTCACCCCATTTTCATCCCATCATTTATTCCACTGGCTGGTGCCGGAGCCCCGTTGTATGCCAGCACAGAAAGAGAGAGGGAGAGAGAGAGGATGTCACGTAGCTCCTCCAACCTAGATATCAACCACTCTGTCAGTGTAAGCACAGCTCGCGGAACTCGTCTCACCGGCATTAAAAATTTAGGCATCTTGAAAATTCGAAAAACCCAGAAATCTCGGCTGGTTTTTAGATGCACCGCGGCGTGCATACGGATGATAAACTTCACTTCATCGCGTGTCACGCACACAAAATACAGACATTTGATCGTCAGATTTCGAATATTTGTGTGATTAAAAAAAAAAAAAAAAAATAAAAGAATACTATTTATTAGCTAGTTAGAATATATTTATTAGCTAGTACTATTTATTAGCTAATTTAATAGAATAAATTTATCAGCTAGTTACAATTTGCGTAAACTTTTCGATCATTGATACTTGGCGATCAAATGATGACAGTACAAAGATTGTCCCGATTATTTTATTACGTTCGTTACTAGACGATTGCAAAGTTTTATACGTTTATGGAAAATTGCACAGAATGCACGTAATGCGAAAAGATATACCAAGTATTCAAAACTTTTTATAGTTTGAAAACAATTTTCTGCCTTTCTCTTTTTCACTTATATTCCAAAAAAAAAAACACGATCTTGCATATAAAATCAGCAGCCTATTCATCATCGAGGATTTCGATCGATATTGGCGGAGGACTCGAGTACTCGCACTGCAGTTGCGAAACTAACAATAAAAGTGGAACGAGAGTTCTGGTTATCGGTTTCCCTTGTTTCTAGCTGCGCGCACCAAAAATATTTGCTTTCGAAAGCGTAAAGACAGCGTGGGTAGTCCTCCCCTTCGCTGTTTTTTCCATAATTTTCCGCCCGATGTCTATAAATCGAGGCCGTGTTCGATTAACACGTCGCCTATCCCCTTTTTTTTTCGCCTTGCAGAGGCGTCCCTCGTCCACCCCCTTCTTCGAGCGAACGCGAGTTACCGGCCAGCGCGTCCATAAACCTCTCTCTGGTAAGCTGGTAAACCGCCTCTAATTTATTCGTTTCCTTAGGGGATAAATCGGCCACTGCCTTACCACGCTGCTTTCCTTTCGTCTTTCTTTCACCCTCAACCGTGGGTGGTGTCACGTGCTGCAACGTAGGCGCCCCTAAACTCGCGATAGATAACACGATCATCGCTTTATCGCCTCCCAGGCAACCTTTTTCCCCCGTGTTTGTTAACTTCGTGACACTTGCCTGTCTGTCGATCCGTTTTGCCGCAAAACTGATCTTGAATTTCGAGGTCAAAATTCCTTTTTTTTTTTTTTTTTTTTTTTGGTATTCTACTCGTCGAAGAAAATTTTTTCTCTTTTCTTCGCATTGAATTCTGCTCGTTACGAGGGTAAAAAAAAGTTTCTTAATCATTCGACATTGCGGACGCGTGCGTTCTAACAGCGACTTTATGGTTCTGAAACGCGTGGATACGTCCATTTCATGTAATTTTCGTATTAGGTTTCATTAACATTTGATTTATCATAGCATTAATGTGACTCTAGATAATCAAATGATAAAATTTTCGTGCGTTTTAACAGCGACTTTATGATTCTGGACGCGTGGATGTCTATTTTACGTAATTTTCGTATTAGGTTTCACTCGCATTTGATTTATCATAGTTAGTAAATCTAAATAATCAAATGAAAAATGTTTCTCAATCATTTGACGTTCTAACAGCGACTTTATGATTCTGTGGACGCGTGTATGTCTATTTTACATAATTTTTGTATTAGGTTTCACTAACATTTGATTTATCATAGCATCATTGTGAGTCCAAATAATCGAATGATAAAATTTGCGTGCGTTCTAACAGCGACTTTATAATTCTGGATGCGTGTACGTCCATTTCACGTAATTTTCGTATTAGGTCTCACTGATTTTATCATAATTGTAGCATCGTGTGTCTAATCAATTCGAAATATAAACATTACATCCACACTATACGTCCGGAACCGTAAAGTCGCTGTTAGCACGCACGCGTTCGCAACGTTAAATAATCAAGAAACTTTTTTTTGCCATTTTTCACAACTATAGTTCCTTGGAAAAGTTTTAGCGATAAGTAAAATACAATGCAAAAGAAAAAAAAAATTTGACTTTGAAATTCAAGATCAAGCAGGTTCTTTGCATGTATTTCGATCAAATCGAAGATTTCGAATTTATCTGTAATGGCCAAAATAGGACAAATTTTTCTTCGTACCCTGCACACACATTATATACAAACTAAAATTAAGACTATAGGAATGTAGCATATTCCGACTAATTACAAATAACAATCTGTTCTCCAATGATATATACACAGAAGCAACATATATGTAACAATTTACAAGTACTGACACAAGGGCATGGTTATATATAGCAAATATCGGTAATCGTGATAACGTAATAAACATCGATAATTCATCGACGCATCGAAGCTGCCGATGTACCTCGTCTTCGTACTAATTTCCCATTTCAACCGAGCAATCATTCGTTTGTAGATCGAAATTCGCTGAACGGATCTTAACCTCGATTGACGCTCGTCTTTGACTTTGAGGTTATGTCCGTTCACGCAAATACAGCGCTACGTGGCTTACATGGAAAGGCAAGGAAACAAGATCGATCGTCGACAGTGATTTATCTTCACTTTCGGCCGAGTGAGTTGTAATTTTCGTTCAGTTTACAATGCGTATAAAAATCGTTTTTATTTCGATCGTTTCTTTCGTGGAAAGAATACGGAAACTTGGAGGAACGGGGTGGAAAACGAAAATGGCCGCGCGCTCGTATAGAGCTGCTCCGCTTCGAACGCGCGTATCTTCGTTTCCCTTTGGTGTTCGATCGGGAGAGTCCAAAGAGAGAGAGAGAGAGAGAGAGACGTTGGACACGCATCCAAGGAGAGGAAAGCCCCTCTCCCCTCAAAAAAAAAAAAAAAGAAAAAGAAAACGCGCGGGGCTGGGTTTTCTCGCCTGGCCGCGGCAACCTGGCCATTATCGTATTATCTTTATCGCGGCGGTTGCGCGGCGATTGTCATTATCCGTGATTATTATTTAAGGCTGGTCTCGGACGCGGGAGACCGGTCGACGGACGCGACACACACACTCTCTCTCTTTCTCTCGGAGAGCTGGGCCCGATACGCGCGGTCGTTCACGCGAAAGGAAAATCTCCGCGGAATCGTAAAGAGTAGAAGATACGGTCTTGCATTCCTTCTGTATCTTGGCTGCGACGCGCCGCGAGTCGAATCTCTTCGAGAGTTCCTCTCTCGTCCTCGATCGTTTTTTTCGATCGCCTCTCGATCGTCTTCGTTCCCCTTTTGCTTGCTTCGCGAACGAACGCATTCGCGCAACGGTGACGGAACCGGTGGGTGGAAGCCACCATTGTACGAACGAACGAAGCAACGTGTTTTATTGGACGGCCGTGTCGCGCGAGAAATCGCGCCGCTGTCGCATGAAATCTCCTTTAATCGAGCACGACCGCGATATATATTCCTCGCCTCATCCTCGTTCGCAAATCTGCGAATTTCAAATTTCAGTTGGTATTCGAATTCGTCGTGCGTTCAACGCGTCGATAAAAATCCACTTTTATATCATTCTTGGCTATCTAGGTTCGTTATTGTGGACAACGGTGTCGAGCCGACTACAACGATTTAATTTTAATACACCGAGTCGGTGAAATACCAATATTTTTTAGGTAATTATTCTGTCAACGAATACCGGTATCAAGGCTACATTGCATTTCAGGCTGTGTGAAAAGAAATCGAGACAGCGAGTTTCAAGTGTTGTTTGTTCGAAAGAAAAAAAATTTCAATCCTCAGGATCGCAGCTAGATTCAGTCGGTAAGGGAAATTTTTTCAATCGCGTTTTCATCGCGCGTTTGAATTTCTGCACTTTTAAGAGGAAAATGTGCTCTCCAGTTTCCCACCCCGTTGCACGATGTAAAATCATTTTCGAACAAGAACAAATTTGGAATTGAGACCAAGTTGGATCGTTATACGATCTTCTTTTATTGTTCTTCAGTTATGCTCTTCATTGTATTCGATACTACGTTTCTACCAGAATAAAATATCAATATAAATTTCAATATAAGTTTGTACCAAACAGACAATTTTTAAAAAACGAATGGAAAGTAATACCGATTATTAATTGAAGATCGAAAAAACGATTGTGTTACATTATCACTAACTCGAAATACCGAAGGCGAAATATACATCGAAGCCTCGAAATATATCTGTATCCGATCTCTGATTTAATGGCAGAGTTCGACAGAAAATACTGCTAGAAAGCTGCCGCGTGCTCCAATCCTTCTCTCGTCTGCGAATAAATCGCGTTATTGTTCCCGCTCCTCGTGTCTCGCTTTTCGTCTAGCCCCGGTCGAATCGATAGCCGCGATCGAGAAAGCGGCGGGGCACGCCTACGCGTTGTCCTAAAACTGTGTTTCCACAGTTTTTTTTCTACTTTCGTACCCTACAAACTTTCCTTTTACTCGGCTCACCCGGCCAAAGTGAAATCGCTCGGAGTTTTCCCACCGATTGGTAAGAAGCATTGGCAAATCGTCGTAGAAAAAAAGATCCGTCGACTCGAAAGAACTGGTCGTTCGATCGTTCAGCTTGACGTAAGATGATTTTCGTTTCGCTTTCTCCGCTCACGCCCCCGGTCGAACGCGAAAGGAACAGTCTGCTCGCGACGGATGACGTACGACCGCGTGCGTTATTAATTCCGCTCCGAATAAATCTTCGTCCCACTTTGCACGGGGACTCCAACTCCGTAAAAGGCGTCCCGCTCTCTTTTGAATGCTAATCCCGCGCGACCCGCGTATCGATTAATTTCCAGCCTCGATCTTTCGTCTTTCGCCGAAGAAGAAGAATTCCATATTCCTCGCGGATATATTTCATCGAGGTGGATATTTCAAAACACTGTGAAAAAGACGGAAGTATCGGTTCAGTTTTTTTTTTTTTTTTTTTTTTTTTTATTGGGTGCAACTTCAACACCGTTAACTGCCTAGGTGGTTGACTTTTTCAAGTAGAGTTGGCTAACTGGCGGCCCGCGAGCCCTTGCCTGCCCCCCACTTTCCTGATTGCCAGCGCTACCCCCTCCACTGCATCGATCCCCCACTACGTTCAGTTCCTCGCCGCGCATGAGCCCCCCCACTCTCTCAGTCTGTTCAAGCGTGGACCACCTTTGTTTCTAAGCAAACGTCCTCCGACGTCACATTCGATTCGATTTTTATCACTGTTTCGGCGTAGAAATCGGCATTTTTGGAAACGAGTGATATCGACTGCTGGCTTGCAGATTTTACTCACCGTGATGTAAAACGAATAAACACATCTCGAGACATACTTTCGGATAAAATGAATAATACATTTTGACGAAAAAGTACGAAAAAGGCTTGAAGCTTCGAAACAAGCCCATTGCAAACGAAATTACAACGGTATATAAATATTTCGATGTCCGAATATCGATCTGACATATCGCACTGTATGTGTATTTCGATGCAGTTTCTCATTTTGAAACGTCGTTTCGTCACTACGCGATATAAGTGCTTCATTTAGAAGAAACTTCATTTACGTACGCGAGTTTACACGTTTCCAAAGACGCGAGATTGCAGCAAATTTTGCGCAACATGATAATAACTCGCGGCGCGAACGTTTCTACAAACGTTTCGACTGACGACGTCGGGTTTTCTTCGTTTATTCAATTTTTTCGAAACGTGGCGTGCCATTTTGTCCTGCAACAACGAGGGGGGGAGCTCTGTTCATCCTCGAGAATGCAATGAAACGCGGTATAATGAAAAAAAAGCCGGGATAGCAAAATTTTTTCGCAGTGAACGATTTTCACAGGTTTCATACTTTCCGGCTGTTGTTCCCGAGATCTGATCCCGACGGTGATAGCAAATGGATCTCGGAGGAACCTGTCTGTTCCGTGGAGAAAAAACACGTTCCTGCAATTAGGCGAGAGAAGCTTCGACGATGAACGCTTTTTTTTCCGGTCTATGTCGTAAACGTTTTTGATAAAACGGAGATGAACGAAACGTATGGCGTGTAAGATAATTGAATATTTACACGACAATTGGGCTTCCATTATCTCTCGCGCAATTTCACCTTTCTCGTTTCTTTTTTTTTTCGCCCCCTGAAACCGAATTGTTCTCAACGCTCCCGAACTTTGACCCCGTTTCCACGCGTTCCCTCGCGGATACGACGGAAACTTTAAACGACTATTACGTTTATTGCGAATAGTTAAGCTTCGCGACACGGACCTTTTCAACTGTTTCAGCTGAAAATTGCGAGCATCTGCGCGAACGCAACCAGTGGAAACACCGAGTGTAGGTCAAGGTGGTTGGTTAATTGTGGCGTTTAAATCTCCCGCTCTTGGCTTGCCCGCCTTTATCAACTCTATCTTCAGCCAGCGTTCTTTATCACGCCGTGCGATTACTCTGGCCGGTTGATGGAACAGAGAGAGAACGAACGAGCGCGTTTAGCACGCGGCGATACGACAAATGGCCTTATCGCGCACCGCAAACTGAAACGTTAGGTACCATTTCGCAGCTCCTACGCTCTATACGAAGATTCTAGAAAAGCAGAATAAAGATGAATAATGATGCTCGTTTTCAATAATGTGTACGCACGCGTTTTTCGTTTCCATCGAGCTTCAACTTTTAAAAAGACAAATATAATCAATCGAAGCGAACATTTTTATTTTTAGAAATGGGATTTTCATCTTTAATATTCGAAAGATATATATATATATTCATATGATAGATAAGATATATATATATATATATATATATATATTTCTATCGAGCTTCAATTTTTAAAAAGACCAACAAACAAATATAATCAATTTAAACGAACATTTTTTATTTTAAATATGGCACATTTTCAGTTTTCAATATTCGAAAGAACATTTTAATCTGTACATTCATGTTCGAAGACATTTTTATTTTTAACATTTGGTACACGCTTTATAATACAATATATATTGTATGTGTATGTGTATATATATTGTATATATATATTTCTATCGAGCTTCAATTTTTAAAAAGACCAACAAACACATATAATCAATTTAAACGAACATTTTTTATTTTTAAAAATGGCACATTTTCATTTTTCAATATTCGAAAGAACATTTTTATCTTTGCATTCATGTTCGAAGACATTTTTATTCAAAGACACTTTTATTTTCATTTTATTTTACATCTGATACATGTTTTATAATACAATGTATATTGTAGTAATGCAATAACACAATGTACAGCTATGAGATTAGAGAACCAATTAATTACATTGAGGAATGTTTTACACGAATGTTATATGGTTTTCTAAAATCTCTTTTAATAAATTCGAGTTTATTTTGCTCTTAATAATCGTAATTTTTCTTTCAAATAAATATATTTTTTAATACACTCGTCCACCTAGTTCGTCGTTCTCTATAAAAACGTACTGAGCCATTTGCACTATTAATCGAGAAGATTGATATCTTTTTATTGAAATAATTCGGAGTAAATTTATCTGTAATAGCAGCATTAACGCGCTGGAGTAACGTTCGTTAATTATTTATTGCGATCAGGATGAAATAAATGTTTATTTCGTTATTACGTAACAGTTGACGCGACGTCTAAACCGCTTTTGTAATCTAATTCTTAAAGAGTGTTTCACATTGCTTAACATCATTGCAGTGCGATGTTTCTACATTCTTGAATAATTTGAGAAATTATGAACAATTTTAACGCGTGTCTTCTGCGGTTTTAACATAGACTTTCGTTAGAGTTGCTACAAAAAAAAAAAAAAAAAAAGGAGTCTAACGGAATAATCTGAGAAATGAAACACCATCTAACGAGGAGTATGAAACTCAGAGCAAAGAAATTCAACGACGAAAAGATATCACACCGCAATATTTTAGTTAAAATATTTTTCCGAACTGATGGTTCAAATGATTCGATACTTTTTCACAGAGAATGACGAGCTTAAAAAAGTATTTGGAATTTCGCTTAAAAAGGATAAACTTGTCCTGCGAACGTCTTCTATGCATCGACATTAAGAAATATCGATTTGTGCAAAACGTTTTTTTTTTTTTAATGCGATTAATCGTTTCGAAAATATTTCAACTTTTACATTCAAGTCTCTCATCGATGTCGATGTATCAACAGAGTCAGTTTTATAATTATTGCATTCAATTATAGTCTGTATACATTGTACATCGTATCGTGCAAATTTATATCACGAATATTCATAGATTCTAAGAAAAATTACGAGAACATCTATTAACAAAAATTCATAATCTCCATTTATCGTGTTTTGCACAATCTTTCATTGCACAAATATACACGTATAAAAATCATACAAATATATATCAGCTAATAAACTATTGTACAAACACCCGTCCAAAAAAATTTCTAAGCGAGATCAACCCGTGAGTAAGAGTACCATAATACCACGATTGCAAATAAAACGAAATTTTCTGGATCGCGCTCGGATCGCAAGAGCTTCGACGACGATCGTCACTCAGACACCCAGATTCGAGAAACAGACTCGTCCAGTTGGATTTCAATTGGCGAAAAGCAAGCTGAGTAATGGGCCAACATAATTGGTAGAACCCTAACGCAACGTGGCGTTGGCGTGGCAATGGGATATCGCGCGACGATGATCCATAAGACCGCGGCGCGAGGGTTGCGATCGTAGATCATCGGTGTCGGATCGCTCGAGCTGCTGGCGGTCATTAGGCTAATGCAGTCTCGCTTATTTCCATGCAATCGATCCTTGTTGATTGCGTCCGCCTCTCTCTCTCTCTCTCTCTCTCTCTCGGTTCGTAAACATCCGCCGCGATAGTCGAAAGTGTCGTTTTTACTACTTTTAGCGCGGCTAATTAGTCAGCTGGATGTCGTTAACTCTTTGAAATTATACGCCAGCGACTGCAATTCGATAAGGAAAAAACCTTCGCGGCAAAGGAGAGGAAGTAATCGGTGGCATCGATCGGGGAGACACGTTTCCGGGGCACGAATCGCATCTCTCTCTCTCTCTCTCTCTTTCTCTCTTTTCTTCCTCGTCTGAGAAGTTCCCAAATTCAGGAGGAACGATTATTTGGTAATTTAGGTTAGGTTTCGGGATCGACGATTGCAAATCGCCAATGCGCGTGAAATGGAATTTTCCCGTTGGTTTGCTCTCTCTCTCTCTCTCTCTCTCTCTCTCTCTCTCTCTCTCTCTATCTATCTCTATCTCTTTCTTGACCTCCTCCCCTCGCGAAGGAATGCCAGCGCGTCCTAATGAACGAGTCGATCCGTCGTCGAGATATTAAAGATATGCGTTAGGTATACAGGAGCGTGTGCCCCCGGCACAAGGATAGCGCGTTAAATTCAGTAGCATAGTCGCGGAGACGAGAGGCTAAGCACTCTGCTTAATGAATATTCTCTCGAAAACATGCTCACTGCCAAGACTCGGCGGTAAACATAACCTATACACACCAGTCGCCAGACAGTGTGCGCAAAGTATCGAGACAAATTACCTCCGACGATTATACAAAATCAAATTCGTTTTCACGAACGAAAGTGAAGCAAGAGGATCGAGAGAGAGAGAGATAGATTCGCGAATATATATCGAGAGCGTCTACGCCATTGATTCGCAGGGAGTCGTGCATGCACAGCACCAGTGTCGAAAGAAGCTGCTGCTGCTGTGTAAACGGTGTTGCAGGAACTCGCGGAATTCCAAGGTTCTGCGAGTAGCTCGGTATCGATCGATCGATCCTCTCCGAGGTACTTCCCAATTACGCAGCAGCAACGGGAAATCTGGGACGGTGGATCTCGAGGATCGTGGTATTCTCGACCACCCGATACAAGCGAAGTTGAGCGAAATCGCGAAGTTGTTGTTGTTGTTCTCGTCAGAGGCAGAGTTTTCCTTTCGTTTCGGCGATAGCGGAGAACGATCCGCGCAGAATCGCGGCGCGCAACGAGACACACCGCGTATATCTCTCCGGGCGAAATTTCACCTTACGCAATTCCCAGCCAGCGCGTCGACTTCTCGTGGCCGTGTTGCGTGCGTGTGTTACGCGTTGATCTTGCTGCCTCGCCAGTAACGTGGCCATTCGTACACGTACTCGAAACTCGTGCATCTATCGGTCGGTTTGCCCTTATTTTTTTTTTTTCCAGAAAGCTACTTACGACTCGATCTCCGTGGCGATTAACCGTGGCTTCGGAACGTACGTATCGTACAGTGTTACTACGTTAATTAATATAGGTTATTCGTCGATTCTCAATTCTTCTTTTCAGTGGTAACATTTTTTTCGTTTCGAGAAGTATGCGTATATCTCGTTTGGACAGTCTCAAAAATTACGACTTTGCCAAAGAGCAACGAGTTTTTTTCCATATGTGTTGATGTTGCGTTTAGAGGTTATGATTGCGCTTTTTTTTTTATTAGCATTTTGCCAAAGAACAGCAACTCTTTCAGTATACAGTGTGTTGACGCAGTGTTTGGAGGTTATGGTTGCACTTTCGTAATGAGATATCGACGATTCGCTAATATTTTATCAAAGAACAATGAATTTTTTGATATATGAAGTGTCGACGTATTGTTTAGAGGTTATGGTTACACTTTCGTAATGAGATATCGACGATTCGCCAATATTTTATCAAAGTGTAACGACTTTTTTGGTATACAATGTATTAATGTATTGTTTAGAGGTTATGGTTACACTTTCGTAATGAGATATCGACGATTCGCCAATATTTTATCAAAGAACAATGAATTTTTCGATATATGAAGTGTCGACGTATTGTTTAGAGGTTATGGTTACACTTTCGTAATGAGATATCGACGATTCGCCAATATTTTATCAAAGTGTAACGACTTTTTTGGTATACAATGTATTAATGTATTGTTTAGAGGTTATGGTTACACTTTCGTAATGAGATATCGACGATTCGCCAATATTTTATCAAAGTGTAACGACTTTTTTGGTATACAATGTATTAATGTATTGTTTAGAGGTTATGGTTACACTTTCGTAATGAGATATCGACGATTCGCCAATATTTTACCAAAGTGTAACGACTTTTTTGGTATACAATGTATTAATGTATTGTTTAGAGGTTATGGTTACACTTTCGTAATGAGATATCGACGATTCGCCAATATTTTACCAAAGAACAACGAATTTTTCGATATATGAAGTGTCGATGTTGTGTTTAGAGGTTATGGTTACACTTTCATAATGAGGTGTGAATCTACGATGACTTTTTTTTAATTTTCTGCTCGCAACACTATAAATTTATACGTATTTACTTTCGCAAATGGTAAATATTTCTTTTTTTTTTTTTTTTTTAATATCGATCATATCTAAGATGTAATGATTCATTAAAAAAAAAAAAAAAAAAGAGAAAAGCTGGCCCATCACTCCTCTTTAGTAAAATTCTAAGGAACATACGTTTCTCCAAACGATCTTCGATACGTAACAATTACAACCTCGATCTTGTATTCGTTGCGTCGGAACTAGCTAATAATTCGAATCCGGCTCGTTAAGAAATCGCTTGAGAGATTTGGGTGGATTCGAAGCGGCGAGGAGAGCGGCCATGTTGCACGGCTGGGAGGAAGCGATTTCGTTGCCGAGAGGCCGGATCGAGCGGCGGCAATCGGAAAAACGCTTGCCCGATGAGGCAGCGGCGAAGAATAGAAATCGACTATTCCACATAGGCGCGCACCCACCTACCTACTCACCCACTCACCCACCTACCGTTTCCATCCACCTCTTCCGTCTCGCGAAGGCTGAAGTCTCCGCTCTCGCCACAGTCAGCCCGCTATATTATGTAAAAGTTTCCCATTATGTGTGTGTGTGTGTGTGTGTGTGTGTGTGTGTGTCAACCTCACCGGCGTAACAGACACACTTTGTAATGCTTGTTCCAGCGATCTTTTTCTTCCCTCCCTCTCCCACTCTTTCGGTCCCCTGTGGGCCCAACCTTCGCAATCGCTTCGCCTTCGCTCAAGAACGCGCGCGCGTGTGTGTGTATGTGTGTGTGTGTGTGTGTGTGTGTGTGTGTACTCTTTTCGTCGAATGATCGAATTCGAATCGGTACTAGAAAGTAATTTTCTCAAGCGGGATTCTCAAGCGGGATATTTTCAGGAGAGAAATGGGGAACGAACAGCGACGCGATGTGAAAACAAAATGGGCGGCGAGCGGGTGATGGCGTTGTTCGAAGGGGGTGGAAAACGTCGAGTCGCGCAACGCCCGATGGCGTAATCTGTCGCACTCGAGTCGAAAAATATTTGAACGAAGGAATTGGTTTGGTTTGGTTTGATCGTTGGGCGCGGCCCGATTGGAAACGTTTTCCCCAATTCCGATCGAATCCCATCTGCGTCCATTAGCCTGTAATGACGTGCGCAATTTTTCCTTGCTCGTAAATAATCCATTTCGTTAAAATCGTCAAGTTTAGTTTTCAATTTACTTCTGTATAAACGTTCGATGAAACAGAAGAATTCGTTAAAAAATTCTTCTCTTTTTTTTCTAATTTTCGCTTCGAGGCGCAATCGATAAATTTCCCATCGAAACTTCAAACCTCGTCAAATACTAAACGTGCGTTTTTTCGTAAAAAAAAAAAAGACACCAGCGCTGAAAGGGTTAAGTCGTTGCGAAAAAATGAGAAATTCTCGATAAACGATACCGATGGAAAAATCCCTCTCTCGATATTTCGTCTCGTGTCTCGTTGCGTGTTCTAGCATGAGCCAGAAAATTCGAACGCGGAAGGTCTGAGGAAGGCGGGGAAAGTTGCAGCGTCTGACTGGAAAGCATCATGGGAACGAAGTTCCCTAATTTCCCGGGTGAAAACAATGATCGCGCGGAAGACAGAGGGAGAGGATCGTTGCATAAGAAGTGGATCGTTACCAGGAAACGTTGTTCCTCCTTTTCCTGTCTCTGAGAACCGCGACCGTCAGTCGCACGACCCCCTCCCCTTTCCTCCGCGATCTCGAGACCCAACAATCCTAGATCGCAGATCCTGGTACCCCGTCGTCGACGATCCTGGTGTCGCGAGCAAATTTCAACTGACCCCGTCTGTGAAAATTCGAGACATACTGATTTCATAGATGTAAAACAGTGTAATTTTTAGAGACAATCAAAAATGGCCAATCGATAAATTTTTTTGTTTAGGTATTTCATAGATATAAAACAATGTATCTTTAGAGACCGTCGACATGCTCAGAATGATCAAGTCGATAAGTTTTTTGTTTGGATATTTTACAGGCGTAAAACAGTGTGTTTTTAGTGACTACGGAAATGGTCAAAATTTACAAACCAAGACCAATTTACAATTTTCGTTTTTAGATATTTTATAGATGCAAAATGATGTATTTTTAGAAACTTACCGGAATGACCAATTGATAAATCTTGTTTAGGCATTTTATAGATGTAAAACAGTAGATGTAGTTTTAGAGACTACCGAAATGGTCAAAATGACCAATTTTCGTTTTTAGGTATTTTATAGATGCAAAATGATGTATTTTTAGAAATTTACCGGAATGACCAATTGATAAATCTTGTTTAGGCATTTTATAGATGTAAAACAGTAGATGTAGTTTTAGAGACTACCGAAATGGTCAAAATGACCAATTTTCGGTTTTAGGTATTTTATAGATGCAAAATGATGTATTTTTAGAAATTTACCGGAATGACCAATTGATAAATTTTGTTTAGGTATTTAGAGATGTATTTTTAGAGACTACGGAAATGGTCAAAATGACCAATTTACAATTTTTGTTTTTAGATATTTTATAGATGCAAAATGATGTATTTCTAGAAACTTACCGGAATGACCAATTGATAAATTTTGTTTAGACATTTTATAGATGTAAAACAGTAGATGTAGTTTTAGAGACAAAATGGTAAAAATGGCCAATTAATAATTTTCGTTTAGATACTTTATTGATGTAAAACAGTGTACTTTTGGAGACTTGAATGATCTTTCATGAAATACACAGATAAAAGCTTGTATATCTTGTCCCATTATTTCTTTTATTTTAACATCTCTAATGGAAATTTTATGCTTTAGGTCGTTGGTAGTTCTAATGTTAATTACGTCGAGAGTTTAGCAAAAAAAAACGATCATTAATCAATGTTTCGTAAAAATTCGTAGAAACAGGGACGAAAGATCCATTTTCAGATCATTAGAAGAAGAATTTTTAGCATTTACTCGAAATTGAATCATTTTCTTTTTTTTTTTTTTACCACCGGACAAAATGACCATTCGAATACGTGTTTCATAAAACAATATATTTTTCGAGGCTCTGATCTTGATTCGAATGATTGAAAATGCACAAATAAAAGCTTGTGCACCCTATTGCTATCACGAAGAATTCTCTGCTTTCTTTCGCTTTAACGTCTCTTGGTGAAAAATTTATGGCCCCAGCGAGATCCTCGAGTGTCTTCCGAGAGGAACTTCCGCGTCGATGGCACGCGATTGGAATTAATTGAAATTACCAGGGGCAATTAGCGACCGTTACGCGGCGCTGTTAGTTCGGTGAAAGTGTTGAGAGTGTGCACACACTCACGTACGTGTGTGTCTTTGCATCATTCGAGTCCATTAATCTGTCAACAGCTCGATCTCTTTCTCGTCGCGAGGCTTATCTGTCAGACATCTGTCTTCCGATATTGTATCTGGCAAATCCGCGTGCGTCGCCGCGCAACTATCGACAAATATTTCAATTCTCCTTTCTCTCCGCGCTTATTGTTAGTCGCATGCGTTAGTATACTTTGACTATCGAAAGTAGCTACGCTCGAAATCACGGTCTGTCGATTGTCTGTTGATTTCTTGCACGATCAGGAAATTGAGAATATTTTCCGCCTCGCATTGAAAATTCATGTCGTCTCGAACGTTGGCGAAAACTCTAAAGCTACGTTCTCTTGAGATTTTCACGTTCGGTGAAAAATGTGAACAATAATTCTGTAATGTACCAGCCGAACTCGTCGAAATTCGACTTCGAAATTTTATACATTTTGCTTTCAGTGTGGTGCAAAAGTGGTGAAAATGATGAAAGTATATATATATATTTTATGAATATGTAGAAAAATGAGTGGAATATATAGATATATATTTCAGAGCTGACAAGATGCTACATAAAGTATTATTATTGTTAAAAGAGTCATCTTACGAGAGAACAGCTTGAACTCATCGATTCGAATGAAAGAAGTTCACATTTAGAGTGATCAAAAGCATGTGCAATGTGCTCAATTGTCCTCCAAAGGTGTAAAAACTTTCACTTTCTTCCTCTTTCTTAAACTGGAAAAGACGGAGAGAAATAATTGTTTCAAATAATTATTGAACGGAAAATAAAATGAGTTGACAAAATTTCAATAAACACACTTTTATATTTTCCTTGTTTTATTTTTCTTGTTTCACAAGATATATAGAAAGTAATTTCACTTTTTTGCACAAGAAAAGTAGTTACTGAAACGAGCATGCTGGTTTTGCAGTTCGACGTTCATTTAAATTCAACATTTATTTGAAATATATTTCATTCATTTAAATTCAACATTTATTTGAAATATATCATTTATTTAAATTCAACATTTATTTCAAATACTTCATTTATTTAAATTCAACATTTATTTGAAATATATTTCATTCATTTAAATTCAACATTTATTTCAAATATATTTCATTCATTTAAATTCAACATTTATTTCAAATACATTACATTCATTTTTAAATTCAACATTTATTTCAAATACATTTCATTCATTTTTAAATTCAACATTTATTTCAAATATATTTCATTCATTTTTAAATTCAACATTTATTTCAAATATAATTCATTTATTTAAATTCAACATTTATTTCAAATATATTTCATTTATTTAAATTCAACATTTATTTAAAACGCTTGCTCTCTAGAATCGTGATTCATAAAGCAAAAATTGCCGATTTGATGTCAAGGGTAGTTTTCACTCTCTTAAAGAGCTAAAGAACGTATCGTTACACTTTTTTTTTTTGGATCGCTTTAAAAGCATACAAAGAACTTTCATTCGAATAATAATAATAATTTATTTATTTACAGTTTGCCCTTCAGCCCCCGAAATGGTAATTTTAATAAAATTCTTTCCATCCGTACATTAAAAAAAAAAAAAGAAAAGTAAAACAAAATAAACAGATCCATTGCATTAAAAAAAAAAATAAAAAAGAAATTGCCATACATTGCCGTTGTTCCGCGTAATCTTATTTACACTTCGCGGTGCGGGCTAATCTCTAAAGTACCGCCTTTGGTGTTATTTAATTGCCAGCTTTTTCTTCTCCTCTGTCGCCACTTTCTCGCAATATATACTTTCCCTGGGCTATTTCCAGGTTAACCTCTTAATCTCCTTCCCATTCCCTTGAACGACCCTTTGTTTCTCTTCGTCCTCTAGCGATCCAGCATTTTCGTGGAGGACGGACTCTAATATCCGAGTTTAAAGGCTCAGGTGCGGCTCTAACCTTCACAGCTGGAGCCTCGGCTTTACAGTGAAGCTTTACACGTGAAAGTTTATTTCGACAACGTTAACGCAAAGTCCGAGGTAGGAAATTTATCTCGTTGCGTTGACCGGATAACGCGAGGAAAGTTCTTCTGTACAGAGAGAGAGAGAGAGAGAGGGGTCTGGCAAAGTTTCGGCAGTGAAGAAACATCGTCGTCGCTTCGTAATCCAGCTTTTATCAGTTTGGATCCTCGGAGCTGTTCGGGAACGCTTCTTCTTCGCGCGATGATAATATTTTTATCAGTTGGCTTTCGCCGGGCCGCGAAACAAATTATCGCGGTCGTAAATCACATCGGCAGGCGTAAATTACAGTGGAGTTTTTTGCGAAACGTTCTTGAATCACGAGTTTTATGCATTTGTGACAAGCATGACGTAACGTGCGACGTTTTGCAAGAATATACACGATGTTTTGCACTTCGAATTAACCCCATTGGGGGCATGTGGATCATATTCACCTCTTTGCTAATCAAATTTCATCTGATTAGACGACTCGAAATTGAGCCAGTGCAATGTCATGATTTTTAATTAATTACTCGTAGGTTAGCGAGGTTCCCGCGAAACACAACAAAATAGAAGTGGCTGATCTTGTTGGTCAAACAAGGCCAACCATATTCTAACAACGATCAAGTCAACGGCAATTGAAGAAGTTCCTTCAAAAATTAAATACGTTTGGAATATGTTTGCCGATCCTTCGAACCGTTGACATTTAGTTATTAATCATTCTGTTGCGACTATCACTTCCGCAGATTGTCGTAATTATTATACGAATGTGTGCTACACGCGTTGCAGGTGAATCTACTTTTCGCTCGTTAAATAATTATTTCATGTTAATTTTACTTTTCGTTCAAGCACTTTTACACACGTGCAATAATAAATGTTTATTAATTTCACCTTACGTAGGGGTTTGATTTTTAGTAACAGTAGCTTAAGGAACAAATTTGATGTGCAAAAGAACTCGCAACGCAAAGAGACGAATACGACGTCATGCAAAGGGGCTAATTTGGAGCGCAAAAACCTGTATCGATGTTTGCAAATAACGAGAAAAAAAACAGCAGGAATATATGTACAGGGTGGAAAGAAAAGTTTGTCCTATTTTGGCTATCATAGATGAATTCAGCACTTTCGATTTTGAGAAAGAACCTATCTCAAAATTGACCTTGACCTTGAAATTGAGTTTCAAGGTTAAAATTCTATTTTTTTGTTTTTTTTTGCATTGTACTTTAAAACTTTTCTAATGAACCACAAGTCGCAACTTAATAGTTCTCTTCAAAAATGGCAAAAAAGTTTGTCAAAGTCGCGGACGCGTGCGTTCTAACAGCGACTTTAATGGTTCTGGATTAGGTTTCACTAACATTTGATTTGTCATAGTCGTAGCATCAGTGTGAGTCTAAATAACCAAATGATAAAATTAACCGTTAACATTATTTCAAGATATAAACATTACGTTATACAGATATAATAATTGAACACTGCAGATTCGTTCTAAACAGCGACTTTAATGGTTTTGGATTAGGTTTCACTAACATTTAATTTGTCATAGTCGTGGCATCAGTGTGAGTCTAAATAATCAAATGATAAAATTAATCGTTAACATTATTTCAAGATATAAACATTACGTTATACAGATATAATAATTGAACACTGCGAATGCGTTCGTTCTAACAGCGACTTTATGATTCAGAACGCGTCGACGTAATGTTTATATCTTGGACAATGTTAACAGTTAGTTTTATTACTTGATTATTTCAATAAATTATTATGAAATCAAATGTTAGTGAAACCTAATCCGGACCCATAAAGTCGCTGTTAGAACGCTAACTTTTTTCGCTGCACGAGTGCGAGCAGTTATTCGAAAAGCGGAACAAGAATAATCGGTGGAATCGGTAGGGAATGCGTCTGGCGGAGCGGTATAAAGACATTTTCGCGTTTAATTTTACAATCGGCCGAATGTCTTCCCGCCTTATTTCGAAAGTAATAGGTTCCGGTGTTTAACGGCTAATTTCAAGGTAATTAGGATATTCGTGGGAACCTCTTCATTAAAGAAGGATTAAAGGCGCGTCGCGTCGGCGCTCACCGGCGTACGCTCTCTCTCTCTCTCTCTCTCTCTCTCTCTCTCTGTGGTGCACATTGGCAGAAAACCGGTCCCAGCCACGGGTCCACGAGAAGATATCTCGCTGTTTCTCCCCGGATTAAAGGGAAATAACGTACTTGCATTCCTATTTATAGCCACCTACGGAGCACCGTGACCGCACGTGTGAACACGGCTTTACTCGCCAGTCACTTTTTCTCCCCTCAGAGTGGTAGCTTCCGCGATTCGCGATTCTTCGCGACTGTCGACGCGAGCTTGAATAAGAAAAAAAAAAAAAAAAAAGGAAGAAAGAAAGAATTCAGCTGATCAATTTGAAACTTCGAAAGACTCTGAGAGACAGCCATGTCGAAAGCGAAATATATAATATAACTCGATAACGAGCGTCCGGATACTTAGTAGATCGTTACCTTTCGATTTTTACGTCCGTGACCCCTATTGGATTGATTCGATTGGTATAATAATGCTCTCCATCGAGCAATAATAAGCAATGGAACCACCAGGGTGAAATTACTCGGGTTCCAGGAAGGAGGATACGATATATACCGATTATTCCCGGTGCGATCCCGAGCACGCTGATTGCGCAATCACAGAGAGCCGCACCGCGCTGTCGTTGAAACTGATGCGCCGAGTTACGTCCATGCAGAGAACGACGGATTTCCCTTTCGCGGTGTCTGAAACGGTGTCGCCAGCGAATCGAACACGACTTACTGGCAAGTTCGTGCCAGACCAGACACTCGGCGGCGAAAGCGTTCCAGGGTCAAGTGGAAATCAATCTCGCGTTTGTCTCGCTGTCGCAGTCGGTCTACTGGGCGAGCGATCACGGAGTGATCTCTGTCTCTGTTCAACACGTTCCGTGCCGGGCCGATTACTTTCGTTACTTTTCCGTTTAACCCATTGACTGCCAACTACGAGATATCTCGTAGTAAGCGCTGCAACTTTAGATTGATTGCAACTGGTATAAAAGAGACCGCGTCTTTGTTTACTACAATTTTTATTGAAAAAAAAAAAACACTTAGCGGTTAAACTTTGATTATAAGCTAATAATCTACAAAACTCTATTTAAGCTACTTTTATAAATCTATTTCTGAATCAGAAATTATAGGTGAAATTTAAATTTATGGACATGAAATGGTTTAGAGTACAGATATATAAAAAAAATTAACGTATAGACTAGGATTAGATACCCTATTATTCTAATATAGCATAAAGTTTTTATCATTAAATGTAGAATCATTAAAATAAAATAATATGGCGGCCTTTTAATCTTTTTAGGGAAATTTGTTGTTTAATTTGATAATCCACGATAGGACATACTTAAATTTAATTTATGTATTGTTATTTTAATATATAAATAAAAATTTTTCATATATAGTAATATTTAATAAAATAATACTTTAAATCAAAATGTAGTATATTTAAGAACAAATAAATTATAAAAAATTTTATTTTTGGAAGGTCAGCTCTACTGGCCGGAAAGAGGATTTAATAGTAAATTAATTTAATTATTTTAATTGAATAAAGTAATAATTGGTGTAATAAATTGCCCGTCAGTTTCGTAAAGAAATAAGTCGTAACATAGTAAAGGTACTGGAAAGTGTTTTTAGTTAAAATTTTAGTTTATATAAAATTATTTATTTACAATAAATGGAACTAATAAATAAATCATTAAAAATTTTATTCAAAATTAGCAATAAATCTTGTTCTTAGCTCAAATGGATAATTTACTAATTTAATAAAATTATATAAAAAGAATAATTTTCAGTAAATATTTTAAATTAATTAACTTATTGATAGCTTAAAGTAATGAAAATGAAATCTCGTAAGCGGCGGGCAGCACAGGAATCTTATTCAGTGGCGCCAGCTACGAGTTATCTACGTAGTGTTTTTTTTTTTTTCAACAAAAATTACTGTAAATGCCATTTCAATACTAAATCTGTAACTTCGTGTTATTACATTTTGGAAAATTTCATGTTTTCTTTAAAATAAAATTTTGCCTCCCAGGGCAAGAAATTTGCCTAACAATCAATGGGTTAAACCGAACGCTTGTGCTTCCAAGATTAAAAGTAACTACGAAACTAGGGGAAAGTCCCTAGACATGGAGACCCCGCGTCGACGCGACGAACCAACATGTCCGATGACTTCTTTTTTCCAAAAGAATGATCGATCTGTTAGACTGCGCGATTGAAAAAACAAAAAAACTCGAAAATCTAAATTATAAGCTTGTTGGTAATTGTTTTTTAACGCGTAAAGAGGCTCGCAGCGCCGACAAGATTAACCCATTGACTGCCAACTACGAGATATCTCGTAGTGTTTTTTTTTTTTCAATAAAAATTACTGTAAATGCCATTTCAGTACTAAATCTGTAACTTAGTATTATTACATTTTGGAAAATTTCATGTTTTCTTTAAAATAAAATTTTGGCTCCCAGGGCAAGACGCTCTAAATTTGCCTGGCAGTCAATGGATTAAGTTGTTGGGTTTAGGTTAACCTTCTGTTGCATTCCGTTGCCAATGTTGTTTAATAAAGGAATTAAAAATAAAATAAAAATTGGTATAAATAATATAACTCCTCGTAATTTATTAGGAACAGATCGTAAAATTGAATAAGCAAATGAAAAGTATCATTTTTGGCTTGACACGTGGAGGAGTAACTATTGGATTAGCTATTTTAAAATTACCTGGATCTGTTACTATATATGGATTCTGTAAATTAACTATTACAAAAATTAATAAAACTAAAGAAATTGCAATCAAGTCTTTAATAAAAGAAGTATGGATAAAAAACAATTTTTTTTAATGTTTAACTTTGGATTGACTGGATTTGAAGATCCAAATATATGTAGAACCATTAAATCAGAATAACTAATGGTAAAATAAAATGTAAAGAAAAGAATTCATTTAAAGTAGAATTATTAATTGAGAATCCTCTTTATAGTCACTCAACAATTGTTTGTCCAATATATGGAATTGCAGATAATAAATTAGTAATTACTATTGCTCCTCAGAATGATATTTGACCTAATGGAAGTACATAACCTAAAAATGCAGTAGCTATTGATAAAAATAGAATTGTCCTTCCAATTAATCAGACATGAATGATCATTCAACAATTGTTTGTCCAATATATAGAATTGCAAATAATAAATTAGTAATTACTATTGCTCCTCAGAATGATATTTGATCTAATGGAAGTACATAACTTAAAAATGCAGTAGCTATTAACAAAAATAGAATTGTTCCAATTATTCATACATTAGTTAATTTAAAAGAATAGTAATATAAGTTTCGTAAAATATGAATATAAATTAATAGAAAGTAGAAAGAAGCTCCATTTATATGGATTAATCGAATTAATATGTATAGGAACAAATCTCACATGGAGATTTTCTTGTTTTTTTTTTTTTTATTTAATTGATTTTGTACCTGCATATGTATAAAGTTCCCATACAGAAACAGTCATAAAATGCAATAAATAACATTTTGTAATAAAATTTAATTATTTATTTCATGACCACACTCATTTTTAAGTAGACTAACAGGCATATATATTTTTTTCAACTCATAAAAATGCAATAGAGGGTTAGGTTTAGGACGCTATCATGATCAATAGTTTTGCTTGTAAAGTGTGTCTTGCAATTTTTACAGTATTGCAAATGCACTATAATTATCGTGGAAGAGTGTCTGGTGCCTGAGATACAGAACAAAGTGATGAACTTTTAATTTTTCAATTTTCAATTTTTTAATTGTCAAAATTGATTTGAAACGAAAGATTTTGTTCCAGATATTTTTAATATATTTGTATAATAATAATTTGTTATATAAATTTCATACAATGATACTGAAATGTTAATAAATAATAGTTGAACTTGAACGTTATTTTGATAACAAATTTGACCTTGAAGGTCAAGGGTCAAAGTCAATTTTGCGGCAGATTCTTTACATGTATTTTATATAATACTAAACAACAATAATAAATATTAACAAATAATAGTTACTTCAACGTTGCTTTAACTTTTTAACTTTGTCTTGATAACAAATTTGACCTTGAAGTTCAAGAGCCAAAGTCAGTTCTGCAGATTCTTCACACGTATCGAAGGTGTGGAATTCATCTATGACAGCCAAAATAGGACAAACTTTTCTCTCCACGATCTTGGTCAGCAAAATTTTTAGATTTTTGACTTTCTTCGTTAGTCTCTCCCAGTTTTAATCCTTTGCACTCGTACGTCAGCATATAGTCACCATCCTACATTTTATTATTATTATTATTATTATTATATGTATTTTTTCAAATTATCTTCTACTAGAGCAGCAAGTTAACTTGTGACATATATTCCCATAGAGAAATGTTTTCATTTCGAATCGAATGACGAGAAATAATTCCGAGTTGATTGGTAAACCTTGTCGAATATAAATACGAGTGCAAAGGATTGATTCCAGTCGATGGAAATCTCCGGGCACGGCGAAGTGATGAGGGAAACGGGATCTCGCGGGACGATCGGTGGCAGCTACGTGTCTGGAACGTGACCGTGTCTGGATTCTGATTCGGTTCGGTTCGGTTCAGCTGCGGGTGCTCGAGTGCCGCGCGGACAAGAGCGGAGTGACACGTGCCGCTGGCACCGACAACACTGGCATGGCTTGCAAAATGTCAAGTGCACGCGCGCGATCGGCGGCCACGTTCCTCTTCTTCTTCGCTCGTATCGATCCACTGCCGCCACAGCTTCATCTTCATCTTCATCTTCATCTTCCTCTTCTTGAAATTCCTTCGGCTGGGGGAACTGTGTGTGGGGGTCTCCGCGTTTCCGAGACAATGGCCCCGCGCGCGATACGTCGCTCGGGGGCTCTCTTTCATCCCGATGGGCGTGTGTGGTCCTCTCGCAGAGAGAGGGCTTCATCGAGCAGCATCGAGCGAACAAAGACGTTGCGTCCCCGTGACTTTGCCGCGCACGCGAAGAAAAATCCGCTTTGAAACGCGTCGTCGCCGTGTTTCCTTCGCTTCCTACTTTATTCCTCGCGTCTGCCCGCGAGTTTCAAAGATGAAACGCGAAGAGAGAGGGAGAGTTGGAAGCTGGAAGAAGAGTACAAAGACAAAGAAAGTAATCGTCGAGGAGGAAAACGGAGGAAGCTGCGATAATATGTGTGTGTGTGTGTGTGTGTGTATGCGTGCGCGCGAGAGACCAAGAAACTATAAACGAGGCGAAAATCCATAAAGTATCGTAATAATTTACGGCCTAGCGAAGTGACGTACGTGGACTTCGTGGGCCCAGAGGAGACACTGCCGCGAAACATCGATTCTCGTTTGTTTGTACTTGTCGATTTATTTGTACCGTAGTCGATGTTCGTAAAACGAACGTTGATGGTCGAGGCATGCACCATGATGAGTGTCGTTACTTGTATCTCACGACTGGAAAGACACTAAAATTAACCTTTTGCACTCGACTGTTCTTTCTGACAGGACATCGTGATTGAATCTAACCAACCAACAGCTTCCTCTTCGATTTACGATTTAAACATTGATCAAAAATTTCCTAGAGTTGCTAAACTCTCGATGTAATCGACGCTAGAACTACCGACGTAGAGCATAAAATTTTCCAAAACGAAATAAGTAAGTAAACGATGAGATTTTCATCATCAGAGACGTTAAAGTCGAAAAGAAGTAGAAAATCTTTATAATACAATAGGGCACGCAAGCTTTTATTCGTGTATTTCACGAAGGATCACTCGAGTCTCTAAAAATACACTGTTTTTTTATATTTAGAAAATTTGTTTTATATTTATAAAATGTTTCATATTTATAAAACATCTAAACGAAAATCATAAGTTAGCTGTTTTGACCATTTTGGTGCTCTCTGAAAGTAAACTGTTTTTTATATCTACAAAATATCTAAACAATTAAAAAACATCTATCCAATTTAATACTTTAAATTAATATTGATATTTTAAATGTCTCGACATTTAAAAAAATTGCAAATTGATCGTTTTAAGCATTCTAGTAGTTCCAGTGTTAAAAAAAAAAATGATTCAATTTCAAGTGACAAAATATCGGTAAAAATATTTAGGATTAACAATCCGTTCGCTCGTTACGGCGAATTTTCCCAAAAGGAAAGAGAACTCGTCGACGTGGCTGTCTCGTGCGTTTCGACGTGCGTCCCTCGAGAAAAGAGAGAAAGATCGAACGAAACGATGGGAGCAGCGCGTGGCTTAACACGGTCACTTTTGCCGTATTTTCGCGATTAATCTCCCGTGCAGGAAGATCACACGATTTGGAACGCGAGCGAGAAAGACAATTACGCTTGACGTATTCGCAACTGGGCTGAAGATGGCGCGCGTCTGTAATTTCGCGACGCGAGATCGGCCCACGTCGTCGAGATTCTTTCGAAAGAGCGGTTTTCTCACCGCGCGTTCCTCCGTTGATCGTTCTGTAATCCAATCCAATTATTTAGCCGGGGACGCGATATGAAAACTCGACGCTTGCTTTCCCTCCCCCTTCCCCCTCTCCCACCTCCTCTTCTGGTATGTGCCGCGTTCGAAGCTCTTATCTGCTGTTATCAGCGCAGTCCTTCTACGTCTTACTCTCGAGATCACGTTGCGAGAGGTGGAATCTCGTTGGAAAACAACGAACAATATTAATGCAATTGCTATCGCGTGAGGAGCGACGAAGCTACGTAATTCGTGGAAAAATTTAACGTTAAATTGGAAATTTTAAAAAAAGTTGGAAAATTTCTTGTCAAAGCGATATACAGTTAAAGTTAAATCTATCGCTTTTTTGTTCTGTGATGCGGGGCTAACTGGCGGCCCGCGAGCCCTTTCTTTCCCCCACCACTTTCCTGATCGCTAGCGCTTCCCCCTCCACTTCGTCGATATATAGTACGTGAAGGAATTCAATTGAATAATTATACGATTATATTTAATATGATATAATATAAATGAACGTTGAATTTCGGAGGAATTCAGTTGAATAT
Source organism: Tetragonula carbonaria (assembly GCA_032399595.1). Lineage (NCBI taxonomy): Eukaryota > Metazoa > Arthropoda > Insecta > Hymenoptera > Apidae > Tetragonula > Tetragonula carbonaria. The sequence goes on from JAUCRC010000003.1 coordinate 1,661,841, forward strand.
AAATATTTTATTTAATACAATAAGCGAAGAAATTCAATTAAATAATTACATCGTTTAACTCGACACTAATGTAATTGTAATAAAATGGCTGATGTTGAACGTAAATTTCAAAGGAATTCAGTTGAATAATTGTGTTATTTAATGTAACACGCGAGGAAGTTCAATTCAATAATTATATTATTTGACATGATATAATATAATGGCTGAATTTCAAAGGAATTCAACTGAATAACTATATTATTTAATACAATACGCGAAGGAGTTCAATTGAATAATTATACAATTATAATTAATATGATATAATATAAATGATACTGATGTTGAACGTTGAATTTCGGAGGAATTCAATTGAATATAAATATTTTATTTAATACAATACGCGAAGAAATTCAATGAAATAATTACATCGTTTAACTCGACACTATTTAATGTAATTATAATGAAATGGCTGATGTTGAACGTAAATTTCAAAGGAATTCAGTTGAATAATTGTGTTATTTAATGTAACACGCGAGCAAGTTCAATTCAATAATTATATTATTTGACATGATATAATGGTTGAATTTCAAAGGAATTCAACTGAATAACTATATTATTTAATACAATACGCGAAGGAGTTCAATTGAATAATTATACGATTATAATTAATATGATATAATATAAATGATACTGATGTTGAACGTTGAATTTCGGAGGAATTCAGTTGAATATAAATATTTTATTTAATACAATAAGCGAAGAAATTCAATTAAATAATTACATCGTTTAACTCGACACTATTTAATGTAATTATAATGAAATGGCTGATGTTGAACGTAAATTTCAAAGGAATTCAGTTGAATAATTGTGTTATTTAACGTAACACGCGAGGAAGTTCAATTCAATAATTATATTATTTGACATGATATAATATAATGGCTGAATTTCAAAGGAATTCAACTGAATAACTATATTATTTAATACAATACGCGAAGGAGTTCAATTGAATAATTATACGATTATAATTAATATGATATAATATAAATGATACTGATGTTGAACGTTGATTTTCGGAGGAATTCAGTTGAATATAAATATTTTATTTAATACAATACGCGAAGAAATTCAATGAAATAATTACATCGTTTAACTCGACACTATTTAATGTAATTATAATGAAATGGCTGATGTTGAACGTAAATTTCAAAGGAATTCAGTTGAATAATTGTGTTATTTAATGTAACACGCGAGGAAGTTCAATTCGATAATTATATTATTTGACATGATATAATATAATGGCTGACATTGAATTTCAAAGGAATTGAATTGAATAATTATATCATTTATTACAATACGCGAAGAAATTCAATTAAATAATTACACCATTTACTATGATATAATTACTCGTAAAACACGTCGTCTTGCTCGCAATGTAACCGGAAGCGGGCCATCACGTTGGCGATATCAGCACGGTTGATAGCACGATGCAGTTGCAACGAAATGAACTGGTCGCAACTGAAACGACGAAAATTGCGCGGAAACAAGCCGCGCCAAGGGTTGAAGGCACAAAGAAAAATAGGGGAGGAAGGAAGCAAACGCGGACAAACCGATCGTTAACCGAGCGGGCGAGCTAATCTGCGATTACTCCGGCTCTGGTCTAATCGCTCTAATCGTGCCATTTTTTCACGGTGGCAAACAGTGTGTATTTGGTATTCCGCTCCGCGAAATGTCGAATTCGGCAAATTCGCTCGTTCGCTGCCTTCAGCTTCGCAAAAAGGAGCCGCAACCTTGCGCAACCTTTCGTTTTCTGAGATCGGCGGGTTTCTCAGTTTCACCGGCGTTACTTACTCGCGGCGTTTACGATTTCGGGTCGTGATTTTCTGCACGAATCTTTCCTGGAAGCAAAGATCCCGGCTGGGGTGGTCTGGTCTCGTCACGCCATCGCTCGGCCAATTCGTGCCGATTGAAAGCGAACGCGTGGTTCTCGTTTGGGAAACAGTTGAAAATTACCCCTCTCTCTCTCTCTCTTTCTCTCTATCCTCGGTTTTCAGCCGATAATTAATAGTCGCTCGTGTAGATCTTCGTTTTTCACGCATCCAGCACACTTTTCGGCTCGCCAGTTTACAAAAGAGAATTGAGAGACCGACGAGGCAATACATACTGTGATGTGTGAATCACCGATCTCGAATGAAATTTGGCATAAGCTTTCAAAGAAATATTTGACCCGTATTTTTTTTTTTTTTATACATACATTCTTTCTTTCTGATACATTCCTTCTGCAAATTGATGTAATTTTTTTTTTACGAGAATTTAATTTTCGCGAAAAACATTGAAATACATTGAAAGAAATTTTTATAATTTTTTTGGTGGGTTTCTCCAAGTTAACGCGTGTTTTTTTTTTTTTTAACTACATACAAACTACGAAAACAAATGGGAGAAATCTTGATTATCGCGTTGTAAAAAGAATTCACGATTTTCAAGTCTGTTCTCTGTTCGTAAACATGTCGTCATACAACATGTTCGTTAAATGTTGGAAATATATTTTCCGAAGAAAGCTGAATTTTATTCTGTTCAGTACTTGCTGCTTGTTTTTTTTTTTTTTTTTTTTTTTTTAAATAGTCGAGTCGAGAACACGATTTCCGCGTGAGTGAAACACGCTCGATCGAAAGTCCGATTTCACGGAGCGGGTCTGTATCTTCTCGTGTTTGCTCTCAGCTTTATCTTATCCGCGCTCTATTTATCGCCGATTTGACGACTCTCGTTCGCCGATAGGCTCGATAGAATTTCTACAGGTGCAGAGAGGTCTGACAGTTGATTTCGAGTAATAACAGAGAGGCGTTTCGATGGTTGTGCTGTTGCGAAAAAATTTGGAGAGTCGAAACTGAAGGGAAGGTGAGTCGAAGAATTTGCCTCTTCTCTGTCTGAAGTTTTTCCGAGAAAATGGGAAAATTCTATCTCTCGTCGCGTCTCGGTACTTTGAAAAAAAAAAAAAACGCGACAGACACGTGAGAAAGAATCGAGAATGATCGATCGATCCACTCCGATCCCATTGCTTGAGTAAACGATTAACATTCAATTGGCCGCGACAATAAAAAGCAAAGCGCGAGTATTCGGACAATTTGTACAACACCAATTAATACATTGTTCAATTAAAATAATTTAATTACTATTGAATCCTCTTTCAAATTAATATCTAAAATTAATCATCTAAAAATACGATTTTTTTTATAATTCATTTGTTCTCAAATGTATTACATTCTGATTTGAAGTATCATTTTATAAAATATTTATATATATATATATAATTTTTTTTTATAAATTCAATTTAAGTATATCCTATCGTGGATTATCAAATTAAACAACAAATTTCTTTAAAAAAGGTTAAAAGGCTGCCATGTTATTTTCTTTTAATGATTTAACATTTAATGATAAGAAAACTTTTCTATATATTAAAATAAAATAATAATAATATAAATAATAATAATAATATAATAATATAAAATAATACGGTTTAATCCTAGTTTACAATTTAATTTTTATATATTTTTAAATTATGAATTACATCATATTTATTGATTAAAATTTCACCTGAAATTAACAATTTACAAGGTCATTTATTTTAACATAATGTTAATAGAAATTCGTTTGTTCGTTCTCGAGGAGCTAGTGTTGTTCGCGTGTGGCCAAGCGATCCGCGTGAACTTTGCTAATCAGCTTATCGGTAATCTGCAAACGGATTACGCCGGAAAACAGGCTTGTCGCCCATTGTTGCCCAACGTTGTTGATTTATGGCCGATGTGAACGAGCTTGCCTACCGATCGATCCCCTAATCACTTTCGTTTTCCTCGTTTTCCTCGTTTTCCGCGTCTGAAGTCTCGCGATAAAATCGCCGGTAAATATCGCATAATCGATTATCGTCCGTGACGTCAGTCCATCAACACGTGAAGTTTCTGTGTCAGTCACTGGTGACCGACAGTGATCTTTCTTCCGGCGAAGTATAAATTTAGTATACATACATGTATATTAAAAATTGCAGAAACTTTAAGATTGCAGGAAATAAATGCTGAATGTTGTTTTTATTTATTATATATTATTTATTTATTGGTATTATTTATTTATTGATATTTATTATTTATTTATTGGTATTTATTATTATATATTATTTATTTATTGGTATTTATTATTATATATTATTTATTTATTGGTATTTATTATAAACAGTATACAGTATAATAATGCAATGGTAATTTTAGTGAACAGTATTCTGCTTGTATGTGGATCAAAATTGAAATATGATCGAATAATCGTAACACGCTTGTCCACATAATGCATAAAACAATAATTTAAACTCTTTATTTACCTATGCTTCTATAATTAGTAATTAATTAGAACTAACTACCAACGAGTAAAGCATAAAATTTCAATCAGAGTTAAAGAAACAGAAAATCTTTATAGTATATAAAGTTATAAATACACAAGCTCTTATCAATATAGTATATAAAATTATAAATACACATGCTCTTATCAAAAGTACACTGTTTTATATCAGTAAAATACCTAAACAAAAATTATCAATTGATCATTTTGACCATTTTGGTCATCTCTAAAAATACATTGTTCTATATCAATAAAATATCCTAAACAAAAATTATCAATTGATCATTCTGAGCAATTTGGTAGTCTCCAAAAATACATTGTTTTATGTCAATAAAATATTCTAAACAAAAATTATCAATTGATCATTTTGACCATTTTGGTAGTTTGTAAAAATACACTGTTTTATATCAATAAAATATCTAAAAAAAAATTATCAATTGATCATTTTGACCATTTTGGTAGTTTGTAAAAATACACTGTTTTATATCAATAAAATATCTAAAAAGAAATTATCAATTGGCCATTTTGACCATTTTGGTACTCTCCACAAATACACGGCTTTATATCAATAAAATATCAAACAAAAATATTTAAACGGTCATTTTGTTAAAAGTTGTAGCGTTAAAAGAATCCACCTCCACTTTGATCCTCAGAATTTCAACACTCGTTGCGCTCGTTCGCATAATTAACCGAAACGTTAACGAGTGAAACTTACAGAGTTTTAAAAGGTTCTCGTGTTTCGTCACGTTAAACTTGAAATGTTCAACAGCGTTGAAACTGTTACGGATTAAATATCAATATTGAATTAAATATAAAAATTAATATTAATATTAAACTTTCTTTGTTAAACTTGAAAACTTGACTTTTCGTCGCTTCAGTCTCACGTGTGACCAACGTGGTTATCGATCGAGATCGATTCAGACGCGAGGATAGTATAGAAGGTTCACCGCGAGCGTGACGTAACGGTGAACCAGCTGCTAAAAGAATGGCTCGTTTCGTTGCAGATGCTGTGCTGGCCATACCTTCCTCGTCCATATCTGGTCGGCGAGATGACGCTCCGATTATGGTGAGTAAGTAGCCCCCTCCTCCTTTTCTTCTTTCTGTCAATTATTTGCGACACGTTCCGGATCGTTCCTGCAACTCGCGTCCTCGCGACGAAGAACAAGCCGACCTCGAATCGAATTTTCGTTTCGAAACCGAAACGAAACGAAACGTGAAACGATTCGAGGACCATTTTTGTGTGTTAGCACCCCAAAGGGTGAAGGAGACGAGATCTTTTGATCTCGAGACAAAAGGCTACCGCTCGAACGAAAACGGGCTGAAAGCAGCATTATATTCTCGTCTCTCCTCTACGTGTTCCTTCTCCTTCTCTTTTTATTTATCATCGATCTAAGTTACACCGAAGAGAGAGACACTTTCTCGATTAAACTTATCGCCGCGAGTTTATATTCGCGAACTATTCACCCCATCCGGTGCGACGGAAGTGTCGAGAATTGAATTTCCATGGGAATCGATCCCATCGCCGATCTTCTTCGGAATGAACTTCCCGACCTCGTGAAAGACGTCGCGTAGAAATTCGACATAAATATTTATAAGAAAAATTTGTTAAACAAAATTGACAGATTGTTCCATCTCGCAGACTGTTTGCTATATATATTTCTGAACTGATATTTAATTTAAACGAGGCTTAAAGAATTGAAAGTAACTCGAGAACAAAGCACATTTAATTGAACGTGATCGTAGACCAGAACGAACATATGGACGCGAGATTGTTGAACGTTTGCCCAAAAATTAACGCGTTAAATCGTATTTACGGGAATGGACAGGTGTCGATCAGAAAAAAATCGTTCGCACCTGCGATGCGAATTGGATCCAACGAATAAACGAAACATGGCATTCGAAACGGGGCATATCGGTTCGATCGTTTTCACGATTGTGACATTTTTTTTTTCTTTTTTTTTTTTTTTGAACACCCTGTAGGCTTGTTTCGTTGAAAAAGCAAAGTGTGCTTCAAACTGTTGGACAATCAACGGACATTCAACGTTTTTTCTATTATAAATGGCACTTAATGAAAAAAAGGTACGGATAGTTTTCCTTAAATTTTGCCACGAGGATCAATGGCACGCGTAAATGAAAAAAAGTAGCGATTCGCGAAAATTGTCGTTAAAATGTTGACTAATTAAATAGCAGATTTCAATAGTAGATTTCTAATTAACGATGTTAACAAAAAGAAAAAAAATTAATAAAATAATGTTAATACAAATTTAAACGGAACAAAAGTTTTTACTCGAACGTCGTGTACAAATATCACAAGCAAAATGATGTTTTTTTCTTTTTTTTTTTTTCTTGGAACGTGCGAAGCTTCAACGACCTGCCTTGTAGCCATTCTCTCCTCGGGCAGTATTTTCAAAGCTGCTTTCACGTTGTCCCCAGTTCGTTTCCCTTCTTTCTCTTTAACTTGAAACATTATTTTCTCAGTATAAAAGCGAAGGGAGCTGGAGGAAGAATCTAAGGACGTGAGAATATTTTCTTTCAAGCTCGTCCGACACTGGACGACAAGCACGTAGAAAGAGACTTAAGTTTGACGCAAAAACCAGAACATTTATGTATACCTAACAGTCTAGAAATAACGCACGTGATGTAACAAAATGATCCACTTGCCTGAGAAATAAGAAATCCATTGTGATAAATATAAAACTACTGCCTTGCACATCTGATAATGTAAAAAAAAAAAAAAAAGAACGACGCTGGAGTACGTTGCCAAGAACGATACTGTTAATTTATTCGTTCATCAATAATGCAGCTAATACCCTTTTATACGACTCTTTCCTACACTAGCGGACAAAATCATCAATCAAGGCACACCTTGCAAAATTACTAATACAAAAATTTTCGTTGCCTTTGCTAATGAAATTGTTAAATAATGCTAAACATCGTCTATAATCTGACATACAATGTATTTCTTCGGCGACGGTTTTAAGGTCTTTGAGATCTTATTACCATTTTCGTGTCACATCCTGTCGTACCGATTCAGCCGGGTTTTGCACCGCAGCACTACCAGCGATGAGAATTAAAATAAAAAAATATTGACAGTGTTGCTAGATCTGTTTCGAGAATTGTTCATTGAATTGAACGTAGAGGTATTTTATCAATGATTTAAAACGATGATTCATGAAAATCATCTCGTCTGTGACGCTGCCTTACTATGCGATCGCGTGAAATATCACACTTGCACACACAAAACAAGCGATATATATATATATATATATATATATATATATATATATGATACCGATATTCAGTGCTTAGATGAAACAGTTGACACTCATCCCCTCTCTTTTCTTCGTCGAGAAACTTTTTTGTCCCAAAATTGCAATATTTTCTCAGTTTTAAGTATGTTTAACAAGTTGATCACCGAGCGCAAATCAAATAAGTTTTGTTAGAGGGCCACGAATCCTTAGATATTTTACTGCTTTTATGCTTTCTCTTTACGTTTATGTTTTTTCATTCTTTTATCACGTTAAGTTTATGACATATACCATGTGCTTCAGTGTTAGCTTGTCAAATCTTTGTGAAATCTTTACACATTTTTTTGCACCCCTCAAACGTAGACTAGAAATTTAGAAAATTTGCAATGAGGCTTCTAAATCCCATAATCCATTTCCCAATATATCACAACAATAACAACTATTATAGTATTATAGTATTTTTTATGTATTTAAATAGTGTAATAACGACTACCTGGAAATAATTCAAAAATCGACTATATTAATTATTATCATTTGACATCAAGTTCAATTTGTTAATTGAAAAATGATCTGACTATTAAAAACTCGTTCTTTTGCAAAATATAATTTACTAAATATTTCTTCTATTATCTACTAAATATTTCCTCTATTTATTTATTAAATATTTCTTGCCTTAAAAATTTAAAAATAAGGTTGTCATTCAATGGAAACTTGACTGTCACCCAGATATCAGTGACGTGGCGATCAACGTGTTAAATATAACCCAAAAGGCAAAACAAATAATAAATTTATTAGTTCTTAATAATTACTATTAAATAATATATTTATTACTTCTTAATAATTTCTCTCCAGCGATATCGTACCGACGAATTTAAAAAGAAAATGACGAATTATTGTATACGGTTTGATTAGGTTTAGGTTAGGTTTGGTCACTCGTTATGGTCCGCGAATCAGTTGTCAGCGCAATGGGTTAACCTTTGTCTTAAAGTATCGCAATATTTTCTCAGTTTTAAATATATTTAAATATAACCCGGGCAAAACAGATAATAAATTTATTTCTTCTTAGTAATAATTTCTATCCCAAGTGATATCATACCGACGAATTTAAAAAGAAAGCGACGAATTATTGTATGCGGTTTGGTCACTCGTTATGGTCCGCGAATCAGTTGTCAGCTCAATGGGTTAACCTTTGTCTTAAAGTATCGCAATATTTTCTCAGTTTTAAATATATTTAAATATAACCCGGGCAATACAGATAATAAATTTATTTCTTCTTAGTAATAATTTCTATCCCAAGTGATATCATACCGACGAATTTAAAAAGAAAGCGACGAATTATTGTATACGGTTTGGTTGCTCGTTATGGTCCGCGAATCAGTTGTCAGCACAAGGGCTTAACTAGGGATTACTGTACGTGTTTCTATCAATTTTGTCATGACCTTCGTGGCGCTCAACTGATAAACCATTGAATTTTCGAGTCTTTCTTCAAATGTTAATAACGGATCATCGAGATCGCGTGAGAAAAGAAATCGGCCGGAGGAGTGTCGATCGAAAGAGAAAAAGGATGTACGCAATCCGTAGCGTAGTAGATGGTAATCGAAAATGGTTGCAACTCGCGTAGCTCGTGCCTCGTTTTGTTTCTCCCGCGGTGGTTGTCCGCGTGCTCTCCTCTCTTTTACCGTTACGCCGCATCACCGGCGCGGAGAGGTGGAGGAGAAGCGAGTCCAGCCTCTAATCTCGCGTGCACCGTCGTCTAATTAAAAGCTTCGAGGGGGGAAAAAAAATTGCCGTTTGCCCTGGCAACGGTAGATTCAGAGGCCGATAGCAGCAGAGGCTGCTTTTGAAACGCGGCGCGTCGACGCCGGCGGTGCAGCAGCGTGCATCCTGTCGCCAACTCGAGCACCACCATCTCGACGCCGCTGATATTAGCGCCGCGGTATTCGATTCGTACGCACGGTACAGTTAGGATCCGGGCCCGCGTTTCGCGATACCACTGTACACAGCCTCGAAAATCATCAGCTGTTTCGTTCGTCGGCGATTGATTTTGATCGATTGGACGGCAGGAAGCGCAGGAAGTTAGGAAGAACCGATCGGCAGTGAAAAGGAAATTCTTTAGTGCCGCATTTTTTTTCTTTTTTTTTTTTTTGTCGGGTCCAGATAGATTATATTGGCTCGAGCGAAAAGTGATGTAATTCTTCCGATCTCTGGCCAACTCTGATAATACTTGCGTGCATTTGAAAGGCGACGTATGCGTGGAGTAATTAAAGAAACGAAAGTTGCGCGATGTTTGCTCCATTCAGTTCGAAAGTTATCGCGTGTTGGAAATCAGCGAGTGAAATTGAAAGAAGAAAATCGATAAATTTCGTAATTTTTATTACGAAAACGAGACAAGAACGCGACTCTGGCTGCTAACAAAAATTTCGTGACGCTTTCGTGACACGAAGTTGGGTTTTCAAATCTGGAAGTTTTCGCGTCGTTTCAAAAACGTTTGACACTTCGGCGAAATCGTGGGAAAAAAAATTGAGCAAGACCGGCACGTTAGCAGCAGGCTGGCAGCAAAAAACGTAGCTCGATGTCTAGGTGCCACGTATGATCAACACTGAAACTCAACGAATCGAATTTCTTTGGCAACTCGTCGAAAATTGAGAGAGTTTGATGCATTTCGATCTCTACAGAACTCCCTTTTAATTGTGCAAAGTTCACGTGAAAATCTCGCTGAATTGCTACATTCGGATTTACTTACGCTTTCGCCTCAAAAATGGCAAGAAAGATCGTCGAACAGACCGGCAGACATGTTATTATTTAACCTTCGATTAAACTTCGTTTAAAATATGAAAAGAAAACTTGCTTCGCTGTTCCATTAAAATACGAACTTACTTTTTACTCCAACGCCCAGTATGGCGTATTAGGGCACAAAAGGACCGATCCGAGCTCGTTTGCATTGTGCGGAGAACCGCGTCGCTGGCCCACTTTCTTTACCCTTTTATTTTTTCGGTCGCCCCCTTCCCCCCCCCCCCCCGCTTTTTCGAGCTTCGAAATTAATAAGACCGTTGCTCGACACGTTCTGACCTTGCCCTTTTGTTCTTTCTCGCGTTCATTCCACGAATCGCAGCACGCCTCGCCACCGCGCTGCGATCGATACGACGCCGGCGACCTTCTCTCTTCGATCATGGCGATTCGCGGCGGCATCGTCCTGAGAAAATCGCCGGGATCTTTCGAAGGCATCGCGCGTCGGTAGACGAGAGAGAGGACAGGCGCGTCTAGAAAACCCGCGCGAAATATCGGCAACCCGAGATCGAGAATACGAAATCGCGAAATCGAATGGCGGATCGCGGGCATTCGAGGCACGTGCGTTCGCCAACACGCGCCAATCGTGCTAATTCGATCGGTGACGATCGTGTTCTCACTTGTACAGAGTGCAAAGAAATGTTTGTCCGTGGCTGTCATATGATGGAATACTAGACTTTCGATTTGACGAAGATGCGTGTAAAGAAATTTTGCTGTCGCGAAATCGATCTTGACCTTGAATTTCAAATTCGCCTTGGAAACATTTTTTTTCTTTTTCCTTGCACTGTATTCTCCTCGTCGCGAAGGTAAAATTATTCCAAGGAACTACACTGCGAAAACAGTGTTCGCAGACACGTGGGTTCTAACAGCGACTTTATGATTCTCGACGCGTGCATGTGATTTTTATATTTCGACAGTTAATTTTATTATTATTGATTATTTTGATTTACACACATGCTACAACTGTGATAAATCGAATATCAGTGAAAGCTAATCAAAAACTATATAAAGTCGCTGTTAGAACGGACGCGTCCGTAACGCTAATTTTTTTGCTAATTTTTAAAGAGAACTATTAAGTTGCGATCTATAATTCTTTGAAAAAGTTTTGTCTTCGTGGTGAATAAAAACTTTTGCCTCGAAATTTCTAAAGGAAAGTTCCTTAATTATTCAACATTGCGAACGCGTGCGTTCTAACAGCGACTTTATGATTCTGAACCCGTGAGTGTAATGTTTATATCTCGAGTATATAACGTTAGCAGTTTTATCATTTGATTATTTAGACTGACATTACCTGCATTAACTGAAACCTAATTCAAAATCATAAAGTCGCTGTCAGAACGGACGCGTCCGCAACGCTAATGTTTTTGCTAATTTTTCAAGAGAACTATTAGGTTGCGATCTATAATTCTTTGGAATTCTGAACGCGTGAATGTTTATATTTCGAATATATAACGTTAGCAGTTTTATTTAGACTGACACTATCTACCTAATTCAAAATCATAAAGTCGCTGTTAGAACGTCCGTGTGAAACGCGTTGGAAGTGATCGGAGTTAAAACGCGCCGATCGCGACACTGGCTTTGTTGCTCGTTTATCGACAAACGATCTGGCCCGCCGATCGAAGAGAAACTCGATTTCCAGCGATTATTCCAGGTATTCCGGGGTTATCTCATCGGGATGGAGGGATTCTCGATTCACGACTGGCCAAGTGCTTTTCATTCGTCGAATGAAGTTCGCTGAAGGGAGCTCGATGAATCGTGACTCGATGAGCCGATTGAATTCCCAATGAAATAACTCGATTTGCAGCCAGCTGCTTGCGTGATCGACAGATTCGCGGTCATGCGGGGATCGTCGATGATCTCCTCGATAGGATTACCGATAACGATCAAACAGCGGTGCACGATTCGAATCGGCGCCCGTGTAACGAGCCCGTGCGACAGTTAATCAGGCTTGTACTCTATGAAATTATATCGCGAACTCGATCGCAAACGAACACGAAATCGATTGCCAGCACAAACATTCTGAGAATTAAGAAATTTATTATTTATTCACTATGTTATAAATTTATACTTCACGATGTTACGAATAGTTGTAGATTTATTATTTAATTTATGATTAAAAAATACGATTCGAAAAAGTGATCTTGTATTTCAGATTCTGATAGGCTTGAGGGACTTTGATCTTTGTCTGAAATTGTGACTCGTCTTGTTTGTCTTTATTTTCATGAGACTATTAATGCTCGTTGAGACGAAAATCACGAAGCGATGGCACGTTCGTCTGTCAATTTGTTTATTTATTTTACAGCGCAATCGCTGTTTCGTCGCTTGTTGTTAGACAATGGATCAGAAGTGAGTAGGATCGGGCGAAAAGTGATCGGGGAAACAGGGCCCGCGAGCGTTGCTCAGCGCGTGACTCAGCTGGTTGGAATTTCGCGACACGCGATATACCGGGCTCGACCGGCGGTTTGTTAACGCGGCAAGGATAATTCTGACCACGAGACCGGGCATTAGAAATCCTCGTAGCACGCACACATACGCTCGACCGTGAAAGGATCGCGGTTTGCAACGCGAATCGCGCGTTCGGTCACCGAGTCCCCTCCAGTTCAAAGCTAACGATACCTACTCTCGTTTTTGTCTTCTTTTCTTTTTCTTTATTCTTAAAAATTTTTTTTCAAATTTAGATATCTCGTTTGAAGTTCTTTGCTGTGCTTTGCGGTGGTTGCTGCTTCGTGAATGACAGTGTATTTTTAAAGATTTAAATAATTTTTCACAAGATATAATATAAATACTTGTTCACTCCATTGTATTAGAAAGTATTCCTCTAGTTTTTTGTTCTCAATGTCTAATGGAAATTTTATGTTTTAACCTCGGCTCGTGCCCCCACTCTTTTGGTCGTTTATCCCCTCCACCACGTTATTCCCCCCACTTTAGCTTTGGCTCATTGTCAGCTGAGTTACACACTGGAACTACATTATAAGTGGTCCAAAGTGACCAAATTTATAACGTTTGTTACACATTTTATACGTAAAAACAGTGTATTTTCAAAGTATATAAGTAATAACTTTTTATAAAAAATAGGAATGAAGAAGCTCGTGTGCTCCATTGTATTACAAAGTTCCTCTACTTTTTTCGTCTTCAGTGTCTTTAATGGAAATTTCATGCTTTAACCTCGGCCCGTACCCCCACTCTTTTGGTTGTTTATCCCCTCCACCACGTCATTCCCCCACTCTTTTGGTCGTTTATCCCCTCCACTACGTTATTCCCCCACTCTTTTGGTCGTTTACCCCCTCCACCACGTCATTCCCCCCACTTTAACTTTGGCTCATTGTCAGCTGAGTTAACGCTAGCACTACATTACAATTTATAACTTTTGTTCTACATTTTACAGACGTAAAACGCTGTATTTTTGAAGGTTTGAATAATTTTGCGTAATAAAATGCACTTGCATACTCCATTATATTATAAAGTTTCTGTATTTTTTTCGTCTTCGATAGATATTTTATGCTTTAATTCTAGTGTTAGTTTCTCTATTTTTTTGTCTGTGATGGATATTTTATTACCAAAAATCGTGTCGCTGGAATTTTCGTAGTGAACATTCTACAAAAAAGAAAAAAAGAAAACGTAGTTGAAAAGATTGTTTGGTTAAGAGAAGTATCGTTAGTACAAACGAAGTGTTTTGCAACGTCGTCGCGAAAAATCTCTCTCTCTCTCTCTCTCTATCTGCGACAGGGGTTTGTTCGATCTCGACGAAGTTTCGGAGCCTCGCACGCCGAGAAGAGAGCGCGGGAAAATCGAAGCTCGACGATTACGTGCAAAACGGGAGAACAGCGTGTGTGTACTATGATGGCGTAGCTGTACCACGCCATAGGAAACCGGTCCTTTATAATTACAGGGTCCACCGATATACAAGGGTACGCACCCTGAATAAACGTCCGCCGCTGTGATTTCGGTCTTTTCTTCTCACGAGCGGTCTCTAATAGGTTCGGGCTCGTGTGATCGCGTGTTGCCCCCCTACGCAATCACCGATGATTTCAGAATGTTTAGACGCGATCCGAAGCCGAGCAAATGGCGAGCAAATTTTCATTTTATTTAACACCACAACAGAACTACCAAAACGGTCGAAACGGACCAATTTATAATTCTATGGATGTGAAACAATTTTCAGAGATTTAAACGATTTTTGACCACCAGAACTACCGAAATGGTCGAGAAACGACCGATTTATAACATTTCTTAGAAATTTTCTACACGTAGAACATGTATTTTTACTTAAGTTATTTTTATTTAACATGCGTAGATGTGGAACAGTGTGATTTTAGAGATTTAAACGATTTCTCGTAGAACGTGCAAATAAATGATTTTGCATCTGTTTATTGTAAAATTTTTCTATTCTCTTTAGTTTAATATCTATGACGGAAATTTTATGCTTTAATAGATTTTTAGTGTTAAGAATCGAATGCAATTTAGACACAGCTCTGCTCGTAAGATCGGAGTCTACAGATCGATTATATTTTAAACTGTGATACAAGTTTTCACTGCAAATTAACCCTTTTGACGATCGTGTTCACCTGTCTGCAAATCAGATTCACCCACTTTGTTCAAATCAAGTTTCACCGCGAATTTGTTTCTTCGAGCCATGCGCAACGATTAAAATAAAACTCGATGAAATGAAAATTTCATTGCAAGCGTTTAATAAAACATACATTTACATGTGGATTCGCCTTCTGTCTGCGCGGGATAATTTTATACACGGTGTAAACAATTGGCTCGAATGATCAGTGAAAATGGAATATTTATTTCTCGCTCGGAGTTTCAGTTCTCGAAACGAAACCTCTTGCATAATAAAATATGTATCAATAATACACTTTTTGTGTCACCCGCAGAAAACCAAATGAATTTTCTCGAACTTGCACGAGGGGAAAATTTGACACGCGACATGGTGAATATATAATCTGCAAATGGAATATATCCGATATCGCGCAGTGGCTCGCGTATCTCTTTCAAACATCTAGTAAATGTCTCTCGTATCTGTCCCGTGACTAACGCGATACCCGTCGTAAAAGAGCAAGGCAGTTTGATCGATTCGAGCCTGGCGATGCCATGGAAAACCACCAACCATCTTTGCGTCGACCGTCTCGCTCGTGTCGATTTCTTTTTTCACTCGACGAACTCGATAGAAGACAGAAGATCTCTCGACGATGGTACGACGGGGTTACAATTACCGATTGAAAGGCGAAGGCACGCCATCGAGAGAGAGAAAGAGAAAACAGAGAGAAGAGAGAGAAGTTTAAAAAAACGGCGAAGGACCATGACAAGGGGATGCAGTGGTGGACGCAACGAGTTCGTTCGAATCGAGCTCTCGTTCGACTCGCGAGAGGAACGCTGCCGTGACCCGTTAACTTTGCATACCGCATGATGTTTCAGCCAGACACGACGCGATTGCGTGCATCGGTCGCACGCAGAACTGCAGACCCGACCTTGCCTAGCAAGTTGCTTTATGAAAAAGCTTTTAAAGTGTTTTAGCATTGCTTAAAACTTGTGCTTAAACTTATGAAGTTGCTTTATGAAAAAGCTTGTGTTTTAGCATTGCTTAAAACTTGTGCTTAAACTTATGAAGTTGCTTTATGAAAAAGTTTGTGCGCATTGTGTGTGTATATATATATATATACATATATACATATATATATGTATATATGTGTATATATGTATATATGTGTGTATTTATGTGTATATATGTGTATATATATGTGTGTATATATATATATAATACGTAATGCAACCTTTTTGGGCCATCTAGTAGTCTTTCTTTACATAAGCCAACTACAAGATAATTCGCAAGATCTTTTTTTTTCAGAAAAAAAAAGAACACATTCTATATGCTTTTTGATGATTACTATGTACTATAATAGGAGTTTTTAATAATATAATATGATTAAATTGAATTGGTTTCTTAACGTGTTAAGAAATCAGGGTGAAATAAATTGATCAATCCAGATTGATATTCCCGTAATTAAAATACTTTTTCTTTACTCCGACGAGCGTTGACGAACGACGAGAGCGCAGTTGCCGCTTGAAATCGGTTTCTTTCGAATGGAAAACGTGGTATCGAACTATGTATCGCGGTCGACGACACGACGATCGGATATTAATTCGCGAACAATTGATCCAATTAATTTCCATAAATTACCGATAATTACTCCAGCAGTCGGCCAACTACGAGGCCGAAATGTAAATAGATTTTTAGGGAATTAGTGCGAGATGGAAGAACAATGTCCTTTTTTTTTTTTTTTTTTTTTTTTGGAGATTGCGTTTACCTTTTTTGCAAATCAGCGACGATGAAAATGAAATTGACTGTTCCGGGTATGAAAGAAAATTCTATCACAAGATTTATTATAGAAAATAAACACAAAGTAAAATATTTGTTCAACGATGAAAATTATTTTTTTAATGATATAGATTCGTTTATATCGATTTGTCTTCTACTGCGTGAGACAGTTTCATATACATAAGGGGCAGTTCGCGTGAAAAAAAAAATAATGTTTCTTCGGTCGACAGAGGTTTCTCTTTTTTCCTTGCTCGGTTATCGGCGGAAGAGGTGCCGAAATCAATGATGGAAGGCGGTGGCTGCGAGTAAAAAGGGGCAAACGATACACGCGTCGTGAACACGACGATGGGTGTGGTCGATAGATTCGGCCGGCGTTTTTCTCGATCCCCCCATTTTTTTTTTTTTTTTTTTTTTCGGCTTCGATCCTGTCCTTTTTGTAGCCGAGGCTGGCTCGCGTCGCATCGCGCCCCGCTCACTAATTCTAACGCCGCGGATCAAAGAACCACGGTCCCGCCTGGCTCATTAGTCATAATGACGCCCCGACGCCTGGAATTATCGCCTGGATAGACGACCTGGCCTCCTCACACCGATCACATCGAGCAGAATCTCTCGCGCCGCGTATTAGGGATAAAGAGCAGCTCGGAAGAAAAGGGAAAAAAATTCGCCGTTGGCCGAAATTCGCTGGACGAAAATTCTCTCACGCTTCACTCGCGAGTAGGCTTCTCGGCGAGGATCGATCGATGAGCTGGTTGACGTCGAGGAACTTGAGAATAAAAATAGCAGCGATACCGGATGGCTAACGAGCGTGCGGAAACGCGGCAACGGGGCGATTAACCCCTCGTCAACGGAAACGATCGAGAGCTGTTCTCCCCGTTGCAATACGAGTGATTTACGCACGACATAAGTTTTTGCGATCGATATATATATATATATATATATATATATATATATATATATATATATATACGGTGCATTCGCTCTGCACGGAATGTCTGCCAATTGCTTTTTATCTTCGCGGAAGAGACATCTTCGTATATCTGTCCCAGCAGCGTTTTTAATTTCACTCTGTAAAGCACGTAATTAGATACGTAAGAAGGTGAAGAAACGTAAGGAGCGTGGTAGTAATGAATAAAAATTATTTATTTGAATCTTCATCTTCTATTAACGTTTATACGTTTTTTAATTAAATTTGTCGTTAGATTTCACCAATTTACACAACAGGTGTATTTCTAATGATTTTCGAGACGTTTGTCGAAATAGATTCCAGAGCCTCAGTTTTGAGGTTAGTTTACCTTCTTCGACATGGACGCTGCATGTGGCAAAAAGTCCGTAGAAACGACTAATAAAAATTATTTATTTGAATCTTTATCAAAATCAAGTACTCTCTTTTAGTATCTATACGTTTGTTTCACATAAAATATTTTTTAATTAGAAAATACTGATTTCATCAATTTACATAATGTCTCTAGTGACTTTTCGAGACGTCGAAATAGATTCCAGAGCCTCAATTTTGAGGTTAGTTTACCTTCTTCAATATGGACGTTCCTCGTGGAGCGGACAAAAAGTCCACAGAAACAAATTAATGAAAATTATTTACTTGAATCTTTATCAAAATGTACAAGTATTCCCTTTCAGTGTCTATACGTTTGTTTCACAAAATATTTTTTAATTAGAAAATACTGATTTCATCAATTTACATAATATCTACTCATTCTCGAGATGTTTGTTGAAATAGATTCCAGAGCCTCAATTTTGAGGTTAATTTACCTTCGACATGGACAATGTACGTGGGAAAAAGTCCACGGAAACAAATTAATAAAAATTATTTACTTGAATCTTTATCAAGATCAACAAGTACTCTCTTTTAGTATCTATACGTTTGTTTCACAAAAAATATTTTTTAATTAAAAAATACTGATTTCACCAATTTACATAATATCTCTAGTGATTTTCGAGACGTTTGTCGAAATAGATTCCAGAGCCTCAATTTTGAGGTTAGTTTACCTTCTTCAACATGGACGCTTCACGTGGCGAAAAGTCCGTAGAAATAACAAATTAATAGAAATTATTTACTTGAATCTTTATCAAAATATACGTTATCATCTTCAAAGTACTCCCATTTAGCATCTGTACGTTTTTTTTTTCGCAAAATGTTTTTTAATTAGAAAATACTGAGTTCATCAATTTGCGTAATAGCTGTGATCTCTAGTGATTTTCGAGATGTTTGTCGAAATAGATTCCAGAGTCCAAACGTTCAGGTTAATTTACTCTCTTCAACATGGACGGTTGCCGATAAAAAGAAAAGAAATATTTTCTCCAAAAATTACGTCGTTTCAAAAGCCAAAATTTCATCGAAATTGACACCTTGATAAACTCTCCAGTGAGTAAAACAATATTGTAGATCCTCGAGCGAAATCGGTTCTGTCAACTTTCACCGTTTTCCTTTCCAATTTTCGCATCGACGACTCGTAAGAAGATGAAATTTTCCGAATTTTTTTTTCATCGATCGTGATATCGATCGTGCGTCCGCGCTCTCACAGACGAGTGAATTCCACGGCGAACGAGCGCTGCGCGTACCGTTGGCGTGGTGCGCGATAACCGGTAATAGCCCGGACGGTAACAGTAACAGTGTAACTGACCTACAGACTGCTCCACACCTGGATGCACCTGGAAAGCCGCGAGAACGCCGGCGCGTGCGCTCGACGACCTTTCTTCCGCGTGCTGTTCCGTCATTCCATTCCGATCATTCTGCCTCATCTCCCCTAGGAGCAGCTAAATTATGCCGATGGTACTTTCGTCTCCGCTCTAACGTGACGAATATCTTTCGTTTCTATCGAAACGAACTTTCGTCGAACGACGGACGATAATTAACTCTACTGGTTGGTGCTTTTTTTAACCCTTTGCACTCGACTGTCTCCCCTTAAATCATACTTCGATTTAACTAAACAGTTAACATTAAGAGATATTTTTCATAATAAAATTACTCCTAAGAGGAATAATAAAATTTCAAAAGTAAAGATCCTCGAGGATAGAGACAGTCCGTGATATACTCATTGTCGTCGAATTATTATTCGAATAATTCGTGGAATAATTCATACAAGTCAAAACTTCTTGTTGCTTCTTACGAATGTATTATAAAATGGCGAACGAAATTCTTTCAGGCGATTGAAATTATGCGTCATTAACGTGGTAATCGCTTTCGAACGAATTCACAAATTAGAGAAATATAATTGACAAAATTTGATGATAAACACTGTCTGAATTATTTCCAATGCTGTGCACATTTTATTCACGCACTATTTTGTAAATAAATAAATTGCTGATAAATGATAGAAAGGTATTGTTGGCGCCTATGCATAGACGCTCACTTCACGTTGCTCGAATCGAACTGAAAACTTCACGTTGTATCGGAAGTGAATTCTAATTGAAGAATCACATTTTCCGTTAGTTGCATATAAATATTATTTAAACGTGATTACCTTATCAGTTGTTTCATTCAGTAACCTAAGGTGAAAAGATGTGGCAATAAATCAATCTCGAAAAAGCACGAATGTACTATTCTGAGGGTAGTTTTCACCCCGTCGATATCGATACTGCCGATAAAAAAAGAAAGAAAAAATACGAGTCAAATATTTTTTTTGATGCCAAAAAAAGCATCGAAATCGGTAATTTACGAGAGAATTTTTTTTTTTCTGTCAGACCAAATTACTTTATTTAATTTTATAAATTGAATAAATTTTAATACAAATAGTTGAAAATTTAGTTAATATATAACATTAAAAATGTCATTTTTAAATAAATTTAATAATTAATTTTCTATTCCACAAATAATACCAATTTATTGATTAATAATTTTTCCTACAAATAGTAATTATAATATTTGTAATATTATTAATTAATTATTATCGCAAGATTTGAATCTAAATAAAAAATTAAATAAATTTTAACATATAACATTATTTGAAAGATTTCAACCGACAATTTATTATATTTATAAATGTCAATTCAATTTTTATATTATTACCATTAATTATTTTCTTTTTTAAATAATTATTGATTTATCCATCACGAACTAATATATTAATAAATATTTTTAGATAGTGAAATAAAATTTCGGAAGATCAGAATTCGATCTGTTTTTCGATTGCGATTTCGAGTCTTCGAAAGTTGCGGCAGCCTGCAGAGGGGAGTTTTCGAAAAATAGAAAATCCTTTCGGCGGAGGCGCAATGCACGCGATTGCATTTGCCTGCAACCTTCTGGGAATCTCGCGTCGCTCGTGCGTTTCGAGAACGAAAGGAGTGTGAGAACCGGCGGATCGAAAGGTGTTTCGACACGGTCGAGCGGTTAATTACTATTTCAAGATACCTGGACGCGACGCGACGCGTGGAAAACTCGCTCGCCGCGTCATCTCAGCGTATAGTTACTCTTCTTCTTGGCTACGGCAGACTTTAGATACGTAGCCACATTACATTGTAAGAACGACGAATTTTTCTCAGAAAGTAGATAATCGAAATAATCGAAACACTGAATCGCACCACGTTAAACCAATATTTTTTTTATAATATTTATTCTGTATTGAATCGTTCTAGTGCACTTGCTAAAAATTCGAAAATAACTTCAACGTTTGTTTCGTGTAATATATCTAATAAACTAGAAAAGTGTCGCAATTCGAAACATAATCGTCATATTTCTTGCATTCGTAACGGAATATTCTCGATTTCTGCATTGTTCGAAAAATTCATTACTTTCGAATCTTTCTCGCTTCGACGTGCAAAGGCAGACGTGTATACTGAAAATGTTAAATGTATATTTCATTTCTGAAAGAAGATGATTTTATTGTTCAGTACCTACTGTTTTTTTTTTTTTTTTATTTTTTTAAATAGACATGATCAATCACTCGATTTTTAGTAATCTTCGCGATAGTGAGTACTCCTCGAGGAAGTGAGTTTTTTACACGAACGTTTCGAGGCAGCAACTTCATCACAGTCGAAACAGAAACAACGTGCAATTTCATATTGCAAATCCGTGAAATAAAAGTTTGCTGGATTTTCGAATTCTTGGGGCCTGTTACCTATGTGATCACAAAAAATTCGTCATTTGTATATTGCAGTAAATAATTGACCGTTGTTTTATTAAATCCGAATAAATTAAGACGTAATTTTTACCAAACAGAGATAATTCTACGAAAAAAACTGATTTCAGCTTCAGTTGCGTCGTATAAGGGTGCAAACGCAAAAAAAAGAAATTAATTTAAAAACGTATTAGTCGATACCGCGTATAGAAGAAGTTTATTCAAAGTTTAAGCACTTGTGTGTTCGGATATTTAAGAAATTTCAGGGATATTACTATTAATTTTCTTAACCTATTTTTATCAAAAATCAAATAATAAAGTAAATCTAAAATGGAGAACGAAAAAGAAATATGTGCAGACAATTTATCTGACTGTGAGTCTAGTGATGACATCGAAGATCTTTCAAAATCTAATTTTGATAGTGACGATAGTGATATTGTTGTGACAAGAAAACGCCCACACGTCTAAATCCTTTACAATATAGTGACTCTGAAAATGATAGCGATTCTGAAGATGATTCTTGTGGTCTGACACTGACATAGAACCCATTTTGGAACCTTTTGAAGGAGTGCCTGTTGCAAAAATTATGCCAAACTCACCCGAAGAAGTGAAGAACTATTAATTATTGATAAAATTAAAGTTTCGAAAATAATTCACTTTGTCTAATAAAATAATGAGTATGCTTTCAGTAATTCATTTCAACTTTTTTGTGGATTTAATTTTTACTTAACTTCAGACAGAAAAAAATCACAAATAAAGGTGTGTATATATATAAATACAAATTCATTTTATTTCATTTCCCAAAATTTCACTAAAAAAAATATACGACTTTTTAAAAGTTAGGTCGTTTTTATATAGAGTATATCGTTTCTACAAATAGTGTCAAAAAAATGCCGCCATTTGGTCAATGGCGGTGCAAATAATGCCGGACGGATATGTGTTAAATGTTTAAACATTTCTATGTGCCTTGGGGAGGACAATTGATTGATGAAGAGAGAGAGAGAGAAAGAGAGAGTTTATGAGAGAGATTTTCCCCCAGAAAACCTTCGACTCGATCGACCGGACGCATTTTTGTACGATTCCAGGAAACGCTACGTCGTCGTTGTTAGTTAACGCAGGGGATGACGACACGTTTCATTAATCATGCGGCCAAGGGGGCAAAGCCCTCGAGTCTTGCCCGGTGTTAATTATCCCCACGTGGAAAGTCAAAGCAGTGAAAATAAACGCGCGTCGATCGCACAGTCATTCATTGCCCCTGATCGTTCCCCACTCTCGCCGATTTTTCGAAAGAGAACCGAGGAAAATCATTTCGGTGTTGCGTCGCGGTATCATCGGTATTTTCGAATGTCTCGCTTGGATTATGCCAGAAGAGAAGCGAGATCGCTGCTCGAGGCTCGAGGAACATCGTGGTCACCATGCCGATGGCGCTTCCTGGTTTCTCATTCGCGATTTTCATTCACGACGCGAGTCCCTTTCGTTTCCAATCCAACTGCTGGTGAATGAATCTCGCTGAGCGTTGCTCGTTGCGACTTATTGAACTTAACCGTCGGTTCATTCGTGTACGATTTCAAGTGCTCGTAATTGCGTGCAAGTCGCCAAAACCGATTTACGTGCAAGTGCAAAATCCATGGTGTTACACTTAGCCGAGAGGACAAACAGACAGAGCGTACCTGATAAAAATTATTAAATTTCTTTTTGTCAAACGAATGACAGAAAATTTCTTTCATACTTGCGTGGTCTTTTTCGCGGTGCAAGATAAGTAATATCAATTGAACTTTTCGCGGTACATTTTGCGTTATTCAAAAAAAAAAGAAAGAGAGAGAAAATTCAATAGAAATATTTAGCGGATCATAATGATGGAAAACGGGATAGGATAGAGACGAAAGAAACGAGTTTGATTATTGTTAGCCTCTTGCGTTGCAATGACGTGTGGAATTTTTTGTTCCAAAATTGTTATATTTTCTCAGTTTTACGTGTATTCAAATATAACCCAAAAGGCAAAACAAATAATAAATTTATTACTTCTTAGTAATAACTTATCATCCTAAGTGATATCGTACCGACGAGTTCAAAAAGAAAGCGACGAATTATTGTGTACGGTTTGGTCACTCGTTATGGTCCGCGGAACCAGTTGCCAACGCAACGGGTTGAAATCTTGATTTCAAGTAGGTTAGGATTTTAAACGACGAAAATAAATTGCAATATTTTCTTAGTTTCAACTATAATCTAAAAGGCAAAACAAATAATAAATTTATTACTTCTTAGTAATAACTTATCATCCTAAGTATCGTACCGACGAGTTCAAAAAGAAAGCGACGAATTATTGTGTACGGTTTGGTCACTCGTTATGGTCCGCGGAACCAGTTGCCAACGCAACGGGTTGAAATCTTGATTTCAAGCAGGTTAGAATTTTACACGACGAAAATAAATTGCAATATTTTCTTAGTTTCAACTATATTCAAATATAACTCAAAAGACAAAACAAATAATAAATTTATCACTTCTTAATAATTCTATCCAGCGAAAAAGAAAACGACGAATTATTGTGTACGGTTTGGTCACTCGTTATGGTCCGCAAACCAGTAACCAACGCAAGAGGTTAAGAGGGGTGGTGTATTCTGCGAATTGGCATCAAAAAAAAAGAGAATGGGCGTCAACTTTTCTCAGTTTTAAATATATTCAAATATAACCCAAAAGACAAAACAAATAATAAATTTATCACTTCTTAATAATTCTATCCAGCGAAAAAGAAAACGACGAATGATTGTATACGGTTTGGTCACTCGTTATGGTCCGTGGAACCAGTTACCAGCGCAAGAGGTTAATACTCAGTGCGACCTCGTGTTTGAATTTAATAACGGCAGCCATGTTCTTTGAGAATGGATGACAAAGATCTGCATACGTTTTTTTTAATGATTTTCTTAATAACGTTACGTTCTTTCGCCTAATGAAAGCGAGAAGTTGCGCCAAAACGGTCAAAGTCGCGAGCTCCACCCAACGAGAAAGAACGAGATCGGCGCGTTTGAGCGGGGAATCGGTAGCGCGTTCATCTGCTTTCAGAGCGCGCGAGAGAGAACACCGCGTGAATCCGCGGCGTTCCATCGATGACTTCCTCTTTCTCACGTTCTTTCGACGCGATGCGACGCGACCGAGAACCGATGAGAACGCCGATCTCTGGGAGAGACAGACGAGGAGAGAGAAGGGGAGGAAGGCAAGCGTTTTTCTTTGTATGCATTCCACGCGTCGCGGTACGTGACATAATCGGCACGACACGCGTGTACAGCGGTGCCATTATTCGCGAACAATGGGACAGGCAGCGTGCAGCAGGCTCGGGGCTTGAAAATACCTGGCTTTCGCCAGCTAGGCCGGATGTTGCTCCCGAATCTCATCCCGCTTATTAAATTCTATGATCCTAAGATCTGTCCCTGGCGAAATTTACGACGACACCGTGTAACTTGACTTTTCCTTTTTATCGTCCGTGTTGTTAGAAATTAGTCAGGTATAACTTAATCGTAAGGTATGGTTTTCGCCAAGGATTTTTCTCTACGGTTCGGTTTCTCAGACTTCTTCTTTTGTTAAAATTTCTTTAGAATTAAGTAAAATTCTTTTCTTTAAATTTAGAATCAAGCGAAGGTACGATGGATCGGTGTGGCCATTTGACTATTTCCGAAGGCCTTGTAAAATGGTTCACCATCCCTCGAGATGAGATCACAAATCGGGAAGGATGTACATTCACGCGAGTCACTTGCAACGTTATTTATTTCCAAGTCGCGGTACTTTTTATACGCGATTTGAATTTCGCGCGGTCGGGAAATGTGAATATCTCCATTCGAGCTTGGCGGAGAGAGAACGCGAGGAACAGGAAGATACGCGATCGCGTTGCACAGCTCGGCGCAAATCGCAGAAACGAGACTCGTCCGTGGGACCGTTTTTGCGGCTGGATGTTGCGCAACCGCGCGAGAAAACGCCAGAAACACCGAACCACGGCCGGTTGGTTGTTCTCTCTCTCTCTCTCTCTCTCTCTCTCTCTCTCTCTCTCTCTCTCTCTCGGGCGGCGAACAAAAGCCCACTTATCTGCTGGCGGGTAACTCTCGATCTTAATACCCCGAGACCCGAACGTTTCGCCGCGATTAGGCGTTTCTCCCTCGAGAGGTCACGACTCTGGCCATCGATCTGGTCTCGATAGCAAATGAAAATACCGATTGCGGCGAGAATTACGAGCAGGTTCGCCACTCGCTGCTCGAAATCGTGTTGAAAAACGGTGCAGCTATAAACGAACGACTTTGAATTTTTCTCGATGTGTGAAATGTGCGATTGATACTGTTTAATGTTGGATGACCAAGTCAGGATTGATAGTTAACCATTTATGTAACTTTCAAGTCACACACCAATGTATCGATATATTATTATTAAATAATTTAATCTTTTTCCACGTGGTCTTCTTAGTAATCAATAACATTCTTCGTTACGGTTATCAGCTCCGTTATCGTTACAGTTATCAACTTGAAATATCAAAGTAAATGCAAGTTGTCTGCAGTTCGGAACAATGCGAATTCGCTGTTGGCCGCGTGACGTTTTATAGTCGCCGGTAATTGCAGTCTAGCCAGTGACATACGTCGTCATTATACCGTGTTCGGGATATATATGTGTATATATATATATATATATATAAATAAATAATATTATATATAATGTTATAACAATATATATATATAATATACACATATGTCTGAAGATGTCTGAGTATCTGTTCGTTTTTCAAACTAAAAAGTTGCAATTTTAGTGTAGTTCTTCTTCGTGTGTCCAAGCTCTTGAAAAATGTTTTTTCAAATTCTACCTGCCGCACGAACATACGAATTCAACCCTCTATAGGGGAGGGGGCTTAGCTAACTTTCAAATCACGTACTAATAATTTAATTTTTTTCCACATGATGGCGTATATACATCATTGTTACGTATCTTCTTAAAAAATTGTTGTTTAGTTCAGTTTCACAGCAGCTGCACATACTCTGTGTTTTCGAAGATGTTTGTTAATCACACATTTTTTTTTTTAAAACGGCACCGTAGCTAAGAAGTTGACCTTGGGACCGCAACTTTCAATGATATTAAATAATTTGATTTTCTTCCACGAGGTGGCGTTGTGTAATGTCTTCTTAGTAACCAATAACATTCTTGGCGACGATTAGCTCCAACTTGAAATATCAAAGTAAATGCTTCTGCATGTTGTCAACCGCAGGTAGAGAAGCTAAAGAAACCATCCTGCGCAATTGTCATAATTTTTTCTTCTGTCGGTGTTCGTCGAACAAGAGAAAGCTCTTAGCTTGTGTATCTTATTTCGTTTGCGTCTCAACAATCATTTTGTTACTATTTTTCTATGATGTAGCTTCGTGACTTTTTCGAGTAGGGTTTTCCAGTGTGTTTGCCGTGACGCTTGTGCTTTCTCTGCTTTTTAGTCTTGTATATCACACAGCCTAAAATATGAGCACAAGATCGTATAAAAATGAAAGAACGATGAGAATGAGAAGCATTAGCGGTAATAGATTCGAAGATTCTTTACTAGATCCTGACTTGGACGAAGGTCGTCCAATAGCATTTACTCGACGACGCATAAATATCACCGTCAGCGACGATGAATTTAGTGGTAAATCATCGTCGGACGAGGAAAATTCAGTGAGAAAAATTGTTTGGCAATCATCCACGCGAAAGATAATTTTCGTCGTCCTTGGGAAGGAGACCGTCTTCAAGACCCTGAAACACCCTACTCTCCCGTGACCTGTTTCCGAAAATTATTCGACGACGAAATTACAAGTAATATAGTCGACCATACCAATACATATGCACTGCATCGTGATCCAGCAAAACCCATAGATGTCTCAGCTAATGAAACGGGACAATCCTTTGGCTGTTGCTATTTTCTGTCGACTTGCGGATCACCAAGATGCGAATTTCCATACTTGAGCTCTTATACACGCAAGTGCAAACGTTGCAAGCTATTGTCATTTCAAAGTTATATAATTGTTACATAAAATCGTTGAAATTGTAGCCATGTAATTACAAATTTGATATTCTACTTGACTCTACGTTTATACTTGTGAAAAAATTTCGACCCACGAAGGGTTGAAAAAAAAAAAAAAAGAAAAAGAAGGGAAGCGAGTGTAAACGCCTGTTTTTACGACGAAACTTTGCGAGAAGAGGCTGTCAATTAGTAGTTTCTCCGGTTGATAGATACGCTGGTACGCGAGAACACGGTGTCGGCGGTCTCGGCCGACTTGTAGCTGTCGCTATTCATTGTCCGGAGTCGATCCCTCGACTGCTCGCTCGGCGAGCAAGCGAGCGATCGATCGTGCCTCCTCGGAGTGATGAATTTCTTTTCGTCGGTGATCTCCCCGGAGTGAGCTGGCTCCGTGACCCAGATACGTCGTCCCCGCGAAAGCCTGGAATCGGCCTGGAAGGACGATTTGTCAACTATTTGCCGCAATTACGGCGAAATCCTCCCGGGTTGGCGCGAGGATATTCCTCTTCGGAATAGCTGCTCGAGTTCGAGGCGTTCGAATATCGACGACTCGTGTTCCACCTTCCTCATATGAGCATATGAGCCAAACTTGAATTTCATCGTTCTTCATCCTTCTTCGTCCGTCCTCGCCAATATTGTCGTACCTATTCTCGACTTTCTCGATTTTTCAAGAATTAATCTTGGCTCGCAGGCTTCTGGTAAAGGAAGTAGCTTCTTTTCGCCGAGGAATCCGCTGGATTACGAGAACGAGTCTCTCTCTCTCTCTCTCTCTCTCTCTCTCTCTCGCGTCGAAAGAAAAAGTAAATCGGAATTTACGCGCGGTGTCGGTTTCTCGTGCATCGGATCGGCTGGAGGCGACACACGGAGCCGTTTGCGAACCACTCTCGAGTGTAGATAGAGAGGAGTGAGAAAGGGAAGAAAGAACAGAGAGGGAAGAAAAAACGGGAGAGAGAGAGAGAGAGAGAGAGCGTGGCGTGACACGTCGTGATCGGTAGAAAGAATCTCGTTCCGCAACCCGGAAACGCCGTGACTAACAACTCGGTATCACGAAGGTGAAAGAAAAGGCTTGAATCCTTCGGGGTGGATATCTGCTGTGAGGTCTCCGGAAGGGTCATCAACCATCGGCCGCCATGCCGATCTAGCCGGGATCCAGCGTTATTACGACCAGATCTAATTGAGAGCCTTTCGTTTAAAACTAGGCTCGATGCTCGTAGCGCGGCATGCTCAGTCGTCGATCGCCACCATTTGCGTACAATTTCTCACCCGTAACTGCTGCAACGCGACGTTTAGAGTTTAACCGTTTCAGTGCCATGCAGCATGATTCGCGATGTTTAATTTGCAATGCGTTCGGTTTCGATTATAGCGCCATATCGTCGTCAGTCGTGTCGAAGCTTCGTCTTCTAATTACTTTTCAATTTAACCTAACCTATATATATCACGTGCATGAATAAGTTTAATCGAACCTAACCTAAACTACGTGCATAAATTGGTTCAATCAAACCTAACCTAAACCACGTGTATACGAATTAGGTTCAGTTAAACATAACCTAACCACGTGTTTTACAAAACGCGTGGCGGTTCTATCGAAGACGGTTTTTCAAACCTGTTTATAAAAAACAACTGATTTCTCCATTTGTCCCAATGATTTTGAACAAACTTTGTCAGTACGTATTTTCATCAAACATTGAAACACATTTGACATTAATTTGTTCTTCCTTTATTTCGTAATACGTTGTTTTTTCAATTTCACAGATATCATTCTAATTTTTGTAATTATTTATATTTCTTTTTTCAAAAAACAAACCTCGCTAAATTACATCAACTTGGTACGGCGTTCGTCGCTTAGGTACAATACTTTCGTCAGGGTTGAAGTTATGTCTCGGAGTTCGGTGGTGTTCGGAGGCGGGACCACCGCAAAACAGATCGACGAGGCTGGTCCGCTAAGGGAGAAGGCACGCTCGGTCGAATCTCTCCCCTGACAAGTACCGGTCGCGTCGTCTTGGATTCCGAGGGCCTGTCAGCGCCGATCCTTTCCGCTCTAACGAGCTAAAACGCCGGATACTCTTCTATTCTCGTCTCGATCCGATTTTTCGTCCCCTTGCATTTTTTTTTTTTTTTTCGTCGTCGTAGACCGAGCGTGGTCCGCCAGCAAGATTAGAACTTTCGACAAAGAAATCTCGAAAGAAAACTCGACTCTCGAGTCGGATTCACACCGCTGTGCGTACTTGTTCTCTCTCTCTCTCTCTCTCTCTCGGTCTCTCGATGCGACGCAGGTTCGGATATACGCCTAGGGCCTAGGTTGCGTTTTCGAGAGCAGGCCGACGCGCTTCGCTGATTCACGAGCACCCTAGAGTCGAGGCACTCGAAAACAACCGAACTCTCCTCGAGGTCCGAGCACCTCTATGGAAACGACGAATTCGCGCGGTCATCCGCAGACTTTGACGCGAGTTGATGGCGCATCCTCTGCTCCTTGCTCGTTCTCTCTCCTCCTCTTTCTCTCTCTCTATCTCTCTATCTGTTTCCCTTGGTGAGATCGATAGCCTGGACCGGAACAGGGCCGTCGGTGAAAGGGGCGCGTGTACCCGCCACGCCAATTACCAATTTCCGCGACAACGGGCTCGACGAAGCCGACCTGGAAAATGTCTGCAAACCTCGAACAGTCGAGAAACTCCTCCGCCGTGTCTATAGAGACGAGTAGATTTCGAGGCGGAAGAGACACCTTTGACTAGGTTTATTGGCGAACTTTCGCTGAAAGCGACGCGAGAACAGCGTCGATTTTCGGGACATTTTCGTGTCTGTTCTGTTGGGACCTGGAAATCTCCGAAAGAGACGAAACGAATTCCGCGGTGGTCGCGCGAGCCAACGTTAATTAGCGGGGCACGCTACTTCGTTACGCGTAATTGCGTAAAACATAATGCTCGCGTGCGCTTCCACCAGGGACGAGCCTTTTCGTCGTTCTTTGAAAGCTAACCGAGTTGACTCGATCTTATCGGATAAGTGAAAATAGATATTGCCGATTGTCGCGGTTCCTCTTGAGAATTAGCAAAGACTAATTCAATTCACTTTCGCCCTTTTTCGTGGCGGTGAAAATGCCCGGATTTCGCACCCCTAAACGTTTCTAGCATTTATTCACAAGTGAATTTTTCCGTTTTCAGTCTGCGAAGATATTGACGTAATTACTTTGGAAGTAATTTTGGCAACAGAGATCGATGTTTCGTGAAAGTTCGTGGAAACAAAGAGGAAGATGCATTTTTTAGGTTAGGTTACTAGAACCTTGGTTCTAGCGAACAAAAGATTGACACTTTTGCACATCTAAAAATTATTTTAATGGATGATAAACGTACGCATGTATATAAATAGAACAAAAATCACGTACAAATTTGTACGTAAGAATTAATGATACGTACTTTCAATCTTCGGGAAGATCATTTCCTCCGCCATTTTGTACAACTTTAAACAAGAATCAACAAGATGTCTAGTTCATGCGAATTATCCCAATTGACTCACGATTGTTTTCTGTCTCTCAGGAATTTCTTCTTCCGAAAATTCTTTCACCCTTACGTCGTTATTACAGCTTTCGCTTTTCAGATGTTACATTATTATGTATGTCATACGGCATTTATTATACAGGATGGGTCAAAAGTTTCTCCCCACTTGTTTCTTTTTTTTTTCTTTTGAATAAAACATCAAAATATAGAGGAAAAAACTGATTTAACTTTAAATTAAATTTTAAATTTCGATTTCGTTTTCCCCGACGAGTGTCGTTAGTTGTATCTTTAACCAGCCAACTTCATTCCAAACCACATTGTCATATATTTTGTCAGCTAACGTTTCAAGGTTTATTTAAAAAAAAAATTCTTTTTTTTTGGATTCTCTGTAGTTGCATTAAAAATGGGAAAATAAAAAGGGAACATTTTCGGCGTATTTTGCTTGATTTTATTTTATTATAAAAGGTAAGAATGCTGTTCAAGTGAGATAAAACGTAAAGTGTCAAAACTGGCAAAATATCGTTCTGATTTTTCGCCTACTCTATACTATAATTATCCATTATAATTGCCAATAATTATAAAAAACAAGAAATTCCGACGATTCAAGTGCGATCCAAGTTCCCGAATCGAGTGCAAAGAGAAACAAAAAAAGAAAAAAAAGAAATAACACAAAATATAATTCGTAACCCAAACGTCGGAGCTCGATCGGAAAATTTACTCGGGATTCCGTTCGAATAGATGAAGTTTCGCCTTCGTACAGTGGAATCCACTTAACCGAAGGTGAACTTCAGCTGCACGATTCAGAACTCGCCATTATGTACGAAACTGCAATTGTACGAACTGTTTACTCCCCGGATGGATTCAGATAAATGGAGGAGTTCATCGCAGGTCCTTCGTTCCGCTCGTCTCTCGGTTAATAACCACCAAAGTTTTCTTTTTTATCGTCTCTCGGTTAATAACCACCAAAGTTTCCTTTTTTATCGTCCGTCTTCAACAGATTTTACGCTCTCTCGACACAAACTTCATTTACTCCTTCGCAAAGTGTAAAAACTCGCGTAACGTTTCGAATAATTTTCTTGCCGATTCTCTCTCTCTCTCTCTCTGTCTCTCTCTCTCTCGTTAATTTACGACGAGAGTTTGAGTAAGAACAAAAAAAGCTGACGCCGAAGATGTGCAAAACCCAGCTCGACGTTCCAAACCTCGCTCGATGCAATTTTGCATTCCGCTAGAACTAGCAGAAGTGATCGAAACGACCAATTTGTTAATAATATCTTCTGTTGGAAATTTTATTTAATATCACGCTTTATTATCGCATTTTACTTATTAAATTAATTACGCTTATTAAACGTCACATTTCATTTATTAAAACAGTGTTGTGTTCCTGAAGATTTAAATTACTCTTAGTGTTCGTAAATATATATATATAATATATATCACTCACTCTGCCTTAATGTCACTGGATGGAAATTTCGTGGCTCACGCAAAATTCGAATAGTTTTAGCGTTGGCACATCCCGTGGCGTCAATCGTCGAACGCTGATCATTCCACAATACCATTCAACGTCACGATGATGTTGTGAAGACACGGTTTATGTTGTCAGCCGTAGACGCAGAGAGATCTATGTTTCCACGTGTTCGCGTAGATTCGTGGCAATCAGGGCTGGATTGTTGGTTGTCAATGGCCCGACCCCAATGGGCGCTGAATTTCCAAGCTACTACGCCGGTTATTAACCGCCACGTCGTCGTGTAATTCGGATCTTCTCGCCTCGGGGGAAAAGGCTTTGCCTCGCGCACGTCGCGTTCAGGTTCAGGTCGCAAGCGATTACGCG
Source organism: Tetragonula carbonaria (assembly GCA_032399595.1). Taxonomy (NCBI): domain Eukaryota; kingdom Metazoa; phylum Arthropoda; class Insecta; order Hymenoptera; family Apidae; genus Tetragonula; species Tetragonula carbonaria. The sequence continues at coordinate 1,694,955 of JAUCRC010000003.1, forward strand.
AATTCTTTTTTTTTTTTTTTTTTCTTCTTTCGTTACCACTCCTCGTCCGGAGTGGTAATCCCTTTTCCCTTGCAGATGCATCTCGTGTTTTCTGTCATATATATATATATGACATTATATATATATATATAATCACTTTTTTGTCTCGAGGAGACGAGTTTCGAGTCTTCTCTCGGGGCGGGAATTTTTCGGCCGTGCCTCGCGAAGAATTCGAAACGCCGCCCTGCCATGTTGTTCGTGTCACAGCGCGCAACAACAACGAGACAACTCGGTCTGTCCGTTTCCGCTGCGACTCTCCACGAGCTTCCGGCTCGCCCTCCGCGTCGCAGACCGCTTCCTCCGTTACGCGTTTATTTACGAAGAGGAATTGCCCTCGCGTCCCTCCGGAGGCAGGAGAGCCTCTCTCGCGTCTTAATTCCTCAGGCTTCATACTGCTCTTCGACAGAAAGAAGAAGAAAGGAGGAATACTTGGGAAAAAAAATGGCGAGTAGTCAGGTAGAGACGTAAAGTGAATCACTTTCGGTTTCTAAAATTCATTAACCCGTTGACTGCCAACTACGGGATATCTCGTAGTAAACGTATGTACCAAAACTGACGACTACGTGATATCTCGTAGTTTGCGCTACAACTTTAGATTGATTACAATTTGTATAAAAGAAAATGTCTTTGTTTATTCCAAATTTTTATTGAAAAAAAAAAATATTACGTGATATCTCGTAAGCGGCGGGCAGCACAGGAATCTTATTCAATGGCGCCAGCTACGAGTTATCTCGTAGTGTTTCTTTTTTTTTCCAATAAAAATTACTACAAATGCCATTTCAATACTAAAATCTGTAACTTAGTGTTATTATATTTTGGAAAATTTCATGTTTTCTTTGAAATAAAATTTTAGCTCCCAGGGCAAGAAATTTGCCTAACAGTCAATGGGTTAAACCGAACGCTCGTGCTTCCAAGATTAAAAGTAACTACGAAACTAGGGGAAAGTCCCTAGACATGGAGACCCCGCGTCAACGAACCAACATGTCCGATGACTTCTTTTTTCCAAAAGGCGTTAGACCGCGCGATTGAAAAAAAATTCGAAAATCTAAATTAAGTTGGATGGTAATTGTTTTTTAAGAAAGAAGAAATCACTAGAGTTACTCAGAACTGAAAATAGTGAATTTCTACCAATAGAAGCTAAAGATTACAAAGAAATAATAAATTTATTATTTGGGTTAAAGGGTTCAAGACGCGCTGTTAAACGACAGGCTTTAACCCCAGAATTAGTATAGAACTAGAAGTTACGAAGAAATCACTAGAGAGTTACTCAGAACTGAAAATAGTGAATTTCTACCAATAGAAGCTAAAGATTACGAAGAAATAATAAATTTATTATTTGTTCTGCTTGGGTTAAAGGGTTAAAGCCGCGCTGTTAAACGACAGGCTTTAACCCCAGAATTAGTATAGAACTAGAAGTTACGAAGAAATCACTAGACTTACTCAGAACTGAAAATAGTGAATTTCTACCAGTAGAAGCTAAAGATTACGAAGAAATAATAAATTTATTATTTGTTCTGCTTGGGTTAAAGGGTTCAAGACGCGCTGTTAAACGACAGGCTTTAACCCCAGAATTAGTATAGAACTAGAAGTTACGAAGAAATCACTAGAGTTACTCAGAACTGAAAATAGTGAATTTCTACCAATAGAAGCTAAAGATTACGAAGAAATAATAAATTTATTATTTGTTCTGCTTGGGTTAAAGGGTTCAAGACGCGCTGTTAAACGACAGGCTTTAACCCCAGAATTAGTATAGAACTAGAAGTTACGAAGAAATCACTAGAGTTACTCAGAACTGAAAATAGTGAATTTCTACCAATAGAAGCTAAAGATTACGAAGAAACAATAATTATTATTAATAATTACATATATTATTAATAATTAAGGCGAGTCAATCAGAGTCTGCGAACTCGCCGTCACGTGTTGTAACATCGCGGTCCTCCGCAGTGCGGATCCGCGAACCAGCCCGGCAGAATCTAAACACGCTCGACGACGCGTTTCGATCGGGCGTGTTTCGGAGCGTGTGCCAGAAATAAGCAAGTCGATAAACAGGCTCGAACGTTTGGGAGAACACAGAGATCGGTAGAAACACAAACCGTAGCAAACTTGACCTCTTCGAGATCTCGCTGACTGGCCATCTAAATAAACCGAGCGTTTGGATCGTGGATTCTTTCTGCCGTCACGTTCCTTTAGCTTTTGAATCTCGCTTCTCGCGTGAGGTATAGTGATCACAGCGTAACTGTACCAACGTACCAACGATCGAAAATAGTTGTGAGATAATTTTCGTACGGCTGTCCAATCGATCTCGTTTCAAAGCACTTCGACAGTCGCGAAGATTTTTTTTTGCGATAATTTTGGAAATGTTAAAAATTTTTTTTTCTGACGACTAAATCCACCATGGTTTTGCAGATTGGAACTCTTCTCTTGAAACTCGCTGTGCAATATTTTTTTTTTTTTTTTTTTTTTTTGATTATTTTATTGAACTTGGATATGGTCGAACGATGAAATGTTAAGATTTCATAAATTTTAATCGTGGTGCTCAACGTTCGATAAAAAAAGAAAAAAAGATCCACAGCGAGTTTTAGAGAGTTTTGTTTGTGATCTTCAAGACCGGCTAGGTGAATTTATCTATTCACGAACAACATTTTTTCTAACATTTTTCACGCATGAATTTCGCTTGGATTTCAACAGATTTTCGAGACAAAAGTCGTACTTCTTCTCTTTAGGAAGAAGAAGAAGAAAAAAGAGAGCGAAGTTGGGAACTTTAAAACAGTCAAAGTTTTGCAATGCAAACTGTTTTTTTCTTTTTTTCTTTTTTGCGACACTGTGACAGTTCAATCTTCTCAGTTACGCGAGAAGCTCTGCAGTGCGGATGCTAGCTAAAGTGTCGCGTTTGCCCGTGTGCAGGCAAATACGTGCCAGAAGTGAATAGGCGAGCGCGATCGATTGTTTACGCTGATCTTGTCTTCTCGATTCATCTCCTCCGTCCCTAATCGTCGAACGAGGCTGCTGAACAAAATCTGCAATACGTCCCTACTTTCGGTCCTTTCGCAACCTAACGTCCAATATTACGCCACGAACGAAGAGTTTCCTTCCGATAAATCGTCGTAAGACGAAAAATCTTGTTTCGTTGGGAATGGGTGGCCTTGGCAATTAGCCTCGAAATTACATCGTCGAGATGCACGGATATTAACACTTTACCGACCGGTAGCCTATTAATCGGCTAACTATTCACCGCTAATACACGGTCGGTAAAGTGTTAATATCGTATAACAATATATTTGTATATATTAATATACGATATTACCGGTCGGTAAAGTGTTAAAATATATAAATATATTATTACACGATATCGACACTTTACCGACCGATAGCGGTAAATAGTAGCCGATTAATAGGTTACCGGTCGGTAAAGTGTTAACATAGTTTGTTTGCGGGTAACGGGGGAATCACAGTCTTGCTACGGCCAATTGTTGAGTGACTGTGATCACGTTTTTGAAAATAACTGGATACGTTGATATGCGGGGAAAGTGAGATCACACTCTTCTGAGTTCTTTATTTAAAACTTTATCGCGTTACGTTTAAAATTTTTTCCACAACAGCGTTCACAAGAAAAAAAAAAACACGATACATATGTGCATTTTGTCAAGTACCACTTCATAAAGGAGAATGTCTTTCAACGTACAATTCTTTGGCAAAATATTGATTTTTTTATACGTATATTGTGTACATGGTAACTGAAACTAAATGAAATGATCTCGAGAAACGTATACGGAGGAGGTGAAAATATTTCTTTCAAAAAATTAGGAGTTTACGATAGGTACGTGCAATTTTTATTCCATTTTTCGCTATTTCTTTCTGCGCCAAAACCCACCCGCATAAAATGTCTTAAAGGAAATAATACGAGAGAGAGAGAGAGAGAGAGAGAGAGAAAGGGATGGAAGAGTAGAATTTTCGCAACTTGCAAGATGGAAGGGAAAGTCTGTCGTTGAAGGTTCATCGATTCATTCGTACACCATAATCGAAAAGCTCGTTTGCCCGTTTAATTAGAAAGGGTGCTTTGTGAGATTGTGCGCCTTCTCGTCTCTCCTTGCTCCGAGCGCCGAAGGTTCGAAGCTTCCGGTTGCTGGGCGGTTTAAAAGAATTGAAAAAAATAATCTTTCAGAGGGACGGGGGGGAGAGGATTGTAGTCGGTGTTAGCTGCTGCGAAAAGCGCAAGGAAATTACCGCGAAAAACGGTTTAATAAAGAGGAGAAATAGAGAGAGAGAGAGAGAGAGAGAACAGAGCAAAAGAAATTTCACGGATCGAGCGGAGGGAAGCAAGGGAAAGACTAATAGAATGAAAGTAGAGTGTAGAGAAAAGGGAAGAAGAGAAACGAGGGGGAGGGGGAGGAAGCTGAAAGTGGAACACGCGGCTGTCTGGCGTCGAAGAGATCCTTCAAGGAGCAAGATGAGAAATCAGGAGAAATCACAGGGGAGGGATGGAGAAAAAGAAGGGGAAGCAAGACGAGCGACAACAGTCGCTGACGAAATGAAACGACGAAGATTAAAAGCTTCACGAAGGAGAAAGAAAGAAAGAAAGAAAGAGTAAAAAAAGAGGAGCTAGGAAAAATCCTCCGAGAGAGTCGGAGAGGGGGAGGGTAAAACGACGCGATAAAATGGATGGAAAAGTGTGAGACATCCCCCCACCTCCCACTCCCCACGGTAGAGAGTAGATTGAAACTGGGTGGAGGATAAACTCGAGGATAAACTCGCGGAGAATCGGGCGAGCGAGAGTTAAAAGGAGCCGCGAGCCGAGGGGTGGAAAAAGAAGACGCCGAGAAATGAAACGAGGCTAGGCGAGGGCCGCGAAAAAAAACGTTCGAAAAGAAAGAAAAAAAGAAAAAAAAAAAGAAGAAAAAAGGGAAAAAGCGGCGGTGGACGAAAAAGAGACTGAGCACGAGAGATATATATATATGCCATAGGCGGAGGGAAGCTGCCATGTCCTGAAGACAGACACGACAGTGACGGGGTGAGAGAGGAGAGAGGGGTTGAAGAAAGATAACGTCGGATACGTTTGCGTGCCAGTGTATCAGTGGGTCTTAGCTCATCCTCTTCTTCGTAGGAGAGCTTCTCGCTGCGGGATCGTTAGATCGATTCTTCTCTCGTCTTCTCCTTTTTAGTTTTCTTCTCTTTCGGCGAAACGGAGCGAACCTGTCGGAGAGACGAATCTCCAAGGGGTTTCCAACGGTGGTATTTTATATATATATATATGTATGTATGTATGTATGTATGTATGTATGTATTCTCGTCTAATAGAGTTTCTGCTTTAACGGCGTAATAAAATATCTGCTTACGGCGGCATTAAAAGTCCTTTGAACGAACAGGGCACGTGCAATTTATACTCCTCCGTTCTTGACGAGACTTCGTTCCGTTTTGTTGGTGAGTAAAATTATTATCAGCAAACGAAGAGAAAAGAAGAATGTAAGTTAAAATTCTCGTTGTGATTCGGTTCGGCGTGCGCTTGATAACGCGCCTGGTAACATAAATCGATTTTTGTCGGGAAATCTTGTCACTAAAAATACGTATAAAATTTTTCAATTTTTTCCTTTTTTTTTTCTTTTTTAAAGGGAAAAGCATCGTTGCTCGCTCCCTTCGAAATGATGCGAAACCGTCTTTGAAAAAAAGAACAAATATAAACTCACGAAAGCTTCGCGCTTGAATATGAATCTAGGTGATGAACACTTTCTATATCCACAGGGTGGTTCAAAAATCAATTCCCATTAATCTGTAAAATAAATCCGTAATTTCTTTGTTACATTCATATTTTTCACTTCTATTTTTATTAATTTTTTTCAATTTATATTTCTTTTATACTCTTATCTTGAACTTGAATTTGATTCGACAATTAACGAAATCATTCATTGAACTGAACAACATCGACGAGTAAAAATTACACGCGCACATAATGTGTATTCGAGTACATTTGAATACTCTAAGTTAGTCTCACAGTTTCAATAAGCCGCGACTGTTTATTATCTTAAAGCTGAAAAGAAAATCACACGGCAAATAAAAGACAAAAATATTCTCACATCACGATAAAAAATATTTCTCTCCGTCGACGCCTGGAAATTACTCTAAACGCTAAATTTAAAAGAAAAAAAAAAAAGAAGAAGAAGAAGAAGAAGATAATTTGTATATTTATACGTGGTGAAAAATGAAATTCTTATTTATTGCGATTCTGGCGGACCTGGATTGGACTTTAGATTGAATTCATTCGAAGCGCTGCAACGTCGATAACATCCACATCGTCGAATTTTCGTATTTACCTTCGAGTTACGTCGATGATATCGAGCGAATATATCTTCGAGAGAAGATTTCGGCAGGTGTTGTTGGTTTCTTCTTGACTCGCGTTTAACGAAGCGACGATCGCGGGAGCGCGCGGTCAACGATCGACGCTGGCCGACGACAACAACGAGGTCGTTTTAACCCTGAGATTCGGACTTTTGGGTCATCGGGGGTCAGAGGAGAGAGACCGGTCCATTGTGCGCGGCTCGCACACAGCTTCTAACTCGGTGCAGTGAACTCAGGGCCGTATCGATTCGGAGGCGACGCGACGCGAAGCTTTCCGGGCATCGTTTATCGATACTCGCGCGTAATCCATCCCGACCCTCTCTCTCTCTCTCTCTCTCTCTCTCTCTCTCTTTCTCTCTGCCTATCTCGTCGTATAAAATAGAGCGACGTGTGTGGATGCGTTGCGTGCCGGTTAAATTGCCGATCCGCCCCCGCGAGCACCACACGCTCGTTGTTAGAAAACCCGGAACAACATCGTCGGCGCGCCTTCGCGCTCGCATCTTCGTCTGTCGCTGCTCGAGAACATCAATTGCGTCTTTTAACTTAACAAATATCCGTCCGGCATTGTTTGCACCGCCATTGGCCAGATGCCGGCATTTTTTTGTAGACACTATTTGTAGAAACGATACGCTCTATATCGAAACAACCTAACTTTTAAAAAGTCGTATATCTTTTTAGTGAAATTTTGGAAAATGAAGTAAAATGAATTTGTATTTATATATATATACTATTTATATATACTTATATATAATTTGTATATAATTTGTATATAATTATATTTATATTTATATTTATATATCGTATATAATTATATTTGTATATATTTGTATATAATTTGTATATAATTTGTATATATTTATATATAATTTGTATTTATATATACTATTTATATACTATTTATATATATACTATATACTATGTATTATATATACTACACTATTTATATATATAAAACACTGTAAAACAGATATTGCAGAAATTAAAATATTGACAACACAAACGAATAAACAGCATGCAATCTCCGCAACCGGTACGGTAGTGACTTTTTTTTTTGTATTTTTTAATTTTAAATTTATTTTTTAATCCATTAATCTCATTCTTCAATTTATTAATCAGTTTAATTTTTTAATCAATTTAATTTTGTACTTTTTTTAAATTTCAATTTTTATTTTTCAATTTACGCTATCCTCGCTAACGAGGATGCATTTGTCGAAATAGACGAAGAAACTTCGAGTCGTGGATATTCTCACTTTCACTCGTGAGAAAATATTCACTGTGCACTGTGGACAAGGTGCACGTACGTAACCATACTTCTTGTTACTTTTGTCACTACACGCTTGGAATAATGAAAACTCTCTCGCGTCTCTGAATCGAGCCTCGCGAGTTCTCTTCGGTCGACAGCCAGCTGAATTTTCCGAGTTTTCTTCAATCTACAGCCAGCTGATTTTCCCAATTTTCTTCGATCGACAGTTAGTTGAACTTTCGAGTTTTCTTCGGTCGACAGTCAGTTGAATTTTCGAGTTTTCTTCGGTCGACAGTTAGTTGAATTTTCCAATTTTCTACGGTCGAAAACCAACTGAATTTTCCAATTTTCCTCGGTCGACAGTTAGTTGAATTTTCCGAGTTTTCTTCGGTCGAAAGTTAGTTGAATTTTCCAATTTTTTCGGTCGACAGTTAGTTGAATTTTCCGAGTTTTCGTCAATTGACAGCCAGCTGAATTTTCCATTTTTCCTTGGTCGACAGTTAGTTGAATTTTCGAGTTTTCTTCGATCGACAACCAACTGAATTTTCCAATTTTCTTCGGTCGACAATTAGTTGAATTTTCTTAGTTTTCTTCGGTCAACAATTAGTTGAATTTTCCAATTTTCTTCGGTCGACAGCCAACTGAATTTTCCGAGTTTTCTTCGGTCGACAGCCAGCTGAATTTTCGAGTTTTCTTCGGTCGACAGCCAGCTGAATTTTTCGAGTTTTCGTTGGTCGACAATTAGTTGAATTTTCGAGTTTTCTTCGGTCGACAACCAGCTGAATTTTCCCAGTGAGTTTTCTTCGATCGACAGCCAGTGGAAATTCGCGAATCTCGAGTCTCCGGCTAAGAACGTGGAACGCTGGCGGTGAAGCGGGGTTGCTCTGGCATGCTTCTAGGCATCTCGAAGGACGGCGGGATTTATTAGCGGCCGGGGGAGCGAAGGGAGCGCGAAACGCTGCGAGGCGTCTAAGCATCGCCAGGTGCATCCTGCGCTGTTAGGGGGCGTCAGGGGTTCGGTCGGCCGATCGTGTACTCTCTCTCGACGAGTCGGAAAAGATTCGCTGAAAACGTGCGGCCGATCGTGGCCGATTGTGGCAGAAGCAACAACGGCGACGCAACGCGGATACACACAACAGAACGCGCCAGAGGTTTGCGACGGTTGAGACTTCTCTCTCTCTCTCTCTCTCTCTCTCTCTCTGTCTCTCCCTTGGCGATCGTTGTTCCAGCGAAGCGGAGCCACGCTGCATCGGGGCACCCCGCTGCCACACTGACTCTGATATACTCGCGAGATATACCCGGCCAAGATTTAGTGCATCCTTTTGCTAGCTGCCCCGCAGAAAATCTGCGCCAGGAATCGCCCTTACAACCGATCGAAATGTTCCTCCTGTCCTTGAAATGAATACCACCGCTGGAAAAAAACAAGGTGATGCCGACGGTGGTGTGTGCTACACACACGCCTTTTTCTTTTCTGCTTCTTCCCTTCTTCTTCTTCTTCTTCTTCTTCTCTCTCTCCTTCTCACCCATGCGGAGGAAGAATCGCTCGCGAGATTCAGTTTTGAAATCGTTAACTATCGTTCTGATTGAGCCGCGGCTGGTGATTTCCGTGCTCTCGAGACTTCCGGTCGAGACGAAGTTCCCGGGCGCGAGAGTTGCAAAGAGGAGGGACAACGACAACCGGTTGCCCCTGAGAAACGAGTGAGAAGAAGAGATATTCCAAGGGATGGAGAGGATTTATGCGAAGATTCGCGCTGGCAGGTGGCTCTACCCGCGATGAAAAAAAAACCGAAGTTTCTCTCTTCCGTCTGGGACGTCCCACGCTCTTGATCCCCGCATTTTTCCCCCTCTCGACCCTCCAGTCACATCGCCGAGAAATTGGAGATCCCTCTTGTCTACGCTTCTCGCGGACATACGTGGCCTCCAAACTGATTTCGTTCATTCAATTGGCGCGCACCACAAATTTCAATAACAAATGAAAGGAATGATACAAGAAAAATAAAGTAAGGAAAAAAGTAAAATTAGCTCGACTATTTTCAGAATTTAGTCAGATCAATTGGCCCTTTGCAAAGCAGAATTTAATAACCTTGATTTGACAAATTTTTTTGGAAGACCCCGACCTCGTAGAGTTGCACGAAAATATATATGCCTACAAGCAAGCTTCTTGCTCCGTGAAGTTAACTAAGAAGAAACACCGATCGAGAACGAGAATCTTAACACTAGAACTACCGACAGTTAAGACGAAGTTATTATTTCTAACAAATAGAAATAAAATAAAATAAAATTCATTATATTATTATATCTTTAGTTATCACTGTAAAAGTCGTTGCGTCATTGCGGGGAAAAAATTGTGAACGTGAAATAGAAATTTTAAAATGAAATTATAAAACCAGTCATTTCGACTGGTGTGGTAGCTCTAGTGTTAAAGAATTCGGCGATCCTACAAATAGGGTTGTAAATAATTTGACCGAGAGCAGGACAGGCTCGTAAATCCCATTGAAGAGTGAAGTTATCTTGTCTATTTCCAACGTCCTTCTTACACTTACTCTCTGTTATTATATTAACATAATTTAGACGCGTCGATACACGTTGGTACCTAAAAGTTTTGGCCACACCTCGACGAAATCTTATCGTCGATTTCTCGGTCCTCTAAACGATCGAGGGCCCGGTGAATTTGGTCGAGGACAAGAAAAAAGGGGGGAGGGGGGAGAGGAGCACACACAGCACACGTCAAAATGACAAATTACGTTCTCGTTGTACGTCGTACGGCTGGAAACGCGCTCCGAGCCTCGAAATCGGCGTAGACCGACAGTGTTCGCCTCGTGCGTGGGCCCGAGGATCAAGCCGACACAATCCGGTACGGTTCCTCCAGAGAGAAAGGTCGATCCGCGCCGATCTTCTCGGTCGTTGTCGCTTTTTTCTGTTTCTGTTTTTTCTTTTTTTTTTTTTCTTTCTTTCTTCTTCACCTGGTCCACTACTATCCCCGCGTCTGATCGCTCGTCAAATCCGCGCGCCGCTCGCCTCCTTTTATTTCCCTGCCCCTCGGCCGTGGCTTTAAATGCAAATTTCGAGGGCCCTCGAGGAAACATCGAGCGTTGAACCTGCGTGCTCTGCCCCACCTCCTCGAGCAGCGAGCTCGCCGTTTCGGGAAGCGAATTTCAAACGTTTCGCGCGTAAACTCTGTCAAACGCGGGGATAGATAAATAGGAGTCGAAGGTGAGCAAAGATGTCTTCGTCGGGCAAAAGTGATCCCCGATGTATTGGATTGGAGTATAAAAAAGTGATTTCGTAATACTCTGACTCCGACATATTCGCGTGCGTTTGAACCAGCTGACGAGTATCGTGGAGTAATTAAAAAGAAAAGAAAAAAAAAGTGATACTTGCTTGTTCACATCGAAAGTTATTGAAGCGAGTGAAATTAAGAGAAGAAAATCGATGCATGTTGAAGTTTTATTGAAACGAAGGGGACGACGCATTTCTGGCTGTTGAAAAGAATTTCTGACATAACGAAAAAACGTGTAAAGTTGACTTCGAAAGGTAATCACAGATGGATTCTAATGGGATTGTGGACAAACTGGCACAGTATTATTATTTAAACTTCATTTAACACTTTATCGACCGATAGCGGTGAGTAATAGACGATTAATAGGCTACCGGTCGGTAAAGTGTTAATATCATATAAGAATATATTTGTATATATTAATATACGATATTACCGGTCGGTAAAGTATACAAATAAAATATACAAATATATTATACGATATCAACACTTTATCGACCGATAGCGATAAATAGCAGCCGATTAATAGGCTACCGGTCGGTAAAGTGTTAATGTCATATAAGAATATATTTGTATATATTAATATACGATATTACCGGTCGGTAAAGTGTTAAAATATACAAATATATTATTACACGATATCAACACTTTACTGACCGATAGCGATAAATAGCAGCCGATTAATAGGCTACCGGTCGGTAAAGTGTTAATGTCATATAAGAATATATTTGTATATATTAATATACGATATTACCGGTCGGTAAAGTGTTAAAATATACAAATATATTATTACACGATATCAACACTTTACCGACCGATAGCGATAAATAGTAGCCGATTAATAGGCTACCGGTCGGTAAAGTGTTAAAATATACAAATATATTATTACACGATGTCAACACTTTACCGACCGACAGCGATAAATAGTAGCCGATTAAATAGGCTACCTACCGGTCGGTAAAGTGTTAAGATACGAAAAGAAAATACGTTTCGCTGAAATACAAAGTTACCATTTCCTCTGACCCAATGATTGGCGAACGAACCCCGCTTCGAGTTCGATCAGTTTCACAACAAAGTTCGCCGCTTCGAGAAGCTTGGAAAAGAGCTTCTCGAGCAAGTTTGCGAATTGGCGCCGGTAAGAAGTGAGATCCCACCGCGTAGAAACGTAGAATGGGAACAACACCTGTTCCCGAGGCACGGAGGGCCGAGAGTTCCGGGGTGGTCCAAGCGGCGGCGGCGGCCGAAAAAGGCGGATCGAGCCGAAAGAAGAAGAAGAAGAAGAAGAAGAAGAAAAAAAAGGGAGAGGTGCGTGTGCGCAAAAGGAGCACGCGAACGCGAGGGATCGAGAGATAAATAGGACCGAGAGCGAGAGTGCATCGTGTGGAGGACTTTCGTGCCGGAGAGTTGGGGCCAGGGAGCTTTGAATCGCGAATCGAGACGAAGGCTGCGGAGGCACGAAGGCCGAGAGGAGGAGGAAGAGACGATAGAGAAAGGAAAGGATGGGGGGGGGAGAGGGCTGAAACGGAGAGCTGAAAGCGAGCCGCCGACACCGTGGAATGATGAATGCGTTTGGGAAAGGAGCCGCATAAATCGTCGAGGATAATGCGGCTCTCGCACTTTTCGGTCGAGCCTCTCCCCTTTGAATTCGCGCTCATCCTCCTCCTCCTCTTCCTCATCCTCATCCTCATCCTCATCCTCCTCCGGCACTTGCTCTTCGTTTTTCCTCCCCGCCTGCTATCGGCCCGCGCGCGGGTTTTAGATAAACAAGCGGCGGCCGGCCGCGGTTCTCCGCCGTGCCGCGCCGAGATTTATCGTTTCGCCGATAGTTCGTTGGGCCAAGGGTCCGTTAATTATTTGCCGGCGATTAACGTTCAGCCTCCGTCGCTCAAATGCGGAAGTTAAACGCTGGCGAAAGTATGGGGAAAGTAGCGGATAAAATACAGACAGGTTCGTAACGAAAGAAAAAAGAATTCGGACGGCAGAAATAGAGAAAACAATTCGCGCGACGCTTGTTCTCTTAATTGCACGTGACAGAGTCATTGACAAAGTCTTTTTATCATTTTCAAATGACCAGACTGTTAGTTATTCTATATGTAAAAAAGTTCCGTCGGTCGTTCGCGAAAATAGGGGAAAGTGGAATAAAATACAGTCGGATACATAGCTAATATCGTTAGTTACATAAAAACGTAACGAAAAACGATTTTTATTAACAATAAAATGCCTCTTTTTGACTTTAATTTATTAATTATATAAATTATAAATAATATATCAAATAAATATAAAGTAAAATTTTACATTTAATTTCGACTTGAAATTTTCATCTTCAATGATTTATATTTACTTTTTATTTAAAATATTCAAAATAAATGTCCTAATGTTCATTCAACAATTAATGTAATTAATATTATAATTATAAATAAAACAATTAAGTTTATTACATAAAAGAAATTACGATATTTCAAGTACATAATTAATGGAATTAATAGAGTAATTTCAATATCGAAAATTAAAAATAATAGCCTAATTAAAAAAAAAACAGGTATTGAAAATGGCAATGAAAATTTAGAAATCGGATTAAATCCGCACTAAAATGGAATTTTCTTTTTTTTCTAAATTTAATATTTCATTTAACGAAATTAATTTATCTAAATTAAAAGTAAAATTTGAAATAGCTAATATAATAAATAAAAATAATAAATACAGACTGAAAAGTCATATAAAAATTATGGTAAGACTGACGTTACTAATAGCGATATGAGGAAGTTTCTCGAATTAATAATATTAATCTAAAAATATTACCGATTATTAATTGTTAACACTAGAACTACCACACCAGTCAAAATGACTGGTTTATACAATTTTATTTCAAAATTTCTATTTCATGTTACAATTTTTCCCCATGCAACGATGCAATGACTTTTACAGTGATAACTAAAGAAATAATATAATGAATTTTATTTTATTTTCATTTATTAGAAATCAAAATAATTTTGATAGAAATAACTTCGTCTTAACTCGTCGGTAGTTGTAGTGTTAATATAGTTTCTTGCTACACGGCCCATCATTTCTCTTAAAAAAAATATTAAAATATACTTTGATAACACACGCGCGAAGTTTCGAATAAATACATTACGTGATAATAAAGTTGTTTGTGTTGAATCATACGCGGATTCTTTCTTTGTCACTTTTAGGAAAAATCGGCCACACGCGTCAGTTTCTACGAAAAGAGTAAAAAATTTTAAAACGACCGAACTGTGTTTAGTCATATATATATATATATATATAAAATATATATATAAAAAAAAAAATATTAAAGATCACTTTGATTTCGCGAAAGACAAAATATTGTTACGCACTGGTTTGTCGATCGTACAACTGTTACCATTATTTTCGCGAAAATAACGTGAACACCTTGTATATACACCTGGAAATCGTTGAAAAAAGATGCGAATAGATCACGTATCGAATAGATCAGAGCGCTGTTTAGGCAAGGTCGTGAGACTAGAATCTACAGGAGTGGTCAAGCGAAGATAGAGAGAGAGAGAGAGAGAGAGAAAGAGAGCGGCGTGGGAAGCCACATTGAAGGGTCACGGTTGTTGCGAAAATATTTCAGCATCTGAGAGAACCTGAGTGCAGAGAGCGTTTATCGCGATATAAGTAGCAGCGCTGTGCTCTTCTCTCCTCGTCCGTCGTCCGTTGAAACTCGCGTCAGTTTGCGATCAAATCCCTCGCTCATTGTCCGTCGAAATCTTTCGTCTCTCTCGTGTGAAACTGACTCGACGGTTTCTCAGCCTTCCGAGCAAACGAATGTGCAGTCAGATGTGTCTCTGTAGCGACGATTAGAAGAAGGAGAGGCGCGAATATCGGCGAGCCAACTATAATATTATATATACATATATATAATATATATATACATATAATATATATTATATATACCAAAATATAATATTACATATATATATATATATAACATTGTATTGTAAGTATTACATTGTATTATACATTGTATTATATTGTATTATTATATATTGTATTATATTGTATATTATACTATAATATTGTAATAAAGTAATATATGTAATGATGCAATATATTGTAGCATTGTATTATACTGTAATATTGTACTGCAAGTATTATATTGTATTATATTGTACATTATACAGTAATATTGTGATAAAGTATTGTATGTAATCATGCAATATATTGTAGCATTGTATTGTACTGTATTATTGTAGTATATAATAATGTAATATTATATTGTATTCTATTGCATGTTATATTGTATATTATACTGTAATATTGTGATAAAGTATTGTATGTAATGATGCAATATATTGTAGCATTGTATTGTACTGTAATATTGTAATGTAATATTATATTGTATTCTATTGCATGTTATATTGTACATTATACTGTAATATTGTGATAAAGTATTGTATGTAATAATGAAATATATTTTAGCACTGTATTGTACTGTAATATTGTACTGTAAGTATTATATTATATTATATTATATTACATTATATTATATTACATTACATTATATTATATTATATTATATTATATTATATTATATTATAGTATTATATTATAGTATAATATTAGTATTATAAGTATAGTATTATATTATATTATATTGTATTATATTGTATATTATAATATATTGTGATAAGTACTGTATGTAATCACAATATATTGTAGCATTGTATTGTACTGTAATATTGTAATGTAATATTATATTCTATTCTATTTCATGTTATATTGTGTATTATACTATAATAATGTAATAAAATATTGTATGTAATAATGAAATATATTGTAACATATTGTATACTATACTATAATATTGTAATAAAGTATTGTATGTAATAATGAAATATATTTTAGCACTATATTGTACTGTAATATTGTATTGTAAGTATTATATTGTGTTATATTGTATATTATACTGTAATATTGTGATAAAGTATTGTATGTAATGATGCAATATATATTTAGCACTGTTTTGTACTGTAATATTGTACTGTAAGTATTATATTGTATTATATTGTATATTATACTGTAATATTGTGATAAAATATTGTATGTAATAATGCAATATATCGTAGCATTGTATTGTACTGTAATATTGTAATGTAGTATATAATAATGTAAATAACATATTGTAGTATTATATTGTGTTACATTGCATGTTATTGTATTGCATTGTATATTATGTTATAACATTGTAACGATATATTGCATGTATGTAACGATATATTGCATACTTGAGCAAAAGATAACACGAAATGACACAAAATTACTGTAAAATACTTATTTAAGTGAGCAAGTAAAAGTAGATTCATCTATAAGATATATACCACATGTTCACACGATAATCACGATAATCCTGATAATCTCAGCTTAACCAAGAAAAAAAAAAAGACTCGCCTCGAAACTAATTGTAAAACACGCTCGTCTTTCGCGATTTTCTTCGCGCGCAAAAACGAAGCGGAAGAGGGTGGCGCGCCCGGAGATCGGTCAGATCGGAATCGAGACCGAATTTACGAGCGAATAAGATTCTCGGCTTGCGACACTCGCTTTGCTCGCTCGGGTTGCGTCATCGGCGAGTATCGGCTCGCCTCGGCCAGCACGGCGATTCGAAGCTCGCCTCGGCCGGCAAAAATCGCGGCACCGCGCGATGGGGCGCGGCACTTTCTCTCTCTCCGGGGGAATGGTTCGCGAACCCCGAGACGCAGAGTCTCTCTCCGGCAGCCTGTTTCTTCTCGCGGAATTAATTCTTATACAAGTATCAGCCAACAACTGAATTTCCACCGCGACCACATTGATGATACCGATTTGACCGTTTTAACGTCAGGGGGTACTTAGGAAAACGTGTTGCACGATGCGACGCGATGGCAACACGTTTTATAAAAACTGTCTACTTACGCACGTTTAGGTACTTATTTGAAACAAAAATCTAACCTAAAACTTAACCCGACTAAAGCTAGTTTAACTAGAAATCTATTCTGAAACCTAACCCGTAACTTAAATAAGAGATTAACAGCTGTACCTGTAGCCCGTTTAGGTTAGGTTCAATTGAAAAGAAAGTAATTAAGAGAGGAAGCTTCGATACGATTGATTTCAAACGAAAATCTAACCAAAAACCTAACCTGATTAAAGCTCTAATTTAACCTGACTAAAAATCTAACCAAAAACTTAACCTGATTAAAGCTCTAACTTAACTTAACTAAAAATTTAATCTGAAACCTAACCTTTAACCTAAATAAGAGATTAATAGTTGTACCTGTAGCCCGTTTAGGTTACGTTTAGGTTACGTTTAGGTTAAATTGAAAAGAAAGTAATGAAGCTTCGATACAACTGACGGCTGATTTCAAACAAAAATCTAACCAAAAACCTAACCTGACTAAAGCTCTAATTTACTAACTTACTAAACTTTACTAATTTACCTAACTTAACTAAAAATCTAATTTGAAACCAAACCTAACCTCTAAATAAGAGATTAACAGTTGTACGTGTAGCCCGTTTTCTCCGAATTGCAATAGATTGGAAAAGACTTTTCACAATACGATAGTTTCTTAAATATTCCACTATCGAATAGAAAAAAAATAGAAAAAGCTCGTTTCGATGGCTAAAATAGGCCAACAGACACGGCGATCGTAATGAAAGGGTTGAAACGCACAACATCGGACGTAATGAGCATAAGCTCGAACCATCTAACAAAGTCTCCGAGAGCTCTAATTTTGAACATTGATCCCAAATTACGTACAACGTGTGCAGTAAGTTGCGCTTAATTTTAAGACCAAAGCTCTGTTTGGACTTTGGAGGATTACTATCTGGCCAGATGAATCGTAACAAACGCTCCTCGATCCGAGGAGAAACGATTCTGGGAGAATTGGCGAACGACGAGCGAGATTTCGCGGGAATTTCATCGGATCGCGTTCGAGAGAAGTAGGCGAGAAGAGGCCGTGATTGATCTAATTCCAGCCGAAGCGAAACGAGATTCGACCGGCGTGGCTTTTTGGCAACGAGAAGATCCAAACGCGAAAAGAGGGCTGGAAGTTGGTCGCGAGGGAGGCTTTAACCTTATTCCTGTCACGTAGCTGGCGGCCGACCAAGTCCTCCCAGATATCTGTAACCAAAGTACATATATATATATATATATATATATATATATCTTTTCTTTTTTCTTAGAAAAGCTAAGATTATCAGGATTATCGTGATTATCATGTGAACATGTGTTATATATGTTATAGATGAATCTACTTTTACTTGCTCACTTAAATAAGTATTTTACAGTAATTTTGTGTCATTTCGTGTTATCTTTTGCTTAAGTATACATGCAATATATCGTTACAATGTTATAACATAATATACAATGCAATACAATAACATGCAATGTAATAAAATATAATACTACAATATGATATTTACATTATTATATACTACATTACAATATTACAGTACAATACAATGCTACGATATATTGCATTATTACATACAATATTTTATCACATTATTATAGTATAATACACAATATAACATGCAATAGAATACAATATAATATTACATTACAATATTACAGTACAATACAATGCTACGATATATTGCATTATTACATACAATATTTTATCACAATAGTACAGTATAATATACAATATAATACAATATAATACTTACAATACAATATTACAGTACAAAACAGTGCTAAAATATATTGCATCATTACATACACATACAATACTTTATCACAATATTACAGTATAATATACAATATAATACAATATAATACTTACAATACAATATAGTACAATATTACAGTACAATATAGTGCTAAAATATATTTCATTATTACATATAATACTTTATTACAATATTATAGTATATATACAATATGCTACAATATATTTCATTATTACATACAATATTTTATTACATTATTATAGTATAATACACAATGTAACATGAAATATATATAATATTACATTACAATATTACAGTACAATAAATGCTACAATATATTGCATGATTACATACAATACTTTATCACAATATTACTGTATAATGTACAATATAATACAATATAATACTTGCAGTACAATATTACAGTATAATACAATGCTACAATATATATCATTACATACAATACTTTATCACAATATTACAGTATAATATACAATATAACATGCAATAGAATACAATATAATATTACATTATTATATACTACAATAATACAGTACAATACAATGCTACAATATATTGCATGATTACATACAATACTTTATCACAATATTAATAGTATATATACAATATAATACAATATAATATAATATAATACTATACTTATAATACTATAAAAATATAATATAATACTATACTATATACTATAATATAATATAATATAATATAATATAATATAATATAATATAATACTTACAGTACAATATTACAGTACAATACAGTGCTAAAATATATTTCATTATTACATACAATACGTTATCACAATATTACAGTATAATATACAATATAACATGCAATAGAATAGAATATAATATTACATTACAATATTACAGTGCAATAAAATGCTACAATATATTGCATTATTAGATACAATATTTTATCACAATATATAATTAC
Source organism: Tetragonula carbonaria (assembly GCA_032399595.1). Classification (NCBI taxonomy): domain Eukaryota; kingdom Metazoa; phylum Arthropoda; class Insecta; order Hymenoptera; family Apidae; genus Tetragonula; species Tetragonula carbonaria. The sequence continues at coordinate 1,714,481 of JAUCRC010000003.1, forward strand.
AGTATAATATAACATGCAATAGAATACAATATAATATTACATTACAATATTACAGTACAATACAATGCTACGATATATTGCATTATTACATACAATATTTTATCACATTATTATAATACACAATATAACATGCAATAGAATACAATATAATATTACATTACAATATTACAGTACAATACAATGCTACAATATATTGCATTATCACATACAATACTACACTGCAGTATTACAATATTACATGCAATGAAATTTTTATTTCCAATTGATAACTTCACGTCGCTTCTTACTTCCATCGCAACAACTCAAGAGAACGAATTTGATTTGCAAAATGGTGAATTCGATCAGCAAGAAGGTGAATATAATCGGCAAACCCCTGTGTTAAATCTCTGTTTTATAGGACATGTTGCGAGGGAACGCTTATCCGTGATTTATTGACTCCCCAAATAAGCAGAAGAATATCAGAGGAACAGTCTGAGCAATCGTCGCCCAGCACGATTGTTGGTTCTTTAGTTTATCCCTCGAGGTTGAGGTCGCCTTCGTAACGCTCTTCGATTTGTAATATTTCATCGTTGGCCTAGGCGCGGCGCGCAAGGAACGCGGGGACGTGGAGGACACGAGAGGACGATGGAGGTGCTTGCAGCGTACCGGACGTGCCTCCCTGGTGCGCGAGGTAGGCAGCAGCAACGACGACGGCGGTATTTACAGTGCCGGCTTACCTACGTCTACAACACTCTCGGTTTACCCGCTCTCTCGTCCTCCCCCTTTCGCCGCCCACGCGCAAACAGGACGAGGCAAACAGACGCGTCCTCCGCCAACTCCTCCGCCGCTGGTTGCCGCAGCTTCGTCCTCGAGGGATTTCCAAATCCTCCGGAGAAATTCCGCCTGTTCAACATCCATCAGACTGTGCGAAACAACCACGACTGTACCGTTGATGATTGATTTTCAGGCGTGACACCTCCTCTCTCGTCGCCTTTTCAGACGATGTCAACCGGCGCCTCGCCGAGAGTCTCAATTGAATTCTAATTTTATTTTCACGAGACACGCGATACGATACGCTGCGAGAAGATATTCTGAAGAATAGAAATTAATCTCGCGTTTATGCGAAGCTTTTATGCAAAGTCAACCCGTGCTCCACTGTAATTTTCGTGCATTGTTCGAAGCTCAAGGTGGTGACTCGCGTGACCCGCGCGTTATCACGGGCCCCATTACGTGGGCGGTTAATTGTTAGCCCCGTGAAGGCTAATCTCGGCGAATCTCGAGGAAACGTTCCGTTTCCGGTTCACGTTCAGTTTCGATTGCTCGTTTCCATAGTCTCGCGCCTCTTCCAGCTTCGCGAATAAACGTCCAGCTGTCCAGGGGAAAAACGGAAGGCGCGTTCCTTCCACCTCCGCTCCGATGTTGGAGGTCGTTAACAATGCCGGTTGCCTGCCTTCGGTCCGGCTTTGCCAGATAACACAGCCACATGTGGGAGGGTGTAGGTAGTAGGTGACTAGACCGATTCTAAAGTTAGAACGACGATGGATCGATGGTGCGCGAGTAATTTTTTTTTTTTTTTGTCTTTTCTTGATTGCGTTGATCGTGAAAAATTTCTTATCCGACTGAGAGATGACTGATGATCAGGCAAATAAGAGTGATCGCGAAAATTAATCTTTTTTTTTATTTATTGTTATACATTGATTATATATTTATATATATATATATATATATATACAATTAATCTCCTATATTGATATATATTAAATAATATTTTTAAATAAATTTTTGTTTCTCATAAAAAATTCTCCTTTCGTTTGCACACAGAAGAAAGAAAAAACGCGGTTATTTTTAATATTACAGATCCTCGATGATTTAAAATCATGATCGCTGATTTATTTTAACAATGACTGATCGAATGCTACGATTACTACTAATTAATTTGTTAAAATTAGTCACGATTGCTGACTAATTAATATGATGAAGTTACTCGCAAGTACTTTTTTTTTTATTTAAACTATATTATTATACATTGATTATATATATATATATTTTTTTTCTTTTTAAAATTTTTTATTTCTCATAAAAAATTCTCCTTTCGTTTGCACACAGAAAAAAAAACGTGGTTACTTTTAATATTACAGATCCTCGATGATTTAAAATCATGATCGCTGATTTATTTTAACTAATGATCGATTAATGATTACTACAAATTAACATGATGAAATTAACAATTAGTGATCGATCGATGACTATACTATTACTACGATTACTATTATTCGATACTCGTTAGAATTGCCACTTTTCATTTTCATATTGCCTTTTTTTTTTATTTCTCTCTTTTTTTATTTTATTCTCGCGTCTCCTTAGGCCAGTTTCCTGGCCCGGCGTTGATTTCTCGCCAGGATATATCCTCGGTGTCTCTCTTTCTTTCTCTCTTTCTCTCTCTCTCTGTCTCTCTCGGCTTGGCAAGAGAGTCTGGCAAAAGCGGGCGACAACCGCGTCGTGAATTACGATCGAGCGACGAGATCCTCGGCATTGTCTCCTCGAAAAGGGAGAAGTTTGGTCTACGGCGCGCACGAACGATGAAACTTCTTCGAAGATGGACGGGCCCCGGCGCGATAACTTTTCCCCTCTTCCGTCTTCTTCTTTTCTCCTTCTCTCGTTTTCCTCTGCTCTCGTTGCATCTCCTTTGCACAGCCTTCTTAGATGCATCGCGAAATTTCGACGAAAGATCGCGACTGCTGTCGCAAAGCCCCCTCCCCCCGGTAAAAGAAAGCGGGAAAAATGGCGAATCGCAGAAGAACCGGAGAATCAACCGAGAGAGAGGAGGATTTTCCTAATTGTGTCCTAATTGATCCCGAATTAACCGTTTGAGTCTCAGGGGTCATTGGAAAAACATGGTCGAAGAAACACCAAAGAGCGCGATAGCGCTTGTTTTATTCTTGTATGTCGACAAATCCCAACATGTGATTGTGTTTTTTTTTTCACGTCGCGCCGTCACATTTATTGCAGTTGGCAAAGTGAACATATTGTTCCATAAGTGCTTTTCATTGCTAATAATTGCGCGATTCAAAATGATTAGACTGGCCTGTAGCACCAAAAATGACGTAGAAAGATCTCATTTAATTTGTGCGCAACGTAAAAAAGGAGTTCATTCAATATGTTTTGATAAACACCGATGTTACAAATTATAAGTTTTACACTTCACTTAAAATTGTTTATAAATATTTCAAGTTTCGTTCGATGAAAATTATTGAGAAGATGAACAATGAAATACGAAAATGTTTAATTGTGTTATTTACATTAAAAAAAAAAAGGAGCTATGTGACGTACGTGCGTCAGTAAAATTGAGCGCGCTACTTCGACAGTCAGTGACTGCACCGTCAGTTGTCCATAGCGCTGGAAATCTACTGGGATTTTTCGGCACAAAATCTGCTTGGGACTCAAACAACGGTTAACACTTTACCGACCGGTAGCCTATTAATCGGCTACTATTTACCGCTATCGGTCGGTAAAGTGTTGATATCGTGTAATAATATATTTATATATTTTAACACTTTACCGACCGGTAGCCTATTAACCGCTATTTACCGCTATCGGTCGGTAAAGTGTGGATATCGTATAGTAATATATTTATATATTTTAACACTTTACCGACTGGTAATATCATATATTAATATATTTATATATTTTAATACTTTACCGACTGGTAATATCATATATTAATATATACAAATATATTATTATACGATATTAACACTTTACCGACCGGTAGCCTATTAATCGGCTACTATTTACCGCTATCGGTCGGTAAAGTGTGGATATCGTATGGTAATATATTTATATATTTTAACACTTTACCGACCGGTAATATCATATATTAATATATACAAATATATTATTACACGATATTAACACTTTACCGACCGGTAGCCTATTAATCATTTATTACTTACTGCTATCGGTCGGTAAAGTGTTAAGAAAGGTGATTTATAGCGACACGCATCGTTGTTCAACGATATATAACTATTCATCGTCGACGAGTCCTCAGCGACCATTATAGTTACTCTTCGAGAGTAATATCTCGAAAAACGTGAAGTTGATAAAATAAAGGAAGTCGATAGTACGATAGAACATTCACATTGAACAGATACAGAGGATCAGCGCTAAGATCCCTAGAAATAATGAAGACGTTGCCTGTAGACTATAAATGGCACTCGAATGTTACAGAAAATTCAACTGAAATCCACTCATAAGCAACAATATCAATGAACGACATTTCCCTGAACATTACAGAAAGATTCACCCAAGCGGAGCATGTTTTTTAATATTATTTTGCCTGCAAACAACAATAACGAATCAGTCTTCGAGTAACAAAATCTGAATTACCTTATTACCGTATATGCAGGTAAAAGGGACCAACGCAGGCCATAAAAAGAAAAAGGAAAAAAGAAGATTAAGTCAATTGGATTCTATCGAACAGCGCTTTTTGTATAAATTGTTGAATTGCATAATTGTACAAATTGTGTCATATATATTCGTCACATTCGACACGTTCAACACGCTCACACTTTGTGACAACGACAAACACATTGAAACAACGTGTATTACCAAGTATGTAATACACGTTACTCGTTAAATTCGTTTGAAAAAAAAAAAAAAAAGAAAAAAAAATTGGCAGAGTTCAGAAGAATTTGAAGTATGTGCTCGTCGATTTAGAGGCACAAATTGCTGCAACGTGTGTTAACCTCTTGATCGCCGTGCGCGCCAATCGCTATACCCGAAATAAAAGTGAAATTAATTTCGATTTCTTAACAGTGACATATAGAATCATTTTCTGTCACTAAGAAAAAATCGAAAAATATATATATACTTCCTTGATTTTGGATTTATTCGAAAAGAAAGGCAAGAAGCAAAATTCGCGCGCAAAAAAACTGTAAAATTCCACTCTGTCCAACTATTTACTTCATACCACACCATAAATAAGTATTAGTTTCATAATATACATGTGTATTTCTTAGATTATAAATTTATAACATTGCAAATTTAACAAACATGCATATAACTTTTTTAATCTTTTTAATATTTAGTATTTGATCTATTGTGGCGGCAACCTTGAAAAATCAAGTGTTTTATTTTGTGCAAATTATATCCTCATTGATTGTGGCTCGCCAATTATGTAAGTAAAGAATATTTAAATCACTTATTTGTTAGTAAAAGTACATTTTTCTTAAAATTGGAAATATGGGGCAAGCTGATGCGCGGTCTTTAAAATACGCGGCGATCAAAAGGTTAAGAAAAAAGAGGATATCGAAGACATTCTCTTCGAGGGGGGGGGGGGTTGATATTGGACGGAAGAAAGGAAGATCTCCTTAGCTCTGATGGAGCTGTAAACGGTGAAGAAGGGGAGAGACGGTGAAGCTTTCGCATCCGATGATAGCTCGCCGCGCGGAGGAAATTCAAGGGCTTGCCCCCGGTCGGTGGGCGTCTCGCTCGATCAATCGATCAAACGTCAAATATACGTCGTCGGATATGCGAGCGCGCCCTTAGGTGTCCCGGGGCCACGTGGTGCCCGGTCTGCAAATTAATGGCTGCCCGACCGGTATATCCTCGAAAGGGGAAGCGTGAAATTCGCTTTGATTCTTCGGGGCCCTGGGCTCCATTAACGTCTTAATTAAGTCAGCGACTCCGGCGCTCCGCGATACGCCGATCGATACGCCGGCAATCGTTGGCCCTTGCTCGAGAGACAGACGGGCAACGCACCCGACGAGAGAAAGAGAGAGAGGGGGAGAAGGAAACGATTCATTTGATCGATAGGCAGCATATCCAAGCCAAGGCAATTTTTCTCCATGAGAGAAGAAGAGGCCTCGAAACACGCCTCTAAAAATAATAATGTGTGTCCTCCTCTGTGTCGGATATGGAGCGTAGGTGGCTGGAAAAAAAAAAAGAGAGGATGCCCTCGATGCTAAGTGGTTCCCGTTTAACCGAGCTCCGAGGGGCTCGAGAACGAGAGTGTCACATCCTGCGCGAATTGAAAGCTGGTGGAGGGCCGTCTCTCTCTCTCTCTCTCTCTCTCTCTCTCTCTCTCTCGTCCGACCCAGGCTTGGAAATCGAGGTCAAACCTTTTGGGAGCCAAGCTAAATTGAGCTCGATCTAATCTGAAAGGACCTTGCGCCCACTTTCCCCCCTCCCTTAACCCCCTCCCCTCGCCGTTCTCCTCCCGGAGGAGAAGGGGAGAGGAAGAAGCGAATTGCTCTTCGCGGTTGACAGGGTTGCGTTCGCGATGCCATTTCAACGCGAACGTGGAACCTTGGACTCGACGTCTCGCGGACGAATTCTTTCGTCACCGTGGAAAATGTAAAGAGCTTGAAACCAATCACGCTAACGAACGTTGATCTTTGTTATTACGAAACGCAAGCTGGTGGCGGCCCCTGTTCTGCGTTCCTCTTCGATGGAATCGAGTCGCGACAACGATCAAACGCGAATATTCTATAAATATATACATATATATACACGATCACAGATGTTTTACAAGTCATTGTGAGAAACAGTACATTACGTACAAATATAAAATATAAAAATAAAGATAAATGCATTGCATGAGAAGGATAACTGATTTCACGATTGATTTGCCACGTGCAGCTTTTGAAAGTTCATCGTAACTACGTGATAAAATCAAGTTATTTCTTTATGGGAGTTAGCTGGGAGAAAGATTTATGTAATTGTAAGGTAATTAATGTTATTTTAAGTATTATCGCGTGGTGCTGAATTTTGAGGTATAAGCATACACTTAATATTTCTGTATCACCTAATGTTCAATACGAACCAATTGCAATAAAAAATTACCAGAAACTTGATTTTAACGTTTCACGTAACTTGCTAATGAATGGCCCAATTAGTCGTCGTTCCTCCTACACGCTCTGTGCATCTCCTCCTTCCCCCCCCTCCCTTTTTTCCTCTTTTCTTCGCAAAATAATATTTCAACGATCACACGTTAATAACCTCTTAGAGTTCGAGTGCAACGCGTGACGACGATGTGAGCTCTGTAACGAAAGTTAATTATTCACGGGTACACCTAATGCAGAAGTCACCAAACTTTCTTCACAGTGGGCCGCATAGCTGACAAAATGGCGAGCGCGGGCCGCATAATCACTAGAACTAAGTTCAGCGTTCACCGTGTTAATCATGGGTGAGTGGGCCATGCAATGCACGAAAAACAAGGACAACCAAAATATTTATTTACTAAAAAAAGTTATCAAAGAAAGCGACGTTAGCAAAAAGATAGTTACATCAGACATAGTTGTGCACATAATTTCACGCAAATTCAAGTACCGTCGGCATAGTTCGGTGGTCCCTGACCTAATGTTATGTTAAAAGTGTCCAACTCCCTGTTGCTCTTTACCTAACTGGCTTGATATTTCTACTTTCACAGTGCCATTGTATAATAGTCCAGATCAGTGGATTTATTATTTTCCACTCGGCAAATCCATTGCTTGTTCGTCGCCATTCATCGTCATTCAATGACCAATTTTGGACGCTTTCGTAGAGGAAGCACAGTGTCAAATCGTTAATTCTGCAGTAATAAATTTGTCAGCATGCTACTCGCCAGTATTATAAATTTCCTTTTCGAGGATATTTTCCATCAATGTCCTAATATCTTCCACGCGAAGGGCTCGCTTCTCTTGAAAAATTGGGATACTCTGTAGTAAATAATGAAACTCTTGCAATCTTAATTTTTTTCGAAACTTTAGTCTGAATCTCTTCTCCAATCGACGAATGCTTCTCTAAACTTTATAGTTTAGAGAATAAGATGCCCTTTTCGGGCCATTTAATAGTCTTTCTTTACGCAAGCCAACTACGAGATAATTCGCAAGATCTTTTTTCTGTTTCAAAAAAACACATTCCATGTGCTTTTTGATGATTACTATGTACTATAACAGGAGTTTTTAATAATATAGTATGATTAAATTGAATTGGCTTCTTAGACCGGGATCCTGAAAAGTACCGGTGGCAGTCAATGTGTTAAAACGTTATATTTGGTCCATTTATCTTGTCGCGAGTCTCGCTATCGATGAAATGATGAAAGAACGAGGAATTTCGCCGATTGGTTACAAATTTCGTCGTGGAACGCAGGTCTGGCTGTATCTCAGTCCTCTCCTTCACGCGAGAGAAGGCTCGCGTCTCTCCCGAGGGAGATTGCACACCACGGTAAATCGTTGGAGCGACGTGAGGCAACCGCGAGCGGGCAACGCCTCGCCCATCTTCGGCAAAGCAGACTTCCTGCTTGTTTACGAGTTTCCAGCCAGCGTGTATATCGGGATCGATGAAAGCTCCGGTTCTCGCAAAGCCCCTTCCCTTCTTGCTTTCCAAATCCAAATCGCGGCGCGCGTTCCGTCTCTGCGAGAGCCGAGTCGAAGCGATTCGATATACGAATCGAAGAGTATTACAAACTGCTTGAATCGCGCGTGAAAGAACGACAACACTTGTAGCTATCGGAAGAATTTGTTCTCGATGCCTCGCTTTTTGTATCTACGTTTTTACGGGAAATCGAAGTGACGTAGACGCTAAATTGAAGAGAAAAAAAAAAGATATGATTGTTACTCGAATGATGAAAATTCTTGTTCAGTTTATTCCAATTTTGGGATATACGTTCGTTTATGAAATTATAAATTTGGTTTATCGTGCATTTAGCTATAAAATTATTCGAATGCATTATGAAATCGTAAATTTGGTTTTGTCATGCATTTGGTTGTAGAATCATTCGATTGTTGTTATACGTTTGTTTATAAAATTATAAATTTGGTTTATCATGCATTTGGTTATAAAATCATTACAATTGTAGTTATACGTTCGTTTATGAAATTATAAATTTGGTTTATCGTGCATTTGGTTACAAAAATTATTCCAATGCATCATGAAATCATAAATTTGGTTTATCATGCATTTAGTTGTAAAATCATCCGATTGTTGTTACACGTTCCTTTATAAAATTATAAATTTGGCTCATCATGCATTTGGTTATAAAATCATCCAATTGTTGTTATACGTTTATTTATAAAATTATAAACTTGGTTTATCACGGATTTGATTGTAAAATTATTCCAATTTTGATTATACGTTCGTCTATAAATTATTCCAATTTCATACGTTTGTTTATAAAATTATAAATTTGGTTTATCATGCATTTGGTTATAAAATTATTCCAATTTTGATTATACGTTCGTCTGTGAAATTATCAATTTTATCAATTTGGTTTATCATGCATTTGGTTATAAAATCATTACAATTGTGGTTATACGTTCGTTTATGAAATTATAAATTTGGTTTATCGTGCATTTGGTTATAAAATCATTACAATTGTGGTTATACGTTCGTTTATGAAATTATAAATTTGGTTTATCGTGCATTTGGTTACAAAAATTATTCCAATGCATTATGATATTATAAATTTGGTTTATCATGCATTTAGTTGTAAAATCATCCGATTGTTGTTACACGTTCCTTTATAAAATTATAAATTTGACTCATCATGCATTTGGTTATAAAATCATCCAATTGTTCTCATACGTTCGTTTATAAAATTATAAATTTGATTTATCACGCATTCGGTTATGAAAATGTTTCAATTTTTATACACTCGCGTGAATAGGGTTCAAAGAACGTGAATTCGACGCGCCCTCAGAAGGTTTCACAGTATTTTATTCTAACCATTGCAACTACGATCAAGGATTACGTTACGATGTTTCTCAGTGTGCTTATTAAAAAAGAGTGTCATGTCTTTTCACATATATATTCTTCGGAAAATCGAAAGTCGGCTGAAATGTAGACGACCAGCTACTGGAATTCTTCTGTCCTGTACGAATAAATGTTCTTTCGCAGATCACTTTAGGAAGACTGACAGTCACTCAGTTATCACTGTGAGCCATAATTGTCACGCCTGATTCATCGTCCAACGTAATTACAATTAATGAAAAAGAAAGAGAGGGAAAAAAGAAGAAGAGACTTCGAGATTCGATTCGAAGAGACGAAGGGAGAGTAGTTTTTCGTCGGTCTGCTGCTGCGCTCTCGCAACCGGCGAGGTCGATCGAGGGGAGAGCTTCTGCTGTGTCGTTCGAAGATGCGATCGCGCGTGCTGGCAATATTTCAGCAACCGGCGTGCACGGACGCAGGCAGACAGATATTGCGCTTTGTGTTACGAGAACCGCGGGATTTAGTGAGCTTTTCGTTTTCCCCGGGTGATCTACCGCCGAGGTAAATTTCTCGATAAGCGCGCATTAGCGATGGACAGATTCTCCTACAGACAGCCGGATTCCCGCACCCTCCGATTCCACCCTCGACGAACAGAGCAGTCTGCCCCGTTTTGCCTTTTATCTTAACACTTTCACTCCGGACAAAACATTTAACTGAATACGGTGTGTGTGTGTGTGTGTATACTATACATATAGTATATAGTATATATATTATATAGTATATAGTATATATATTATATAGTATATAGTATATAGTATATGTACTACATATACTATATAGTACATAGTACATAGTACATAGTACATAGTATATACATAGTAGATAGTACATAGTATATAATACATAATATATATAGTATATAGTATATATAGTATATATACAGTATATATATGTATATATATATATATATATACTCAGCTACAGACATTTGGAAATTATATTACATTACATATAATTATTTTTTTTACCTGCACCTATAAACATTAATTATTTTTGAAATTTCGGATCAATATTTCTAGGAATTTTTTTAATAATTCAAATTATTTGAGGTTTATTTTTGTCCATACACTGGTGGTCCAAATATTGATTTTGCATTTAAAGGAATTTCATACATTGTAAAAGATGTAAAGATTCAGATTGATTAATTCGATTAATTCACATAAATGGAGCTTCCTTCTACTTTTTATTTAATTTACATTCACACTTGACGAAATTTATACTATTGTTCTTTTAAATTAACCCGTGTCTTACTAATTGGAAGGACAATTTTATTTTTGTCAGTAGGTACTGCATTTTTTTAAGTTATGTGCTTCCATGACCATGACCATGTGACCTATCATATAATTAGTATATAGATAATTAGTACAATAATTATTATAATTAGATAATTGGCGTAATAATTAATAGTGGCCTGATATATAATTAGTATATAGATAATTAGTTACAATTTTTGTACAAATGAAACGTATTGTTGGATGATCAACGTTGGCTTGACAATATTGGCTCAGTGCTAACGCTGAATTAACAATAAGTGTGAATTAATCATAAGTCTCTTTTACTCTTTTCTAGTATGACATGTAATTAGTATATAGACAATTAGTAGGTGATGATTAACATATAACAATTAGTACGTAGATAATAATTAGTCAGAAGGGCAAAATTCAGTATTTTCATCGTCTAACAATTAGTATATAGACAATCAGTAGATGATAATTAGCATGCAACAATTAGCATGTAGATAATAATTATCCAGAAGTGCAAAATTCAGTATTTTCATCATTTAATAATTAGTATATAGACAATCAGTAGATGATAATTAGCTTGCAACAATTAGCATGTAGATAATAATTATCCAGAAGTGCAAAATTCAGTATTTTCATCATTTAATAATTAGTATATAGACAATTAGTAGATGATAATTAGCGTGCAACAATTAGCATGTAGATAATAATTATCCAGAAGTGCAAAATTCAGTATTTTCATCATTTAATAATTAGTATATAGACAATTAGTAGATGATAATTAGCATGCAACAATTAGCATGTAGATAATAATTATCCAGAAGTGCAAAATTCAGTATTTTCATCATTTAATAATTAGTATATAGACAATCAGTAGATGATAATTAGCGTGCAACAATTAGCATGTAGATAATAATTATCCAGAAGTGCAAAATTCAGTATTTTCATCATTTAATAATTAGTATATAGACAATTAGTAGATGATAATTAGCGTGCAACAATTAGCATGTAGATAATAATTATCCAGAAGTGCAAAATTCAGTATTTTCATCATTTAATAATTAGTATATAGACAATCAGTAGATGATAATTAGCTTGCAACAATTAGCATGTAGATAATAATTATCCAGAAGTGCAAAATTCAGTATTTTCATCATTTAATAATTAGTATATAGACAATTAGTAGATGATAATTAGCATGCAACATGTAGATAATAATTAGCCAGAAGGGGCAGAATTCAGTATTTTCGTCATCTGTGCCCCTTTCCCGCTTCTCTTTTTCCTGACAAACCGATATGATATAAAACGACATGTGGCGGGGAGAAGCAGGAACTTGCCTCTTTTTCACCGAATTGTCGACAGAGAAGATTTTCGTACACTTCGATGCGTACGTATTGCAACGTGGAATAGAAACTCTTTGAAATATGGCGAGTGTCGTCCAACAGTATAAACACAGTAGTTGCACGTCGCGCTTTCGTCTACACAACACAGCACACCGAAAAGCAGATGTCTGTCGGCGAGAGTCGTGCAAGCGTTACGGCGCAGACGCAAGCGTCAATTGCAGCGTACTTGTACTCGTGGAAGGAATCGTCGGCGACGCGGTTCCGGTCGGTGGAGGGCTTTCGTCCTGGCTTGTAATTCCTCGCGTGGCTGAAGGGTCGAAGGCACTCGAAGGCGAAAGAATCTCAACCTCGTCCACCCTCACCCTCCCCCCTCTCTCCCGCGCCTCTCGACAAAAGGGACACTCGCGTGACGCTACTATCCGCTCGGTAGTAGCTTTAGTACTCTGTTTCTCACCCCCGCGTGAGGTCGCGTGTGCCTTCGAAGGGCGAGAAGGAAGGGAGAGCCACCCTTCTTTCCTTCCAGTGCTTCCACTCCGCTCGCTCGACCTTCGAAAATATATACTACGAATCACGAGTATCGTCTTTCGCTTGGCGGGGGGTTAACGAGCAACGCGTGCCTCGCGCTCGATCCTTTTGTTTCTCGATAGGGAAGAAACGAACGAACGCGTCTCTCCCGTGAAATTGTACTTGAATCGCATACTTGAATTGCAGGACCAACCAGAGGGGGCCGCTATCCTTCGTCCTTGCCCCCCGAATGAAAGTTCAACAGTGCGATAATCATCGAAATATCCCCAACGTAGAATTTAATCCCAGCGATATTTCGTTGAGAGATCTGGTTTTTTATAATTTTTTCCTTTTTTTCATTGTACGTTTTTATATGTTTCGTTTCGAAATGAATGTTTTTTAATTGTTCGTAAATGTACACATTTGCCGCCATCTTGCTGAATAATCGGGGTATTTTAAGTCTTCGTACTGCTCTTTCCTATTGCTGGAAACCTTGATGTTGCAGACGATAGTTTTTCCTCTGCGTCTTTCTCACGAGCGCGCGCGTGTGTGTGTGTCTCGTTTTTCAATAAAAAGACAGAGTATACGCAGATAATTTCTACGATCTAACCAGGCTTCTTCGTTCGTCCTCGGCTCTTTTAATAACGCCGAATTGGAAATTCCGTTCTCTCTGGATCGATTGAAAAGAATTTAAGTTAAACTTAATTCCTTAATTTTCACACTTGATTCCTTATTTTTTTTTTTTTTTTTTTTTTTTGGTAACTGGAGCTGGAAAAATGATTCGAAAAATGATCGTGAAACACGTCAGTTTACGCGTTGTTTCCCGCGAAGATTTTTCGCATCGAGTTCTCCCTTCAATCGTTTTCCCACGAATGCCCGCCTTCTCGTATGCGAGAAAGAAAGAAAACTACCTATCGGAGTCTTTGACAAATGGACCCTCTTCGATTCTCTATCAATGGCCCTCTCCTCTTATTTGCCTCGTCGCTTCGAAAGTGAAACGACGAGCAGCGATCGAACGAAGACGAAAGCGTTTCGAGGAACATGATAGTCTCGTGCTTGAGCTTCCTGGTTCGTAACATGTTGGAAAACCCGTTTTCGTTTGCCCGATGCTGAACCGACGTAACGGGCCAATGAATTTATAATAGAAGTGTGGGGGGGGGGAGGGAGCACACCGTGACAACACGGCGGCTGGTGGAAAGTTTGACGGATGAGCAGGAAGAAAGTAACCGACTATGGCGGGGGGGGGGGCCATAGGGAAACGATTATCCCCGGCGATGGTGGTGAACTGGGCGGAGGAGGTCTAAATGAAATCCACTCGCGAACTCGCGTTTGCATATTTATGCGTTTTATCCGGAGTGAGCCGCTCCTCTCTCTGAACTGTACTTCCTTTTTCCTCCCTTGAGCTATCGCGTGTCTGGCGTGTCACGCGTTCCATGTGTGCGGTGTAATTAAGAATTATACTTCACAGTTTCACAGAAAAACTGTTCACTCGAACGGAGAAGATTACTTCTAATCCTTGCGGATGTAAAAATATTACGATGACCAGCCAAGTCCTCCTATAATTCGCGATTAATTCGTACCGCGTTGTAAGAAAGTCGGAATTAATTGAAATCGGTTGAAGTGCGTTCCATGGAAACCGCGTTGTGAGAAAAACATATAGAGAGGTAAGACAATGCAGATTAATTTATAACCGCGTTATAAGAAACTCAGGAATTAATACAAATTGAATGAATTCGCGCCGCGTTACGTGGAATCTCAGAAATAAATGGATTGCACATAAATCAGACCTGTGTGAAAACTGCATTCTCAGAGTCGTCGAGTTGCGATTGATAACGGTTAATAAAATAAAATTTTACAACAGAAATGGGCAATGAACGTGTAGATCTTTACATATTTGACATTTCGGTTTATTGAATGTATAATACATAGTTCATATATGAAATTATATCATCATTAATATATGTTACATATTACATATTACATATTACATATATAGATATATATACACTGTTCACAAAAGTTGGGAGATATTTCAAACTGAATACGAAGCGATAAATTTAATTTTTTTTTTTTATTTGTATTAAACAACAAAATCGAACAACTTCCTTTGACTTGTTGACGAAAAGGCTCTGTTCTCGAGTTTGAAAAATCAAACGCTTCTTTTTCTATCGCTTCGCGTTACACAGAAATTTGCAAAGTTTTCTACAGACTGTTGAGCGATTGACTCAATCGTTTGGCAACGAGACTTCAATTTGTTCGGGTTTATTTCTATCGTTTGTCCCTGAGATCGATTAACTCTTTCTTTCTCCCTCTGTCTCTTTCTCTGGTTGCCGTTTGTTCTGTAAATAAGGTGACAACAGTGAAGTGATATCCTTGAGACATTGCAAATCTTTTTTTTTTTCCTGCGCTCGATTGTAGAGCGACCGAATCGCGGATGTAGACTTTTAAGGCAGCGTTCGATTCTGATGGATTCTTCGCCGTAAAAGGTTAAAGAGCGATTTCCAAGAAAAAGACACGCAGTCGCCTTTCGAACGATCGGGGGAGCCCACTGGTTGTTTATTTCCACGGACGAAGCACGGAAAGAAGCAGTTCTGGAAATTTTCCGGCGCGGGAAAGCTTTCGTTTCTCGCGCAGAATTTTCAATCGGGCTTGGTTGGGATCGATCGAGGAGCAATTCGCTGTAACGTTGTATAATTACAAGTAAAAATTACATTGTATAATTAAAAGATAGGGAAAAGGGTGTAATTATAAATAAAAAATTATACTCTGTGGTTTTAACGAGACAAGAACTTCCACTTCTACGTAGAAACTTTCGGACGTAGAAATTATACCATCATGTTGAATGACATGGATTAGTAAAACACACGTAATATTCGAGTGAACGTCGATATTTCTAAATTTTTCAAAATTGCCTTCAAGTTGCTACAGTGAAGAAACGAATGAATTTTTATATAGAGCAATATAAAAATAGTTTTAACATTTATTATAGCGTGTAAATATTGTTCGCGCACATTGCGATATCAAAGCATCTGCAAACAGTGAAAAGAATGAATTAATATACAGTCTTCACAATGTGTGATCTTTTGTTCCACCCAATTGTTTCGAGTTTTTTTCATCACAACATATTCTACAAAATCGTCGACGATTTCTTTCGACGACTCGACGCGAAAGCGAGCTGGAAATCTCGAAAGAACCGGAAACCGGTACCGCGGGAGTTAATTAGATCGCGGTTTGCTGCCGAAAGGGCGACGAGGGCGAGTCGAAGCGATTTCGAACGATTTCGAATCGCAGAGTCGGTGGAAACGCGGCGAAAATATCGGCGGAGATCGTAGAGACAACGCGAGAGAAAAACGTTGAGGCCAACGACGAAGAGGAGAAGGAGGAGGAAGAGGAAGAGGAGGCAGCCACGAACATCGCATCGCGTCTGTTCTTTTCGAATCGGCGATCATCATTCATTAGCCGGGCAGCCCGTTGTTCTCCCACTCATAAATCTTGGTCTTCTCATCTATCAACGGTCCCTCTCGACGCTCTCTCTCTCTCTCTCTCTCGACTAATCGTTTTTCGACGAAGGTCTCAGGATGCAAAAACACGGAGGGGCGGGTTCACGGTTCGGCTGTGAACGCAACGTAACATCGGAGAGAGAGAAAAAGCAGCAACTGGAAAATTTCCATTGAATTAAACTCGTGTCTACACGCGTTTCGAGAGCAAGATGAAGAAAATTTCCTCGACTTCCTCTCGGGGTAATAACGACGGACGGTTTCCGCTAAAAGAGCAACGGGGGACGCGCGTCGGGACTAATCGCCGGCGGTTGCACAGGTTCTTGGGATCGAAGACGCTGGTAAATAAAACAGGAGGGGGAGGGGGGAGGGGAGTCTGATAGTTTCGGCGGGGTGATATATATCGTTTCCATCTGTGGGAAAGATCGCGCGCGAGGGTGATGGCCCGGGGAAGGGAGGGGGATGAAATAGAGAAAGAGAAAACTGCAACGCAAAGAGACGAAGAGACAGAGAGAGAGAGAGAGAGAGAGAGAGAGAGAGAGTTGGCTCTCTAGCTAGAGCAACGGTAGCGCGACGAGAGAGGGAGGGCAAAGGGCGGTTGGGCACACTCGGTCGATCTCTCGTGGTTGCCAAGCGACGAACATCCACCACCAGGCTTCCCAACTACCCCTGGAACATCCAGAAAACCGGCTGCCTCCGCTGGCGCCACCTGGCTCGCCGGAATACGCGCCGCCACCCCCGTCCCCGCCCGCTGCCAAGACAGTCGCGCGATGCACTCCACGCTGGCTGGATCTCGCCTCTCGGTGTTGCTGCCGGTCCTCCCTTTCGCGCCGCCGATGCGCTTTTCGCCAGCGGGAACCTCGCTCGTCTGGCCGCGAACCACCAATCGTCGCACGGACGCGAACCGTCGTCGCCGCGTCGTCGTCGCCGTCGTCGTCGTCGTCGTCGTCGTCGTCGTCGTCGTGGTGATCCGCTACCACGTTCCCTCCGTCGCCACCCTCTTACGCGGTTCTCTCGTTAGCGCAGCACCGCCACCGTCATCCGCCGGCCGCCATCTTGCTGCTGCTGCTGCTGCTGCCTCGAGTGCATCTCGCAGCTGCAACCGACCCCAACAGCGAGTAGCAGCGTTGAACGGGAGAACACGGAGAGAACACGGCGTCGGCCCCGGAGGAATGGCCGAGAAGCGGGTAGTTTTTTCCGATTGTCTCGTTCACGGCAATGGCCGGCGCTGGTGGTGAAACGGTGGTGCGATAACCCGCCGGCCGGAGCACCCACACCGCCTCCTCGGTTCCTCGTCGTTCGCGCTCTTGCATCGCCCAGGGGTCGTTGAACGTGGGGTAAGTGTCGGGGTAAGCAGCAGCGACGTTCGCGGTTCCACCGTGGCACGTGCTGCTTTCCGAAGCAGCGGGCCTCCTTTCTCTCCCCTCTTGGTTTTTCCCTTTTCTCCTCTCTCGTAATCCTTTTCGCTCTCCCTCTGCTTGCTTTCTGCTCCGCGAGCTTCCTCTTCTCTGCAACCCTCTTCTCTCTTCCTTTCGCGCTTCTTTCCAGCCTCGTGATCTTCTCTCTTTGTCGCTCGTTACGTTACGCTACGCTATTGCGTGGCTGTTGTCGCGCTATTGTAGTATCCCGAACGTTAACCCCCGGAATTCCTCGCTCCGAAGAATTTCCGCTATTTCGCCTCTCTCTCTTTCTCTCTCTCTCTCTCTCTCTCTTCGTCGTCTGTTCGACTCTCGCCGAGATCATTGTCGCGAGTGAAGGGAGCGGGAGAATACCACACGTGCGTCGTCGTCTCTCCCTGTGGGAAAGTTGGAAACGGCAGGCGTGTTGTTCCCCTCGTTGCGATCGAACGGCGAACCTACCCGCTAAGGATCGACGCCGATACTCGACGCATTCCTCGGCGAAGACCGTGGCGAACGTCGAACGTCGATCGAAACCTCGCCAAGGTTACCTAGCCGCGTTCGTTAGCCTCTTTCCGCGGTATGTGGGCCACGCCACGCTCTGCCACCGATACCTTTATGAGATCTAATTGCGCGTTCAGCTCTCTCAGGATTAATTCCCCTCCCCCGCCACCTCCTCTTTCCCCTGTCCATCACGGACTGCCCCAGCGTGTCCCGATAACGAGCTCCTCCGTATTTCTCTGTATTTAATGCGGCAACGCGTCGTCGCCGAGTTCGACCGATGTTCGCAACAGGGAAGCGAATGTTGCGCAGTATCATTGCCTGCGGACAATAGACTGAAACTCGTCGTTCGTTGCTCAAACATCCCCTCCTCTCGCCCTGCGATATTAAATCGTTAAATCGTTAGAACGGTGGTTTCTTTTCCTTTTTTTCTTTTCTCTCTCTTCTTTCTCTCGATTTCACGAATGAACGTCGTTTGATCGCGCCTGTGCGACCTTCGACCTTCGACCTTGCCTCCCTTGTAACCTTTGTAACCTTTCGAAACAGTCCGACTCGACTGTTTACCCCGCTATTCTCCGTTCGTCACGTAGTTTTTCGCGTATCGATGCACGCCTAAAGTGGCTTTTTCCCACATTTTTCGTCTTTTCTTCATCACGCTGATCCAGTTTCGTTTAATCAGTCAACTGCGGAGTTTCCCTCGCGGGACGGGTAATTAGAAATCGAGCAACGACGAGTATACGCGTCGAGGGGCAAAATAAATTTTCACGAAGAAGAGAAGTAGAGCAAAGGAGTTAAAAATTGTGATCGGAAAATTAACGAAACTCGCGAACGAGAGAAGTGAAGGAGGAAAAAAGGTAACTTCGAATTTTTGCTGATTTCAGTGTGTGGTATTTGTTTGAAGTGAAATTTGCTCCCGATGGTGTAGCTATAAAAAAAATTGGTGAAATGTTCTCCACTGAAACGTGTGTAGGGTTTCGCAGCCGTAGTTTCGAAGTTTGTGTTTGTCTTTTTCGAAACCAAACAGAATCACTGTTTTTTTCTGGTGACAAAATATACAGCAGTTTTATCGGTACCATCGAACGACGTCTTTATTACTTCCGATTGAAATTTGGCGTTTTTCAAGGTAAAAACCTTTTTATTATACACGTCGAAATGTCGTTTTGGATTGTATACGCAGGTTAACCGGTCAATTGCCCCGCTACGATTCGCAACGGAAACGAACTCTCGTAATCTCGATCGCAGAGGCGAAGAGAAATTTGTTCGTTTCTCGAGGTTTACTCGAGGGAACGTTGCTGAAGGCGTGGAAACACAGCGAATTCCCCGGGGAGGGTCGACGCGCGCCCTCGAAGAAGCAAGTTCCTCGGCACTCGGGGGTAGAACGCCCCGTGTTGTTCTTTCCCCTCCCCCCCTCCCCCCCCCCTTCACTGACACGTCGTGTCGTCGTGCTTCGTTTTTTGCTTCGACGTCGACGCTCTATGACGTGTCACACGCTTCGACTACCACCACAGGAGAACTGGGGTGCTCTTTGTGTACCTCTGAGAGAGAGAGAGAGAGAGAGAGAGCGTGTGTGTGACGCGGCGCGTCTCTCGTGTTTTATTTCTCTCCCCCGCTCGGCCGGAAGCCGGCCGGCCGGCCCGCTTTTCATCAGCGAAATCATTTTGATAGCCGTTCGCTGATCGAACGCGATGAACGCGGGAACGCATTTCGTTGGTAATTGCTTGATTGAACGATCGGAACAGGGGGATCGCACCGCACCGATCGTCCCGTTTTCGCTGGAACGATTTTTTTTACGGGCACGTTGGTTCGTAAGGGATCCCCACCGCACCGAGACCCCGTGAAATGTGAAATTAAATTTGCCAACGTTCGTCCGCGGTTGCTCGCGAAACTGTGTCACTGAGTTTCGTAGTTTCGCTTTCTGCGATACCTGCGATCTCGTTTGCACTTCTCTTTGGCCGGATCGGCGAACAACCCCCATCGCTGCGACACTGAATTTCGAAGCCTTGAAGCGTGCACGTTGATCGAATCGTTTCCCTTCGTTTCGAAATCGGGAAATTCTTTCGCGAATTTCTTGCACGTAGCATTTTCACATTTTGAGACTGGAAGGTTTCCTTTTTTTTTTTTTAATAAACTTTAATTTTTTTCAAGCAGAAATCGAACCTAACCTGACGTGACTCAAAATCTAACCTAAAACCTCTTAACTTAAATTTTTAAGAGACTAACAGTTGTACCTGTGTGGCCGGTTTTTCGAAGAAAGATTTTTCATTACGATAATCTCTTATCGCGTAAATGTTATCCACTGTGTCGAATAGAAAAGAAAAAAGAAAAATGCTCGTCCCAATGGCTAAAAGTGTATTTTCACCGCTACACTTCAATGCGTATCGAAACATTCTGCATATAAATCGTTGAATGATTCAAACGGTGATGATTAAAATTAATAGATCTATGGACAAATATGTTTCAGATCAACAAACAGAAATCAGTATTGATTTTGACAGATATATCGAAATATTACCTTTCAAGCAATTAACACGTT
Source organism: Tetragonula carbonaria (assembly GCA_032399595.1). Classification (NCBI taxonomy): domain Eukaryota; kingdom Metazoa; phylum Arthropoda; class Insecta; order Hymenoptera; family Apidae; genus Tetragonula; species Tetragonula carbonaria. Next base: position 1,735,223 of record JAUCRC010000003.1, read on the forward strand.
CGCGTTCTTTTCAAATTCTATTCCTTCTAGTTGAAAGTTTCTTCGTTTCAAGCAACAACAGATCGTTAGAAGAACGTATCGTTTCAAAAAAAATTTCCCAATTTCTGTCCTTGATTTTTAATCAGTCAGAAATTCGCTTCAGATTTTGCTTTTCATTTTCACCGGCGACGAGTATTAGAAAAGCGAAAAAATTCGCGAATCGTTGTTGAATGAAGAAATCTGGGTTTCGTTGTTTCTAGTTAATATGTCACTACTACTCCAACCGCATATATCCAGCATCTATTGAATGAAATAAGCTCAAAACACTGAGATCCACGAAATTTCTAGTTTGACGTGAATTTCTTCAATTGTAAACCTGTAAATTTGGACAAGCAACCTCCCACAACCAACCGTTAACGACAGATAGTTTCCAGGGCAACCATTTTCGTCTGTCGAGCGATCGCGTTATCAGTTGCTTCATTGTTTCCGTAATTGTGGAGAATGATTTACACGCAGCGCGATCGACGCAACGAGCAACAAAACGTTCGGAACAATGCGAATTCGCCGTTGTCCGCGTGACATTTTATAGTCGCCGGTAATTGCAGTCTAGCCAGCGACATACGTCGTCGTTATACCGTGTTCCGGATATATATATATATATATATATATATATAACATTTATTACATATTTTATATATATATAACATTTTTCAACAGCTTGGAGACACGAAGAAGAAGTACACTAAAATTGCAACTTTTTAATTTGCAAAACGAACAGATATATATATATATATATATATATATATATATTATATATATAGCAATATATGTCTGAAGTTGTCTGAGTTCGTTTTTCAAACTAAAAAGTTGCAATTTTAGTGTACTTCTTCTTCGTGTGTCCAAGCTCTTAAAAAATGTTCTTTCAAATTCTATCTGCCGCACGAACATACGAATTCAACCCTCTATAGGGGAGGGGGGCTTAGCTAACTTTCAAATCACGTACTAATAATTTAATTTTTTTCCACATGATGGCGTATATACATCATTGTTACGTATCTTCTTAAAAAATTGTTGTTTAGTTCAGTTTCACAGCAGCTGCACATACTCTGTGTTTTCGAAGATGTTTGTTAATCACACATTTTTTTTTTTTAAACGGCACCGTAGCTAAGAAGTTGACCTTGGGACCGCAACTTTCAATGATATTAAATAATTTGATTTTCTTCCACGAGGTGGCGTTATGTAATGTCTTCTTAGTAACCAATAACATTCTTGGCGACGATTAGCTCCAACTTGAAATATCAAAGTAAATGCTTCTGCATGTTGTCAACCGCAGGTAGAGAAGCTAAAGAAACCATCCTGCGCAATTGTCATAATTTTTTCTTCTGTCGGTGTTCGTCGAACAAGAGAAAGCTCTTAGCTTGTGTATCTTATTTCGTTTGCGTCTCAACAATCATTTTGTTACTATTTTCCTAGGATGTAGCTTCGTGACTTTTTCGAGTAGGGTTTTCCAGTGTGTTTGCCGTGACGCTTGTGCTTTCTCTGCTTTTTAGTCTTGTATATCACACAGCCTAAATATGAGCACAAGATCGTATAAAAATAAAAGAACGATGAGAATGAGAAGCATTAGCGGTAATAGATTCGAAGATTCTTTACTAGATCCTGACTTGGACGAAGGTCGTCCAATAGCATTTACTCGACGACGCATAAATATCACCGACAGCGACGATGAATTTAGTGGTAAATCATCGTCGGACGAGGAAAATTCAGTGAGAAAAATTGTTTGGCAATCAGTTGTTCCACGCGAAAGATAATTTTCGTCGTCCTTGGGAAGGAGACCGTCTTCAAGACCCTGAAACACCCTACTCTCCCGTGACCTGTTTCCGAAAATTATTCGACGACGAAATTACAAGTAATATAGTCGACCATACCAATACATATGCACTGCATTGTGATCCAGCAAAACCCATAGATGTCTCAGCTAATGAAACGGAATAATTCTGTGGCTGTTGCTTTTTTCTGTCGACTTGCAGATTACAAAGATACAATTTTCCATACTTGCGTTCTTATACACGCTTGCAAGCCCTTGTCACTTCAAAGTTACATAATTGTTACATAAAATCGTTGAAATTGCTGAACTCATCGTTAGCCGTGTAATTACTGTTATTTGTTGATTTCACGTTACGTAAATTGTTTTATAGTCGTGAAAAAAATTCGCGTCATTTTGCATCATAAGGAAGGAATGAATAATTACCTCTTATCACCAATTTTTCTTTTATCGTATTCAAATAGAAAAGTTGCAAACAGTAAAAAGAAAAAAAGAACGTTGTCCAGTAAACCTTGATGGCAGCAATTTTATAAACTGTGTTCACGTTTTCTTTGGTATTTTCCCATTTTGTTATATTATCTTCAGCAATTTCTCTTTGAAGATGTGAAGGAAACTGCTCTTTTCGAATAGCCATGAAAATAATATAACTGTTCAGACCATTCAGTAATTAACAGTGATTTTTTTTCGAATTTCCTTCGATTACGATTCTTTTCTAGTTTCTCTGCGAGACGAAGCAAAAGCAAGTCGTCTTTTGCGGAATAGAAATTTTTTGGTTGGGTAAATGATCTCGTAGATCATTTTACAATCGACCTTTGTCGATTTACCATCGATTTACCATCGAATTGTTCGATTTACCATCGAATTTCTTTACAGAGTATCGTCTCCGCGAAACTCCCTTCGAACGGAGATATTTTCCCTCGTTCCCTCGTCCCGCGACGCGACAGCTCTCCGCTAAATATCGGCGCAGCTCCCACCAAGCGAGATCGACGTTCGATCGAGACTCGAATATTTCCCCGGTCTCCAGTTATATCCGCGGCCAGTATCACCGTAGATCGGCGAAATATTCGCGTTGTTTCGTGTTGCGAAACGAGCGGTGACGCGACGCTCGAGTATCGATACGCGCGCGAATACGGGCAACGCTTTCTCTGGGAGGATGACCGAACGATACGCGAGGAGAAGGAAGGAAGGAATACGCTTCGGTCCGGGGGTTAGAGAGCCACGGAGGAGCCACGGTCGCGACGTGGAGAATGTCAGGGTCGTACTTTAACCCCTGGCACCGTCCTTCGGCGTTCCTCCCCTGTGCGTGTCGTCCGTCGTCGTCGTTCGTCGTCGACGGTCGGTCAGCCAGCATCGCAAGCAGCCTTGGAATTTTTTTTTAATTATCATTTGAATCACCGTTAAACACGACACTGTTAGGTGACTCTCACGAATTAAGGTACGGCCACTTAAGAGCAAATCCGTAAAGCGACGCCCACGCAGCGGGTACCTGTTATGTGCGCTTACGCGCCCGTGCAGGGGCGGACCGAGCCATCCGCGCCGCTGAGAGAAGTGGTCAGAAGGCGTCCCTTCGTTTTCTCTCTCCTTTCGTCTCTGAGTCTCCGAGTCGCGTCGTGCTGAAGGAAACAAAGATTCTCTCTGAATAGAAAGTCCAAATAAAAGGGGAAAAATCGGAAGGTACTTCTTCGGTTCTCGTATTCACCGATATTCTCGCCATTCTCCTCCCACAGACTTCGTTTTCCTCTTCTTTTTCTTCTTCTTCTTCTTCTTCTTCTCTTTCTTCTTCTTCTTCTTCTTCTTGCAAAGAAGACACAGTCACAAAATCGACGTTAATCAAAATCATCGTTCCACAGCTCGCATTGAATTGACCTTTTTCTTCTTTTTTTCCCGGAGTTTTTTTTACCTGAGCTGATTCTTTTGCAATTCCTTTTACCTATTTACATATTAGGGCATAAAGTAACGTTTTCTTCAAATTTAATAAACGTTGCCTTTTACTTACATATTAGGGCGCAAAAAGTAACGTTTTCTTCAAATTTAATAAACGTTGCCATCTAGTGGCAATGATCTAACTTAACATAACCTATATTCTAGTTATATTCTATATTCTATAGTTCCAGTTAAATTTTTTCATTTAGCGTGCTTGTTGTTAAATCGTAACTGCATCAACACTTGAAATGAAATAAAATTTTGTGCAGTATGTCAAGAAACGACCTATATTCTTAACATAGCCTATAGTTCCAGTTAAATTTGTCATTTAGCGTGCTTGTTGTTAAATCGTAACTGCACAACACTTGAAATAAAATAAAATTTTGTATGTCAAGAAACGACCTATATTCTTAACATAGCCTATAGTTCCAGTTAAATTTGTCATTTAGCGTGCTTGTTGTTAAATCGTAACTGCATCAACACTTGAAATGAAATAAAATTTTGTTCAGTATATCAAGAAACGACGTGTATTCTCTGTTCTAACTTAACATAACCTATAATTCCAGTTAAATTTTTTCATTTAGCGTGCTTGTTGTTAAATCGTAACTGCATCAACACTTGAAATAAACTAAAATTTTGTACAGTATGTCAAGAAACAACCTATATTCTCTGTTCTAACTTAACATAACCTATAATTCCAGTTAAATTTTTTCATTTAGCGTGCTTGTTGTTAAATCGTAACTGCATCAACACTTGAAATGAAATAAAATTTTGTGCAGTATGTCAAGAAACGACCTATATTCTTAACATAACCTATAGTTCCAGTTAAATTTGTCATTAGCGTTGTTAAATCGTAACTACACAACACTTGAAATAAAATAAAATTTTGTATGTCAAGAAACGACCTATATTCTTAACATAACCTATAGTTCCAGTTAAATTTTTTCACTTAGCGTGCTTGTTTTTAAATTTAGAGTAAGTTAGACACTTACTTCTGGTATAAAGTGAAGCGATTGTTCAGTTGATGGCGAAGTTTGTTCGAAGATTATGTTACTTGTTGTTTCGATATCGCAGGGAAAGTCTTTTGACCTTCTTCACTTCCTTCCAGGTCTTCCTTCGAACGTCCGCGAAGTTTCTCGAGAATCCTCTGTTGAACTCCGTTTTATATTTCTCTTTCTTGAATGTCGATTCCATCTACTACCGAAGAATGTCTCTCTCTCTCTCTCTCTCTCTCTCTCTCTCTATCTATCTATCTATCTCCGAATGAAATCGACCGAAAAATCTTTCGACAACTTGATCAGCCAAGTATCAGCGAGCATAATCAATCGGTGCGCTGTTCGTCCCGATCGGAAGGAAGAGAAGCGTGGCTCGAGAAGCTGAGTGGCTACGGCCCTGAGCACCGCGCTGCACACACAGGGTGGCCAGACAGAAAAATGGCAAAAGCACTCCACCGATGGCTGCCACGAATAAGGGCCACATAAAGACGGGTCGTAAAACTATGATTTACGGCTTGTCATTGATGCGCTCGCTGTCCGTACGTCCTTACGAACCTTCTTCTCCCCTCGGCTCATCACCGTCTCCTCTCCTCTCCTCTCCTCTCTGTGTGTTCCCTTCTTGTTATTTTGCTCGCGCGCTCGTTCCTTTTGTTTTTCGCGCGTCTCCTGCACTGCGGAGCACACTGCGCTCCCTTCGAGAGAAGCGATAATCGATTAGCCTTAGCTTGGGGGCAGATGCAGTTGCGTTTCAACCGGCAGCGCGATATCCGTAATAAAACGCAGCTGCGTGTCGATGTAATTATCGTTCGCGTATTATTTCGTATTATTCGTTCGCGAGTATCGCGATATTCGGCGTTCACTTCGACGGAACACACCGTTAGATTCTGCGAGCACGAAAAAATAAATCCCTCCGATAGAGGAATGGCCGTTTTTCATTGGGAGAAAATTCGTAGGAAAAACCCGATCTTTCTTTCTTTTTTTTTTTTTCTTTTTCATAATACGTTCCGCAAGCTTCCGGTCGCAGTCTCTCGAGCAAGCCTCGAAGGGGGAAAAAAGGAGTTCGTCAACACGAATATTAACGCGCCGACCTTGCCACGACTCCGCAACTTTGTCTTCACTCTTCGGTGGCTATTGTCCTCGGAGCTCGAAGAGCACCGAGTGTGGCGTGGTGTACACGGCGTGTACACGATGCGGTCACTGGGTTATTTAAAGTTTTAACGCAGGCCAGCCCTGCCGGCAACACGGTTACATTTAATGGCGTCTGCGGTTTCCCCATCAAATTTCTCCCCCGTATCATCGCTCGTTCTCTTTCTTTCTCCCTCACTGGCGATTCGTTCGCCAACGTCGACCGCGTCCTGTCGCCTCCTGTTCTCCAACCTCGTCCCTCTTTCATTACATGTCGCCATGTTTCACCAGACTATTCCCTTTCTGTAAAGGTAATATAGAAAATATAATAGGAAATATAATAGGTAATAATACATAATATAATAGGAAAAGTAATATATTTGATCTGTCGTTCATTTTGATACAGTTTCATTGACCTGCGTACGTCTCCGAGATTTACCAATGAAACGATTTAATCCCTGTATAATTGTTGGTTCGCAATTAATCATCAATTTAATGTTAAAAGTCGTTCTTGTATCGATATATTTTCCAGTGAAGAAACTCATTATCAAGGTTATCGCGACCTAGATTGCGCCAGATTGCCGTTGCATGTCATGGGGGTTGCAGTCAGTTGCAATTGTCATGAGAAACTCAGAAACTGAGAACTCGTGCTCAAACGAACTACGCGGCGAGAAGTAGTCGCACGGGAAATCGAGAAATCGAACGGTCAACCGCCGAGACGAGATAACGAACCAACGATATTAATCGCGCCTAAACGATCGACGAAAGCACGCGCCTTGCCGTGCCGCGAGTAGTACGTGCGCTTGGAAAGTTTCGAGTGAAAGTGGTCGAGCCGCTGGTTGCTCGTTAACGCGTAACTTATCGCCAACTGATAGTTAACCCCCCGGGGGAGAGGGGGGGGGGGGTCGAAGGTCGAGTTGCGAAACGAGCAACCGCGTTATCGCAGTCGATCCCTTTGGAAACGCGTGAAAACGAGCGAACGCCGCCGTAACCGATTACGAACGTTAGCTGCGCTGATAATCGAGGCCCCTTTAACGATTTCTCTGGCGGGAAATTTGAAATGACAGTGAGAGTATTATTACTTTTGTGCACGTTTTGTAAATAATCGTGCAGTTTCTGTTATTGCACCGTACTAAACTTTTGACTAATTTTAATTTTGCTAATATACCGTAACAATCGAACTTTTGTTTTAGAAGAATTCGATTAACAATTTCTTCGGCGGGATATTTGAGACAGTGAAAAATATTATTTTTGGTGTTTGTAAATAATCATGCAATTTCTATTATTGTACTGTACTAAACTTTTGACTAATTTTAATTTTACTAATATACCATAACGATCGAACTTTTGTTTTAGAATGATTAACAATTTCTCGGCGGGAATGAAATGATGAGAATTTTTTGTGCACGTTTTGTAAATAATCGTGCAGTTTCTGTTATTGCACCGTACTAAACTTTTGACTAATTTTAATTTTGCTAATATACCGTAACAATCGAACTTTTGTTTTAGAAGAATTCGATTAACAATTTCTTCGGCGGGATATTTGAAATGACAGTGAAAAATATTATTTTTGTGTACGTTTTGTAAATAATCATGCAATTTCTATTATTGTACTGTACTAAACTTTTGACTAATTTTAATTTTACTAATTTTAATTTTACTAATATACCATAACGATCGAACTTTTGTTTTAGAAGAATTCGATTAACAATTTCTTCGGCGGGATATTTGAAATGACAGTGAAAAATATTATTTTTGTGCACGTTTTGTAAATAATCATGCAATTTCTATTATTGTACTGTACTAAACTTTTGACTAATTTTAATTTTACTAATTTTAATTTTACTAATATACCATAACGATCGAACTTTTGTTTTAGAAGAATTCGATTAACAATTTCTTCGGCGGGATATTTGAAATGACAGTAAAAAATATTATTTTTGTGCACGTTTTGTAAATAATCGTGCAGTTTCTATTATTGCACTGTACTATGCTTTTGACTAATTTTAATTTTACTAATATACCGTAACAATCGAACTTTTGTTTTAGAAGAATTCGATTAACAATTTCTCCGGCGGGAAATTTGAAATGACAGTGAGAGACATTATTTTTATGCACGTTTTGTAAATAATCGTGCAGTTTCTGTTATTGTACTAATTTAGCTAATTTTAAATTTTGCTAATATAGCCTTTAATTTTTATTTTACTAATATGCGATAACAATCGAACCTTTGTTTTCAAGAATTCGGTCAACACTTTCCCCGGCGGGATATTTGAAATGACAGTCGCGTGTAAGAGATATTATTCTCACGTATGTTTTGTAAATAGCTGTGCAATTTTTCGTATCTCGTGTTAATTCAACTATTGTAATTTTATTAATGTACTGTGACAATCGAACTGTAACTGATTTCAGACTATCGTTTCAATTAACTTAAAAGATACACACGACTATTCTCGTCGAAATTGATATTAACTTCGGTGGTGGACAGAAACACAAGTATATAAATCTACTTATTTCAATCGTCATTTAAATTACAGTGATTCATATGTAGAATCCTTTGATACGGTTGTTCCAGCGTTACACAAGTATTTCCATTACTATTTATTCATACTGATATTTTCGAACAACCAAGATCAAATATTATACATGTGTAACGCTCGAACGACGAAATTCGCGCGCAACTTCGACGGCGAAAAGATCAGTTCGCGAGCTGTAAAAAAGTTGTGTCACGGCGTAGCTCGTATTAACTCCTTAACACTTTACCGACCGATAGCGGTAAGTAATAGACGATTAATAGGCTACCGGTCGGTAAAATGTTAATATCGTATAATAATATATTTGTATATATTAATATACGATATTACCGGTTGGTAAAGTGTTAAAATATATAAATATATTGTTATACGATGTTATATAAATATATTGTTACACGATAAATATATGTTATATGTCTACACTTTACCGACCGATAGCGGTAAATAGTAGATATCGATTAATAGCCGATTAATAGGCTACCGGTCGGTAAAGTGTTAACATATAATGATGTCTGGGAGACGTCACACGTTTCCTAAGGACTATGAATCATTAATTTGTTCTTTCGTCATTTTTAATTTAATTTTCTTTGCAAGTATTGCGTTCGTGGCATTTCTCAGTGCAAGTACAAGAGTGCAAGTGTAAAAGTTATCTTTGTCAGGTTTTACACAAATGTTAAAAAATGAAAAATATATATCATTTTTTGGTTATATATTATTTCATTTAATTCGTATGTTAAGGGGTTAATCTCGCCTGTCGTTATTCCCGACACGTGGTTTTCAATCTCCTTCGTCGAGGAAAAATATCTTTCATTTCACATCATATCACACCCGCGATGAAGATGTAGGAAGGTTAAAAGAATAGTTGAAGAACGCACATTTTTGCCCTCTCGTTTCAGATGTGAGCCTGTGAAGGTGGAATCCTCGAGAAGCGCGAGGTCCTCGCAATGGAGGCGGGACCGAAGCAACAACAGCAACAACAGCCAGCGCAGTCGCAACAACAACAACAGCAGCAGCAACAACAACAGCAACAACAACAACAGCAGAATTCGTCGGGTAGTAGTGAAACGGGACAAACGTCGAGCCAGGCGACGAGCCCGCAGAGCGGCCAGGCCCAAGGCCAGGCTCAAGGTCAACCGAATCAAGATGCGGCCGCAGTCGCAGCCGCGACCGCGGAGGCCGGACCGGTGGAGGAGGGCGTGCTCCTCGCGAGGGTGCACGTCCCGGAACTGTACGTCAGCAAGTGTCTTCAGTTCCCGAAGGACCAGCTCGTCTGGGACGTGAAGCAGCAATGCCTGGCGTCGTTGCCCAAGGTAAGGTTTCCACACACACACGCGCGCGCACACATACACGCACACGCACACGCAACACAGCCGCTCCTCCTTACCTCTTCTTCCGTCGCTCGCGAATGTGGTGTTTTGTTTCGATTCTCTCTCTCCCTCCCCTTCCGGTGTGACTGGGCTGGCTCTCTCGCTCGCGAGAATCCATTAGCGATGATCCTTGAAGACCGCGACGAGAAGAAGAGTCAGTCTCGGGGATCGCTCGCGATTCGTTCGCGCCGCACCGGGGTCAATTAACGGTCTCAAATTGCATTATCCTGTTCGAGCTACCGATTCGTCGACTGGCGCCGAGGCATTAATCTCTCTCTCTCTCTCTCTCTCTCTCTCTTTTTCTCAAAACGTCGGCAGCCTTCTCGTTGGCTCGAAAAGAAAAAAAGGAAAAGAAAAATCGTAATCGTCCTTGTACTCTGTTGTCGATGTACGACGCGTTTCATTACCACCGTCGATCTCTGTCCGAGAGAGCTCGCTCTCGGCTTCGTTATCGTCGTACACGTACGATCGATGGCCGATCGTACGGTACGCGAGAGATCACGCCGCGGCTCTCCCGATAGCTCGGGCGTTTTTTTTTTTGTTTTTTTTGGTTTCTCCTCTTCCCCCGAAAGAAAAACACGCATACTATTTGCCGCGAAAAACACATCGCGTCGATGCCGGTAAATTGCAGGGAACGCAGTCTGCAGATCCGCGTTGCAACAACGAACGCCGGTCGCGTCGGTGTATTCTCTCAGCGAGAGACTGGACCGGGCTTCCTGACTCTTCTCTCCTCCTCCTCTCTCTCTTTCTCTTTTTTTTCGTCGGATCGTAGTCGTAGTGGATAGCCGGAGCCCTCGGAAAGTCGCGAAGCACACGCAGGATTAAGAGATCTCCAGGGGGGATCGCTACCGTACGCCTCCCCCCTCTCTCACTCTCCCTCTCTTTCTCTTCACTCGCGACGTCTCGTTTTATTTATCGAGATATTCGTTCCTCGTCACCACGAATGCAAATCGGGCGACCCCTCCATGTGTGTGTTTTCGTCCCCTCTGTGGCCCCGATGCGTGTGTTTCGCGGGGCTCCGTGGAATTTCCAGAATTTCGCACGAATGAAGTATCGCACTTCTGACACGTGGAGTCACTTAACCGCACCGCCACTGAACAAGAAACAGACACCACGAACACGTGCCGCCACTGCTAAACAAAATAGAGGAAATTCTAGAGAAATTCTACCGATCTCTACCGATGTCTTCCTCTGTTTCGTGTGTCTCACTTTCTTTCTCTCTCTCTCTCTCTCTCTCTCTCTCTCTCTCTCTCGACTTTGTCCCCTTTTGTACCTGTACGTCTTCCATCGTACGCCACGCAAAGGAATTTTCACGCGCGTAGTGTGTCTATTCTATCGCAAGGAGGCAGGTGTCCTCCGCTGCGACAACTCGTCCCATATCAGAGTTACCAACTCTACCATTCTCAGAGTAACTGAGAGTAACGCGACTTGCCCCGATCTTTCACCCATCTCGCCTCGGCTGGAAAAATTTCCCTTCCATTTGTTCGTTTCTTTTCTCTTCTCTCCCCCATCCCCCTCTCTCTCTCTCTCGCTCCTCTTTCTCTCTTTCTTACCGTGAACGTTTGCTGCATAACTTCGTCGATGATGATGAAAACCTGTCTTCCGTTCGAATCTCTCTTGCCATCCTTTGGACATCCTCGGAACGAGAATTCAATGACGGAGGGAGGAGTGTTCGAGTTCCCCCCCCCCCCTGGTACGAAACGCGTGCTCGCACGATTAGCGAACGTAAAACACGTCCTGTCCACTGTATTCCACGCAGAGTTTCGCTCTTATCCCGATAATTGGCTGTCCTGTTAATCGACGAATGCTCGATCGTCAGAGAGAGAGAGAGAGAGAGAGAGGGAGAGAACGAGCCGCGTTCGCGAGCGCGGCGTATTGTTTCCAGTTTCTTTGCAGGCGATCTGTCCGCGTCGTTTATGGGAGCGCGGATTTATGGAACGTCATCGAACGTGTCCCGATGGATTCTCGCGGCCAAAATCACACACGCGTATATACACACACACACACACACAACACACACACACATCGTGCGCATTGTACTTTCAAGATACACCGCGAATAACGTACACACGTGTATATTGTACGTATATGTATGCCGAGGAAATGCAACACCTGTTTCATAAAGTGTGTGTGTTCTTCATCAAACGCGTGAAACGTAAAGCGTGCCGGGTGTTGCAGATTTTACCGAGGTCTCGCAATATTTCAAAAAAAAAAAGGATAGCCGAACGACGAGAATTTACTTTTTCGAAAGATCGCAGTGACGATGAATTTCGACTTTGCAAACAATTTCTTTATCGTCGGAAATTCTCTTGTTTTACGACAATTACCATTCTCTTTTCGTTATTCCTTCATTGCCTTTTGCAATACGGAGAAAATCTGCAACGCCCTATATATTGTTACGTTTCACGTGTAAAAAGTAAAATATATACATACACGTGTATGTACGTACGTACGTATGTATGTATGTATGTATGTATGTATGTACGTGTACGTGTGTATATATATATATATAGTATATATATAGTTATTACTAATATATATATATATATATATATATATATATATAAATATATAATACTATATATATAGTATAATATATAACACTATATATATACTATATAATACTATATATACTATATAATACTATATACTATATAATACTATATATACTATATATAGTATATATAGTTATTACTAATTAGTAATTATGCACAGCGACACGCGAGTGTCCTCCATCGAGATTAATCGTGTACATTTCTCTGACCTGTGGCGTTGTTGTTGTTGTTGTTGTTTTTGCTTTTGCCTCACTTGCACGGGGCGTGCGAATACACTACACCCGCCACCACCGAACCACCACCGAACTACCACCACCACCAACCACCAACCACCAACCACCACTTCTTCACCTGTGTGCTATCGTCTTGTTGGGGTCCACCGCCTCTTCGTGAACGCACACCCCGCGTGAAACGCGAAATCGACCGACCGACCGACCGACCGACCTTCAATCTCGAATCAAACGAATCAAACAAAAAATCGCGCGCTCGGCGCCCGACCTTCTTCAACCCTCCACCTCCGGTGTGTGTGTTGCGTCGCGGATATATCACCGCTTCTCCACCCCTTTCGAGCGCCTCGCAGGTGGCCACTTGGTACAGGGTACGTCTTCACTATTACTAATAGCATGCATCCAACCACCAACCACCACCACCACCCCCCCCGCCACCCCCTTTGTGCAACTACTTGCTATTACTGCCATTATCGCGATTAGAAAAATTGCCCGCCGCGTTTTCTTTGCGAACATCACCGTGATGTGATGTGAGTCGCCTCTCTCGCCGTTCTCGGTTTCTTTTATAATTTTACAATTAATATCGCGGTTCACGATAACGTGAATATATAGGTATAGAGGCCGCGAAGCTGCTCTTGGATTTTCCAAAGTTCTATAGTCATGCATGGCGCGAAACGTAACTATACGCCCCGATGATCTGGTGGTAGCCAGAGACGATAGGTTCGTGACGTGTAAACGCGTCACGCGTCTGGCTGTGTCGTTTCACTCGCGTAAAGTGGCCAATTCGCGAATTTGAGAAACGTTTCGTCGACAGTGCTTGGCGAGTACACCGCGTGGATTAATTAGCAAACGCTACGACGACGGATGTCGCCACGATGAAATGAAATAACGTAAGGACCACTCGTCGTCCCCCGTTGGTCTCGCGGCACGCGTCGCTTTCTCTCGTTCCTTCGCGTCGCGAAGAGAGCTCTCGCATCGCGTTCGTCGCTGCATTCGAGCGGACGAAGAGGAGAACGATCCTGCTCGCAGGAGAGCAGGCAAGGGGTGGAGGGTTAGCGCTAGTCTCGAGGCTCGATTCTAGCCTCTCGCTTCGTTTCCTCGATTCCTTCGCGTCACGTCGACGTAATTTTACCAATTCGCCGTGCTTTTTGCTCGAAATACTGGCTAAGGTCAATCTCTTGGCTGTGAACGACGAGTATACTCGTCACGCGAGAGAAGTAATTGCAATTTGTATTGAATTTTCTGTGGAAAGTGAAACACTTGTAAATTTTCGATTATATCGAGGCCAGACTTGACTTCCACGGCTCTTTTGACATTATTTTCAAACATAGAGATTTACCTCTTTTAAATAAATATATTACGAGCTTCAGCAAGAAACTGTAACAATAGCTACATTTATTTCAATTAATGTGCTGCAAGCTTTTTTATGACGACCACGTTCGCTTTGATTGACTAGTATTAGCAATTGAGAGTACAATATACCTCCGTTTTAAATTTGTCTAACGACGAGTATACTCGTCACGCGAGAAAAGTAATTGCAGTTTGTTACCTGTAACGAATGTTGAATTTTCTGTGGAAAATGAAACACTGTACTTGTAAATTTTAGACGTTTTGAAACATTTCGATACCGATAGACTTGACTTCTACAGTTTTTTTCTTTCACATCATTTCTAAATATCTTCTCGCCGTGATTGCTTGTGCGCGATTTGTATCGTCTGAAAGTCAATCTAGGTGATATAAAAAAAAAAAAGAAAAATCGAAATATCATGTTTCAAAATGTTATTCGACTGAATTCATTCTCGTTATGTACAAAAAAAAAAAAAATAATAATGGAAAATTGACGCGTGTAAACTTCCTGCTGAAGAAACCATCGAATTATGTACATATCCAATTGGAGATATAAATTCAACAAAACTAAACAGATATGTTCGCTGCGTTCGAGAAATAATGTACAAATAAAAGAATCTAAAATATTTAGGCTTGCTCGACCAAGATGGTTCGAGAAATATCCAATTTCTGAAAGAGTAAATTAAATTTTCACAATTTCTTCCTTTTCTTTCTGTTCTTTCTGAATATTAACAAGGAATTTCAACGAAATTATTTGTTCATTAATTATTAATTTCACAATTATTAGCTTTTGCGACGAATGTCAAATCGTCATACACACACACACACACATACTTTTAAAAACGATCTCACAGTCAAGAGATTAAACACAGCCGGGGTGTGTGTTTGTTTCGAGAAACGGATCGTGCATGCGGAGAGATTCGAGACTTCTCGTTTTACGCGAGAGGGATCGATCGATCGGTTCGCGAGGAACGAGGACGAACGCTTTAATTAACCGCGAGAGACCCGGTGGGATCGACCGATTCCGTACTCGCGATTCCCGAGGACTCGCCACCGTAGGCCACGAGGTAGAGTTATTTCGAGCGCGATTTGCATGTACTTATATAAGTATATATATATATATATATACTTATATATATAAGTATATATATATATATACTTATATATATAAGTACATATATATAAGTATATAAGTATATATATATACTTATATACTTATATACTTATATACTTATATACTTATATGTATAAGTATATATTATATATATATATATATATAAAGCTCCTGCCTTTTCAACGCTAAGGTATCATAGAAGATAAGTGCATATATCGGTTAAGCAGTAACACACGGGCTCTTTACTCTCTTACGCTGACCCGTGGTTCACGTGATTCAAGGATGACGCGATGAACAGTTCGCAAGGTCACGCAACTGTACGCGCTCGCGCTTTCAGCATCATCAGGTTTATCGACTACGTCGGCAACGGATTTTTGGTGGACGATCGGACTTCGGTGAATCTGAAATTCGTCTGTAACGTCTCAGCGGCGAGGGAAATTTTCCTTCGTTGAATTTTTCGAATTGAAAAATTGATTTCGATTCACCTCGATCCGCAGGCATTTCTCAATTTACGAATCTACAACAATTTACACGCAACGAGAGAATTAAAAAGAATTATCTTATCCGTGAGAAGTGGATGGATCGATTTCGATTTGAACGTCTTTACTGTGTTTACTCTGAGCCTGCTTTGTGATCGACGATCGACGAACGATCGAGAACAGCAGCGACTTGTAATTTAACTTAAATTGTTTTGCAATTGTGTTTCATGCAACGTGTTTCAGCCGTTTAAAAATGTCTGATTACCCTTTCCTGATCAATCTCTGTGGAAAGGGAAAGGATTTCGTCACGTGCGTCAGCAACGTGTCTTTCTTTCTTTTTTTTTTTTTCCTTTTAATCGGCGGAATATGTAATTGCAATTTCTCTTTTTTAGAAACTGTTCTCTGTCCTGAACAAAACTTGAGAATGATCGTTCCAAATCGTTATTTTACATTGTTCAGTTTGTTGCACGAAAATAATCCTCGCGCGAGTTTCACGTTACACGAGAAGTCCGTGTGTACCGATTTTTGTCGCGCAAGCGTTCGAGCAACAAAATAAAAGGACATTGTCCAGAAGAAATCGCTCCGCTCGCGGTGATCGCGCGATGAATCGATCCGTGGATCATCGGTAATTTCCGATTTCCCGAGATCGACGAGCGTATCCAACCGGTTATCGGTAACGATCGGTAACGCAGGGATTACGCAACGCGCGACGACGTGTTCCGCCGACGTCGAGGGAAAGCTTGTCTCTTCGTTCGATTAAATATCAAATGTCATCGAACGTTACGGAGAAACGTAGCCGATCGGATCCGATTTTCCCCTCCCCCGTCGAGGAATCGCACGCACTGTGACAACGTTACGAGTCATCGCGGATTCACTCTCGAACGCGTTGAATCGGATTTTCTCGGCGTTCGTTCCGCGCCTTGACGAAGAGGAAATAACCGATTCAGCTCGGAAAAAAAAAGGAAGAGAGAGATCAAACAATAGATTCGCCGATAAAATAACTAAGGCGAAAAAATACAGTGAAAGATTTTTAATCCATGGCTCTGTGTTCTCTATGATCTTATTGATCGTTCGCGATCGGTAATTATTTTCACATTAGTGAAACATTGACTGTAACAGTGAGTAATTAATTCAAAATAAGTATCCTAATATTCATTCGATGATTAATGTAAATAGTATATATAATTATAATTATAAATAAAATATTATAATTATAAATAAAATAACTAAATTTATTATTAAAAAAAATAATTTGAATATTTAATATAAATAATTAATGGAATTCACAAAGTAATTTCAATGTCAAAAATTAAAAATAATAATCTGATTAAAAAAAAAGGGGGTATTGAAAATGGGTAATGAAAACTTAGAAATTGGGTTAAGTCCACATTCAAAAGGAATTTTTTTTTTCTAAATTTAATATTTCATTTAATGAAATTAATTTATTTGAATTAAAAATTATATATATTATTATATTCTACATTTTTTAATTGGAAATTAAATGTAATTTTATTATACTATATATATATATATATATATATATATAAATTAAATTAATACACAATTAAAAAAGTAAAGAAATAATCAAATTAGGATCAACATTAATTAGACTAATTAATTAGAGTAATTGCGAAGAAGTTGAAGACGTTTGCTTTACTTTGACTTCGAGTAAAAACTCGATGAGTATATAACATTGTATAATATATTATATATTGTATAACATATTATATATTGTATAATATTATATGATATATTATATATTGTTTAAAAAAATGGTGTTTTCGCGAAATCATACAATAAACAATTTCATCAATTTGCGCGAAAACTTCGGTAATTTCCGAGATATTTGACAAAATATTCACACACCGGATCCCCAATCTTTGAAGTTAATTTTCGCCCCCTTCAACATCGACGAGTGTCGATAAAAGAAAATGAAAGAAAGAAATAATACGTGTCAAGTATGTTTTCGAAAACTACATTTATGCCAGATCTTACGAAAATCGATGATTCACACTTCGGTGTGAATGTTCAGGTTTATCTATACAGTATGCAGATAAAGAACGACGATAATCTTCGAACCGGAAGTGGCACGGTTGAAAAGCGTTCTCGAAAATAATACGTACGTGTATTAAAAAAATAATGGACGCTTCGTAGAAACAGACGAGAGCCATCGTGATTGTTATTTAGTAATTAACGACATCGATCAACGAGATTTCGACGATCGATTTTTCTCGCTTTCTGGCGTGTGGATAAAGGGGTGCGTCAACGTCGCAAGAAATCTCTCTCTCTCTCTCTCTCTCTCTCTCTCTCTCTGATATATTTTCCTAACACGGTTAATTGACAGACGAAAAGCTCGTTTGCATGAAGCTGTAGAAAACTGTGTCAATTGTGTCGATGGAACTGATGAAAGGAAAGAGGGTCGTCAGAGTCCATCGATGAAAAGGGTGTTTGGAAATTAGCTCGTTCTCGCCTTTCGAACTTCGAACACTGTGATAATGTCCCTGATTTTCACTTTCCTCTGTTTCTTCTTTCTTTTTTTCTTTTTCCTTTGTTTCGTTTAACAAATAAAAGAATAAAAGAATTTTCTCTTTTTAACTTTGAACGCTGTAATAGTGTCCTTGATTTTCGCTTCTCTCTGTTTCTCTGTTCTTTTCTTTTTTTTTTTCGTTTAATTTATTCGAACAAAAGAATTTTCCCTTTTCAACTTCGAGACTACGCTGTAATTGTGTCTCTGATTTTCACTTTCCTTTGTTTCTTGTTTTTTTTTCTCTTTTTTTTTCTTTATTCGAGTGAAAGAATTTTCTGTTTCCAACTTCGAACATTGTAATTGTGTCCTTGATTCTCGCTTCTCTCTTTTTTTTTTTGTTCAATTTATTCGAACAAAAGGAAATCCACAACAGAGTTTAATGAAGTTCGTAAAGTTCGTTTAAAAAATTGAAATAGCTTAAACTTACTCGAGCAGGTGTTGACGTTTCCCGCAAGAGCGAAAAAAGTTTTTTAGAGAAGTTTCATGGAATTCGAATAAAATTCAATTGCTCGGTCAATTGCTTGATAAGTTAACGCTAGAACTACCGACGACCGAAGCATAAAATTTCCATCAAGGACATTAAAGTGAAAAAAGTAGAAAAACTTTATGACACAATTGTACAAGCTTTTTATTTATACATTTTACGAAAAATCATTTAAATCTCTCTCTCTCTCTCATGTCCACAGAATTTCTAACAAAGATTATAAATCGGTCATTTGGACCATTTTGATAGTTCTAGCATTGATACAATAGTTTCGTAGAAAAGTTAAAAAATTATTCGCTCGATAATCTCACATTTTTCATTGTGTATTGCCTTTTTATATTCGTAGCTTCTCTACAAGTTTCTTCCCCTTTCTTTTCCAGTTGACGTTGGGTTCCAAATCACAAATAAAAAATACAGAAAGAAAGAAAAACTAGAATTAGTTAACTCGATAATTTCACATTTTTCCCAATATACATTATATATTGCCATTTATATTTATAGCTTCTCTACGAGTTTCTTCCCCTTTTTTTTCCAGTTGTCGTAGGATTCCAAATCACAAATAAAAAGAAAGAAGAAAAAAAGTGAAATTAGTTAATTCGATAATCTCACATTTTTCCAATATACGTTTTCATATCACATTATATATTGCCATTTATATTTATAGCTTCCCTACGAGTCTTCCCTTTTTTTCCAGTCGTCGCAGGATTCCAAATCACAAATAAAAAATACAGAAAGAAAGAAAAAGTAAAATTAATTAACTCGATAATGTCACATTTTCCCAATATACATTTTTCATTACATATTGCCATTTATATTTATAGCTTCTCTACGAGTTTCTTCCCTTTTTTTTCAGTTGTCGTTGGGTTCCAAATCACAAATAAAAAATACAGAAAGAAAGAAAAACTAGAATTAGTTAACTCGATAATTTCACATTTTTCCCAATATACATTATATATTGCCATTTATATTTATAACTTCTCTACGAGTTTCTTCCCCTTTTTTTTCCAGTTGTCGTAGGATTCCAAATCACAAATAAAAAGAAAGAAGAAAAAAAGTGAAATTAGTTAATTCGATAATCTCACATTTTTCCAATATACATTTTCATATCACATTATATATTGCCATTTATATTTATAGCTTCCCTACGAGTCTTCCCTTTTTTTCCAGTCGTCGCAGGATTCCAAATCACAAATAAAAAATACAGAAAGAAAGAAAAAGTAAAATTAATTAACTCGATAATGTCACATTTTCCCAATATACATTTTTCATTACATATTGCCATTTATATTTATAGCTTCTCTACGAGTTTCTTCCCTTTTTTTTCAGTTGTCGTTGGGTTCCAAATCACAAATAAAAAATACAGAAAGAAAGAAAAACTAGAATTAGTTAACTCGATAATTTCACATTTTTCCCAATATACATTATATATTGCCATTTATATTTATAGCTTCTCTACGAGTTTCTTCCCCTTTTTTTTCCAGTTGTCGTAGGATTCCAAATCACAAATAAAAAGAAAGAAGAAAAAAAGTGAAATTAGTTAATTCGATAATCTCACATTTTTCCAATATACATTTTCATATCACATTATATATTGCCATTTATATTTATAGCTTCCCTACGAGTCTTCCCTTTTTTTCCAGTCGTCGCAGGATTCCAAATCACAAATAAAAAATACAGAAAGAAAGAAAAAGTGAAATTAATTAACTCGATAATCTCACATTTTCCCAATATACATTTTTCATTACATATTGCCATTTATATTTATAGCTTCTCTACGAGTTTCTTCCCTTTTTTTTCAGTTGTCGTTGGGTTCCAAATCACAAATAAAAAATACAGAAAGAAAGAAAAACTAGAATTAGTTAACTCGATAATTTCACATTTTTCCCAATATACATTATATATTGCCATTTATATTTATAGCTGCTCTACGAGTTTCTTCCCCTTTTTTCCAGTTGTCGTCGAATTCCAAATGCCAGAAATAAAAAAAAAGAAAAAAGAGAAAGGAAAAAAGGTGAAATTAATTAAGCGACAGCTACGCGAGAGTAATCGCAACGACGAGACATCGGGTCTCTGCCGTCGATGGTGTATATCGATGTCACGAAATTCGTTATCGCGGCAGAATTCTCTCGATACCTGGCTCGTAGCCTGTTCGATCGAGGCGCGATTACGAGCAGAGATATCGAGATAACAATCGTACCAAAACCAGTGACCGCACATCACCAGTGATCGTGATGGATATAAATTTATCGAAACACCAATTTCGGCCAGCGACGATTCCAAAAATTCGTTCGTCGAGGAAAAGGTCTCCGGGGGGACCGAGTCAGTCGTGAGACGAGAAACAATATTCAACCAATAGAGAGAGAGAGAGAGAGAGAGAGAGAGAGAGAACAAACGATCGCGTTTCTTCCTCGCTGTCTTCTCACTGTCAGGATCAACAAATCCTCCCGTCGTAGACGCGGAACAAATGCACGCGAATTGTTTGACCGCGTGTACGATCGAGCCGGGCTATTTATAGCGATCGATAGGTAGATCGAATGGAGATCGATGGGATCGCTGGCAGCTCTTCAGTGGAAGTGGAAGACGACATGTGCCGTGCGAATCGAGCAACGTATATAATAGCCAGCGGCTAGCCTCTCGCGAAACGAGGAACGAATGAACATTTGCGAGAAACATTTTCGTGAAACGAAGAAGGAATTCCTCCGCGAGGGCACGCGAGCCCGACGCCAGGCAATTGCCTGAAATATTTAATCGGCGTGCACGTTGTTAGCCTAGATACGTAGGCTGTTTCCTCGAGGGGGTCGTTCCATCCCTCTCTCTCTCTCTCTCTCTCTCTCTCTCTCTCTGTCTATCCGCTCGTTTCTTCTCGCTTCTTAGGAGAAACGCGGCCGGATATTAATCCCAACTCTCTCTTTCTCTCTCTCTCTCTCTCTCTAAGCCGTTTTGATAATTACACGTTTTCAGAGGGGGTGAACCGAATACGCCTGAACTCTCTTCAGCATCTTCGTTTCTTCGTTTCGGAAGTAGAAAACGCTGAACGAAAGCTTCGAGGAAACTTCGAGCTTCTTCTTGTTTGCGCCATGTTTGTTTTTCAAAACTGTGACTCGCGAGCGTGTGTTTTCGCGAGTGGCTGTTCTCTTGTCTTCGAGAGAAAAATCTCTCTCTCTCTCTCTCGTGGAATTGCACGTACGTGTGCGTGTGTATGTAGACGCGGTCGTAAAATTGGCACAGAGAGAATGAGAGAGGAAAAAGTAAGGAATATTTTCACGTATTTCTCTACGCAGCCTTAGGTGCGTTGCGTTAGTATCAACGAATCTGCCCGCAATTTACGATTATGCTCGCGCGACCAGGCGTCCGGTTACGACTATTTAAATCCCGGACGCTTCGTCTTCCCTGCGTGAAGTCGAAGAGAAAGAGAGAGAGATCGGCTCAGAGCCAGCCAGAAGGTTTCTTTACAAATGGTTTCGGAGATAGGGGTTTTTTTTCAAGGATAGGGGGAGACGGGTCCAAGGGGGCAGGGGACACGTAAGTTCGTCCACTTTGCTCGTTGGGGACGAGGCGCGCGGAGTAGCAGTAGCCAGCAACTGCAGCAGCCTTTTACCCGGGGCTCTCCAAGTGCAATCTCGTATTCATGAATTCCTTGTACGTAGCCCCCCCTCTGACCCACCCCCTCCTCCTCCGCCGCCCTCTTCTTTCTCCGCCCGCGCTCCTTCTCTCCTTTCCCGCCTCTCTGCCGCCTGCCTCTTTCGCTCTTTCTCTCTCTGCTTCCGCCTCTCTAACAATCCCATACCGAGGTCCCGCTCTCCCCTGGGCCGCAGGGACTAAGAAAATCGTTCGACGCTCTTGCCACAGACCGAGAGAGAGAGAGAGAGAGAGACCAGCTTGGAGATCGTTTTCCCGCTCGAAAGTCGCACCCGACGACGAATTCACGGTTGGGTTTGGGAGGGCCTTGTTCCAAGGGGCTTCTCCCTTCTTCCGCGGAATTGAATAAAGAAATTGAAAGAAGAGAATGGACACGGTCGACGATTTTTAAATACCAGCAACGAGACGATATACCTAGGTGGCAAAAGTTTATACGGTTTCTAACGAAACTGGCTGGCTTCGAGAGAGAAACGTGCGCGTAGAGGGCGTTCTATCCGCGTTGAGTCCCAATCTCAGAAATCTTAGGTAGGGCAAGTACTACGTATAAAAATACGTGTAATACGTATAAAAATATATATAATGATATATTCACCAAATACAATATGCACGATATAAATTATACTATGTGAAAATACGAAAATTGTAAATCGGTACAGTATAACTTACGATATAGATTATATAATATGTAATGTAAATTGCATTTGGAACACAAAAAATATAAAACGTACAATATAGACAATATTATACAATAAAGAATGTCGATATATTAATCTGTTGCATGTTTTATATTATATGTTCGCCAAAAATTAATTTTTGCCTTTTTTCCAATAAATGGACTATATATATATATATCTTATCTTAAAATGTAGATATATATATAATGTAGATATATATATATATATTATGTATATATATATATAAAATGTAGATATATATATATCTTATCTTAAAATGTAGATATATATATAATGTAGATATATATATATTATGTATATATATAAAATGTAGATATATATATATACTTAACTTAATGTATATATATATCTTATTAATGTATATATATATATATATCTATTAAATGTAGATATATATATATATATATCTATTAATGTAGATATATATATATATATATATATTATGTATATATATATAAAATGTAGATATATATATATATTATCTTAAAATGTAGATATAATATATATATATATTACGTATATATATATATATACTAATACGTAGATATATATATATATTATGTATATATGTAATGTAGATATATATATAAATGTGTATGTTATATATATATATATATATATATATATATCTTAAAATGTAGATTACTAACTTCATTTTAAATGCAAATTCATCGTGTTATGCAAATATCTGATTCTTTAAGATTGTTTTAGAAAAAAAAAAAAAGAAAAATGCACGATTTCGCTAACAAACGACATCGACTTCAAAATGGAAAGACAGAAAGGAACACTTTCGTTATACTTCGCCGTACTACCTCCGAAAAGGAAAAAAGAAAACGCAAGCTCGTAAAAAATTATCTCACGTGTACGGCGGAGAGACCTGCAACCTACTGCAGTGTCAGAATCGGTTTGTTAAATTTCACTGCTGACGAGGATCTGTTCTTGGAACTATTTTTTCTTTTTTTTCTTTTTTTTTTTTTTTGCCGAAAGAGATAAGAACTTTTTTGAAATTGCCTGCAAGATGGCAGAAGGCGATCGAACAAAGAATGGTCAATATATTTCTGAACGCAGTTACTTTTCGACCAAGCTAATATATGTATACATATTGTATTATCGTATTATTATAATATATATTGCACATGTATATGTACATTGTATATATGTACATTGTACAAGGTGGAAAGAAAAGTTTGTTCGTTGCTGTCACAGATAAATTCCACACCATCGATTTGATGGGAATACGTGTAAAGAACCTTCCGCGAAATTGATCTTGACCTTGGACTTCAAGGTCAAAAATTTTCTTGCACTGTATATTTTATTCGCATCACTTTCCCAAGGAACCCGTAGCTCGCAACAAAAATGGCAAAAAATATTTTCTTAATCATTTGACGCTGCGGACGCGTAGGTTCTAACAGCGACTTTATGGTTCTTGATTGTGCGTGAATGTAATATATGTTTGCATTTCGAATAATAATGTCAACAGTTTTAGTTTTAGACTGACGCTACAACTGTGATAAATTAAATGTTAGTTGAAACCTAATACGAAAAATTACGCGTGATAGACATCCAGAAAGCCATAAAGTCGCTGTTAGAACTCGCGCGTCGAACGATTTAAAAACATACATCCACGATAAGTGCTGAACGTTGAAACGAAGTTAGTGTGCCCCGAGAGGATTTTTTGAACGAGAGTGCTTTCGAACGTCGATCAGTGGTTCTATAACAAAAATTCTTATCGAACGAAAGTGAGTTTCGTCCCCGGTGAGAGCCACTGTCGCCGGTGTTCGACGTTTATCTCGACACGCTGGTGACCGTAAACGTCTATACCGTTCAGGACTCGCGACCATAACAATAATTCCGCTGTTTAACCCCATCGAGGGTTCCTCCGTCCCTTTTATTTCCACCGGTCTCTCCTTTCCTCTCGGTGTCTTGTGTGAACCTTTGGCCAATCTTCACGCGAAAACGGAACCGCTGCACTGTGCTGCTGCTTTTTATTAGCTTCGTCAATTATCACAAAGGCAGAAAACCTCTACGAGGAGATCTCTAACAGATCGGGTGTTCTTCGTCGTTGCGGTCGGCAACTCGCGCATATCGATAAGTTCGATCGCGAGATCGCTCTAACCTTCCAAGCCTAAGCGACAAGCCTAGCACTCGAACTGTCTTTTGATGGAGAAAATTTTTTCCTTACTGTTACGATGAGTGTGAGTTGTTGTTTGTTCTGTTGTTATAGATAACGCTACGTGTCTGCCATTACAGCAATGTAATTTAGCTATAAATATTAACACCCTGATTTATAAAGGAAACATACATGCTAATTTTTTTATAAATGCCCAAACATGTTTTATTTGAAAAACTAGCAAGAATACAAATTTTATTTAAATTATATATATATATATATTTCTATATATATATATTTCTATATATATATAAATTACATATATATAATTATATATATATATATTTCTACATATATATAAATTATATATATATATATTTCACAATATAATTGCAGAAATAAAAATTTCGTATAAAATTAAATATAATATTGATATATATATATATATATGAGATATATAATATATAATAAATAATTCATATATATGATATATAATATAAAATAAATAATTCATATATATGATATATAATATAAAATAAATAATTTATATATAGTCGATATATATACATATAATGTTACGATATATATCGTAATATATTTTATATATATATATCGACTATATATAAATTATTTATTTTATATTATATATCATATATATAAATATTTATTATACATATATATCATATATATGAATTATTTATATATGATATATCATATATATGAATTATTTATTATATATTATATATCATATATATATGAATTACTTATTATATATTATATATCATATATATATAAATTATTTATTATATATTATATATTGTATATCATATATATCATATATATTACATAGTACGAATTACATCGAATATTATAATATATATGTAACGTATCGACTATATATATTACACATTACATATTTTATATATATTATAATACTCGATGTAATTATCCGACGTATAATGTATATATATATATATATATATATCGATATAATTTGTGTGTGTGGACTTAGCTTCACAAGATATCTCACAAGATACTCGAGCAAAGATGCTAGGCTCGAGCGTTGATCCACCGATTCTTCAACTCGTCTGTCGTTGTTCGACAGATGCGACAAAGCTTAACTGGTTTGCTCCGGGAGTATGCCGGTGCGAAGAGTGGAGCAGACTGGTTCTTAATTACTCGAGATTAGATAACGTGCCCGCGAACCGGACACCGAGCCAGCAGCCCGGTGTGGCAACGAAAAAGGAATTCGATAAATTGCATCGCCCTGCGGAAAGGTCCACGTGGCAAACACGAAGTGGTGGCTCGTCGTGCAAAATTAATTAACCGACTCTTTGATCTCGGTGTCTGCCACTGTCCGCGGGAGATTTTTTTTTTTCTTCGTTCGGCTTCCTCGTTCGTTCAGCGACCGAGGGAGTGGCTGCTGCCTCTCCCGGGGAGAGAGAATCATCTCCTCGTCCGGTTTTTTCACCCGCAGTTCGCGAACCGCCGTTTGCGCGGATTTGCCCGCAAGAAACGAGTCGCGTGACACGTGAAATCGATACTATTAATTAGCAGAGTCTATGAAAGTCGCCGTTGGAAAAAGTAAGAATGGGGAATGGGTTTTTCTCATCGAGGTCGCGGGTCTCGTTTTAATCGGCGAGAAAATGAGATCTCCCTGAGTTCAGCTCGCTGTCTCTGAATTGTCGACGTCCAGCGACGACTGTAAACCCGTTCCACGTCATTTCTTTTCTCTTCTTTCGAATGTTCTCGAAAAAAAAGACCAGAGGCTATTAAAAACTCGAACCTTTTCTTTTTTCACTATTTTCTTTCACGACCATTTCGACGTCGAGTCGCGATTCAGATCGCGTCACTGTCCTGGTGACATTTCACCCGGACGACAGTTTTCGTTCGACGAGCCGAGTAGAGAAAGGTTGGCGCGAAAAACACGGCGAAAAGCGTGGTAACCGACTAGAAGAAACTAGCGTCCTGGAGAGGAAGAAGGTGGTTTTCGTGCGGCCAGCCGCCCGGAAAAAAGGCTCGAGTGGCACTCTTTTATAAAAGCCCACTCGCCGATTTAGTGACACGCGGCATCTCGAGCACGCGGCCATGTTTTTTTCTTTCCTTTTTCTTTTTTTGCGCATCTTCGACCCATTTCAACATCCACTCGACTGGGCATGAATTTGTGTTTACTCTATCGTTCTCCTCTCTAAAGGCCCCCATAGACGTTGAAACGTGCTGCGATGCATGCATCACTGATACAAGCACTACTAAGAAGCAAGAAATCACTGATGGAGGAATAGACTTCTAGCGTTAGTTGGAAAGAAAGTCCGTGATAATAAACCTAACGTTGCTATCACTAATATTGAAGCTGGAAGACATTTAAAACACTTGTTTCAACTTTGGCGTCACACGAAGAACTGAAGAATCGGTAGAGTGGAGGCAAGCTGATTCTGAAACGTCATCTGATGTTTCGTGAAACTAGGAGTTGATGCATGTTTCAACGCCTAGGTTTCACGAAACATCGCAGCATGATTCAACGTCTATGGGGGCCTTTAGTGAGCAAGATCCCCAGTGACACTTAACCAGGGAATAAACAGACAGACGAGGATAGCGAAATTCGAAACGGACTTTCTTTGTCCAACTAATGCTAGAAGTCTATTCCTCCATAAAGACCCCCATAGACGTTGAAACAGCTACGATGCATGCATCACTGATACAAGCACTACTAAGAAGCAAAAAATCACTGATGGGGGAATAGACTTCTAGCGTTAGTTGGACAAAGAAAGTCCGTGATAATAAACCTAACGTTGCTATCACTGATATTGGAGCTGAAAGACGTTTCCGACATTTTAAAACACTTGTTTCAACTTTGGCGTTTACACGAAGAACTGAAGAATCGGTAGAGCGGAGGCAAGCTGATTCTGAAACATCATCTGATGTTTCATGAAACCTAGGAGTTGATGCATGCATCGCAGCATGTTTCAACGTCTACGGGGGCCTTTAAGGAGTGAAGCATTAAGGCCCCCATAGACGTTGAAACAGCTATGATGCATGCATCACTGATACAGGCACTATTGAGAAGCAAGGAATCACTGATGCAGGAATAGACTTCTAGCGTTAGTTGGACAAAGAAAGTCCGTGATAATAAACCTAACATTATTATCGCTGATATTGGAGCTGGAAGACGATCCGACATTTTAAAACACTTGTTTCAACTTTTGCGTTTCGTCTTTCAACGAAGAACTGAAGGATCGGTAGAGCGGAGGCAAGCTGATTCTGAAACGTCATCTGATGTTTCATGAAACCTAGGATTTGATGCATGCATCGCAGCATGTTTCAACGTCTATGGGGACCTTAATATTCCCGTTGTCGTGTTGGGAGAATCCAATAACAAGCGATTTCCTTCGTCGTCGACAAACGTCGTCGACAACGAATCCGTTTCCGCCGTTTGCGTCGAAAATCCGCTGACAAAATCGTTTCAAATCGACTGGCAATATCCGGCAATTTGGAGACACTCGCGTTTCGAGTCTCGCGAGTGTCGCTGTAATTTCCACGTTCGATTAACGATTCGAGGCGTGTTCTGGGAATTGCCGGCGACGACGCAAAATCCGAGCTAACCTGGCTTGATTGAAATCGACGACGAGGAGGGCGCGCTCTTCATTTCCGGGGCAAAATCTTCTGAAATTTCCTCCTGGTCATTTCGGGCGGCAGCAGGTCGCTCGATTCGATAGAACAGCCCGTATTTTTAGATCAGCGCGTGACACGCGTCGTCTCAGGCCAAGCTCGCTTGACATTTGCCGATCGCCGATTTAACATTCGAACGCAATCGGCCCTGGCCAAAAAAGCGACGACGAAAAGAATTTTCGAACCGTGTAAAACTGATTGGCGAGACTCGTCGTGTAAACGTGGAAATTAACACTTTCATGCATTCGTCTGCATGAAGGTGTTAATTTTCGAAAATATCCATAGTTTTTGATCCTGATTGAATGCCGATAAATTCAAACGAATCGTCTTCGATAAATAATGTCTGCGAAATCTTCCGCCTTTCACTAGAATAAAATAAAATGAGAAATTTTTGAAGTTTGTTGGACGAATTAAATTTGCGATATTTTGATCGTTTCTCGTCGAGAAATTTAATTTTGTTACTATAGATGTTGTCGATAGATAAATTATAAATATATCAAAATGTACTATGAAGTGAAAAATTTTGAAAGTTCGTTGGATGAATTAAGTATATGATATTTTAGTTTCATATTTTCCGATCGATGATAACTTTGTGTTGCGAAAAGGTTCTTGTCTCTTTCGACGGTAAACAGTTTCGACGTCCTCGTCAATAGTGAAATTTGGCAGATAATAATTTAATAGATACTAACACTGGCGGATTAATTTCCCTATGAGCTTGCACAGCTTTGTCTTCTTTTTCTTTTTTTTTCTTTTCAGAAGGCAGCACAGCTCGAAATATCACTTATATGATTTCCCGCTTTTGAAATCGTCAACGAGATCGTTCATTTTCTTTCTCTAAGCTCGAGCCAATCAGATTGCACGATAAATTTGCGATTTAAATCGAGGTTAGTTATTGCAGTTTCAGATACGCGTGCAGGTCCATTCGTTCGAGAAAGACTTGGCAGAGTTGGTTAATTTTTGTCCAACCCGAAAATGAAAAATCCCTTTCGAGAAACAGAGATCCAAAGAGAACGTAGATCGACGGCCGTGCAGAGATCGAGCGATCGATGGACAGCTATCGGGCGCGACGATCGTTTCCCGGAATTGATTGGCAATTACCGACGGTGCGCTTTATTCTTCGATCCAGAAAATTGCGTTAATCGACGGAGAACTCGATTCGCGACGAGGTGGAACCAGGAGTCCTCGCTCGCCCGCCACGAAAATTCAATATTACCCCCTAATCAGACTTTAAATTGCGCGTTCGCCAAAGTAGAGGAGCACACGCTTTTTCGGTATATATATATATATGTCATCTGACGATCGTCTCGTCTCCAGATTTCCACGAATTTCCCTTCATCGAGCCCTGCCACGCGAGACGATTAACACGAGCCAATTCGTGAGTCAGATGAGACTCAAAGTGAAAAAAAAAAAAAAAAAAGTAGTGACTTCCTTTGACTCGCAGCCACGGCCACGACTTTGACTTCCGAATGGAACTGAGAAGAAAGAAGCAAGCGTGGTTAATCGTTCGTGGCGAATTGACGGGGAACGATAAGTGAAAAGAAGAAGAACGTCTCAATTCAGCAAGGTTACTTCGCACCTTACTTACCACGATCTCTCGACCGGTGGTTTTTTTGCGCGATTAAGGAAATCAGTGCTCTCGTTCTCTCTCTCTCTCTCTCTCTTTTTTTCTTCTTTCTTTTTCTTTTTTTTCCTAAGCGGCTCGCTGGAAAAGGAGGACGAAGGAGGAGGAGTAAACGGGATCGGCCACGAGTATCGAAAACCGGACGACAAAGGCGGAACCAGTTTCTAATAACCTGTCTCGGAGCAGGGAAAAACCGGAGACCAGCTTGAGAACCGATACACAGAGCCTAAACGATCCTCGATCGGCACCGTCGATCATCGATCTTCCTGAAGAGAATGGAGAACTTCCCTTTTCCTTAACGCTAAACGCTCTGGTCTTTAATTCCACGTCCTTTGATTCCCAGTTTTTTGGAAAATGGAAGATATCGGACTAAAGGGAAAGTGATTATCCCTCGAACAGTTTTTAGAATGATTGTCCGTGGCTAAAAGACTCGACAAATTCCGAGAATCAAGGTGATTGTTTTTGCTTTTTTTTAATTACCGCTGGAGATGTGTTGTTTCTTCTTCTTCTTTTTTTTTATTTTTTTTTTTTTTTGGATAAGTTTTAATCGACTCGTCGATCAATATCGTTGATACAAACTGTGTCGTTGCCTACGAGAGGATGAGATTAAAAAATTCCAACGATGCAACACGTGCTCGTCCCGTAATTATTACGAAGGAAATGACGTGCACGAGCACGGTCACCTGACGTCTGCTGTTAGATCAATCACTGCGCGTCAATTAGGCTCAAGATTCAACAATGTACAAATATCAGAATTATAATTCACGTCGTATTAACTCTTTGCCCTCGAAAATATTTTTTTGCGTCGCCTACCAGCAATTTATTTGTTAAAGTAGTGAGCGAAAATAATCATCCTGTTTTAATAGCACTTAGCGTGAAATTTTGTCCAATATATGACCAAGTAGGTATGTCACGCAGCAGTCAACGAAGATAATTTCAATAATCTGGTGAAAAATCTCCTTCGCCATTTTACAAACATTCGTTTAGAAGCAACGAGAAGTTTAGTTTACGTGAATTATTCTCTCGAATTATTCTCTCTGTCTCTGTCTTCAAGAATTTCTTCTTTCGAAATATTCATTATTCCTCTTGCGTCGTTATATTGTCATATCAATACAACCTACCTACGTAGGTTTCCACGTTCGTTACAATTATCAGCAACTGTAAGAAATTATTTCAGAAATTTTCAGCTGCTGGCTAAATTTCACCCTTTGCACTCCAAACTATTTCTCGATTATTTTTCCTTTTTTAAAGATAATCGAGCGTGAGTGAAATCACACACTGAAACAAAGGAGTGCAAAAGGTTAAGTAATTAACCCTAGGTTAACACTAGAACTACCGACAGTTAAGACGAAGTTATTTCTACCAAAATTATTTTGATGTCTAATAAATAAAAATAAAATAAAATTCATTATATTATTTCTTCAGATATCACTGTAAAAGTCATTGCATCGTTGCGGGGAAAAAATTGTAACATGAAATAGAAATTTTAAAATAAAATTGTATAAACCAGTCATTTTGACTGGTGTGGTGGTTCTAGTATCCTCTCTAAAGAGGTTAACACTATTTCTACCGACAATTATACGTATACCTATTCCTACCGCGACCGGTCAAACGACCGTCTTTAGCACAACTTGTATTTTTTAATATAGAATGATAGATAAAAGCCAATTTGACAAGTATAGAAATATAGTTTCTTTTATTCGGAAGTATACATTGTACATTTTATTCGTTTTCATCGCATTTTTTATTTATTTCACAGTCATAATAGATAAGACGGTGTAAGAAAATCCGAGGTTCTGGAGCTCCGAGCTTCGGATACCAATCAGGCAAACAAGCACCGCGAGGCCGATAGGCCAGCGAGAACTGTAAACACTTGGAAGTGCCTAATCAGTAAATCAGTCCCTGGATCAGGCACTTTTTCGGCTAAAATCATGCCACAACTGCATTGCCTTTCGTTTGTAACGACTTTAAGGCCCCCATAGACGTTGAAACATGCTGCGATGCATGCATCAACTCCTAGGTTTCATGAAACACATCAGATGACGTTTCAGAATCAGCTTGCCTCCACTCTACCGATTCTTCAGTTCTTCGTGTGACGCCAAAGTTGAAACAAGTGTTTTAAATGTCTTCCAGCTTCAATATCAGTGATAGTAACGTTAGGTTTATTATCACGGACTTTCTTTGTCCAACTAACGCTAGAAGTCTATTCCCCCATCAGTGATTTCTTGCTTCTTAGTAGTGCTTGTATCAGTGATGCATGCATCGTAGCTGTTTCAACGTCTATGGGGGCCTTTATGGAGGAATAGACTTCTAGCATTAGTTGGACAAAGAAAGTCCGTTTCGGATTTCGCTACCCTCGTCTGTCTGTTTATTCCCTGGTTAAGTGTCACTCTGGATCTTGCTCACTAAAGGCCCCCATAGACGTTGAAACATGCTGCGATGTTTCGTGAAACCTAGGCGTTGAAACATGCATCAACTCCTAGGTCTCACGAAACATCAGATGACGTTTCAGAATCAGCTTGCCTCCACTCTACCGATTCTTCAGTTCTTCGTGTGACGCCAAAGTTGAAACAAGTGTTTTAAAATGTCGGATCGTCTTCCAGCTCCAATATCAGTGATAGCAACGTTAGGTTTATTATCATGGACTTTCTTTGTCCAACTAATGCTAGAAGTCTATTCCTCCATCAGTGATTCCTTGCTTCTCAATAGTGCTTGTATCAGTGATGCATGCATCGTAGCTGTTTCAACGTCTATGGGGGTCTTTATGGAGGAATAGACTTCTAGTCCGTTCGGATTTCGCTACCCTCGTCTGTATTTATTCCCTGGTTAAGTGTCACTCGGGATCTTGCTCACTAAAGGCCCCCATTGACGTTGAAACATCAGATGATGTTTCAGAATCATCTTGCCTCCACTCTACCGATTCTTCAATTCTTCGTGTGACGCCAAAGTTGAAACAAGTGTTTCAAAATGTCGGATCGTCTTTCAGCTCCAATATTAGCGATAGTAATGTTAGGTTTATTATCACGGACTTTCTTTGTCCAACTAATGCTAGAAGTGTATTCCTGCATCAGTGATTCCTTGCTTCTCAGTGGTGCTTGCATCAGTGATAACGTCTATAGTTTTGGAATTGAGTCCTTGAGAGAATACTATTTACAAAAAGATGTAAATCGTTTTACCGGTCAAACGACCGGTCGTGGGTAGGTAAAGACAGACTACAAATTTCTCTCAACAAATAAACAATAAAAAAAAAAAGAAGTGAATATTGAAAAATGCATTACACTTATATTTGAGGAAAAGTCGTGAAGCTTAAAGTCGGTTTAATTACCTTGTATGTATAGGAAATATCTAATCGAAATTTTAAAAAACGGTCGTGTTTGGAATAGTGTTAATACACCTAACTGTATAAACGAGAGTGTGCGCGTCGTGAAACGTTCGGTTTCGTTTCGCTCGCCGCAGGTTTCACGCGAATTCCTCCGCAGTGCGATCGGCGTTTGATCGGCGGAAGAAGCGGGGCGAATGCGTAAACCGGAACGAGAGTGGCGAAGGAGAGACCAGAAAGAGAGAGAGAGAGAGAGACTCGAAGGGAGGAAGAAAAGTAAAGCGGCGGAGCGGGTGGCCGGCGGCCGTTCCCGAAGCCGGATTACACCGGTGCCGCGGAAACCCATAATTCTTGTAATAAGGTCATTATCGTGTGACCCGGGACTGGAAGTTGGCCGGGTCCAAGCCGCCAAGACCAACACACATGAGCCCGGTTATGCGGCGGCTCGCTTGCATAAATACAGATTTCCATTTATACCTCGACGCGCGATCGCGTTCGCGCTCACGCTCTCCTCACGGTTCCCCCCGAGCTCATACTCACGCTCGTGCGCGAGTATCGTACTACACCCCGCGTGCTGCACGCGTATCGTACAAACTCGCGGCTCCATGCCTTCCACAGTGGCGTAACTTTGAATCCGGGTCACTCGGATTCCCTTCGGACTACGCGCGATCCGTGGCCGCTTCGAACTTTTTGTCACCGATTGTCACAGCGAGTCGCAGCGTATTCTCGCGTCTCTCGCGAGCATTAGCTGATCGATTAGGACTGTTCTAAAATACGATCTCGAATGAAATACACGCAGATGGTCGGAGTGGCGTTTTTCGACTTTGTGCATCATGGATGCATCACGGATCGGCTAATCCTATACGTTGGTATTATAAAATTGCAAAATTTCACGATAATATCTCACTCGTTTCCCCCGAGTTTGGTTAACTCAACTGAAATAATTATTCTCTTCGACTGACCGATGGCCAGACAGACACACCAAAGTGTTTCAATCGCTGTTTCTCATGTAGTTTTCGAAAGGATGACACGTGTTGTTATTCCTTTCTCTTTTTATCGAACGTTCGCCGATAGTTGAAGAAGTGAAAACTAACCTCAAAATCGAGGTTGTCCGCTGTGTGATAATATTTTTCAGTATCGAGTATCTGGGAAATTACCGATGACACAAGTCTTCGTGTATTATCGATGAAATTAGTGTTTTTTCACCGACGAATTTAACGCCTGTGTGCCGTGATCGTTCGTTCAAACGAAAAATATCGAGAAAAAAATTTTTTTTATAACTTTCCGACGGTCTGTCCGGGTAAACGTATTCGTTCAAGCACGAATTACGCACAAATCGGAACATGGAACAAATGGGCCTAGGATATATCATTCTCGCTCTCTTTTATTCAATTTGCAAAAGCCAAAAGAATCGCCGAATTCGTTTCCTCCTCGATTCTCGTCGATTTGCTTTCGCCTGTTTTTGCTCGAGATATTCAAGCAGGGACGGTTACGCCACTGCGAGCCGAACAGGGGAACGGTGTATAAACGTCTAGATGCGAGACACAGTTGCGAGAGCGTAGATATACATACACGCGAGAGCGGCCTGGCATACCGTCGACTGTCCATAGCCACCTAAGCAGATTCTGTCCCCAAGGTACACGTACCAGCGGCCGAGGATTCGTAGCGTTCAATTTGCATTCTAAAGTCCTGGCGACGACGCAGAGAAAGAGGAGTGAAAGAGAGAGAGAGAGAGAGAGAGAGAAGCTGCTAGCCACCACGTTCCTCGCGCGCCCCGTTTTTTTTCCACGCTACTTTTCATTCGTCCTCTCTCTCTCTCTCTCTCTCGCTGTTCGTACTTTGTAATCTTCGGTGATCTAATGACAAATCCTCGGTGGACGAAAATAAGGCATAAAGGTGGTTCGTAAGCGTCCCGCAAGATGTGTCTGACGTCTCTGACGTCAATTTTGTACGAATTAACGGACGTTATTAAAACCACGAATACTCTCTTCGAATACAAACCAAAGTGTACAAAAGTGCGCGAATTTGTTTTTCTTTTTTTTTTTGTTTTCTTTCTACGTAAATTCATTCGTATTTCTGAATGTGAGAATGTTCGAAACGGATTTTTTTGAAGAGGGGAGGAAGTGGAGGATAGAATGTGGTGCGAAATTTATTACGAAGGTTCGAATGGTAAAGAAAAAGTACGCAGATTAGTACTACGTACGTTTTTTTCTTATTTCAACGTCGTTCGATCGATCGTGTTCGGCAAATTTGTTTCGTGTTTAACGTGATTAAGCGACAACAACGATCGAAACGTGTGCCACGACGATCGACAACGTACGTACGTAAGCACAACAGAAACCAGAGCGATGACTTACTTATCGACCGGTCTCTGTATTACCTACATTTATTTAGCGCTAAAACCACCGGCGATTGAAACGTAAAATTTCCATCAGAGATGTTAAACTAAAAGAAAAAAAAAAAATAGAAAACTTTACGATACAATGAAATACTCAAGCTTTTATTTATACACGTTTGAATCTTTAAAAATAATTGTTTTACATCTGTAAAATATCCAAGAAAAATTAGAGTCACCAAATTGGTCATTTTGACCATTTTGGCAGTTTTAATATTAAGTGACTATGATCACGATAGCTTTCATATGAGTAGTACAATTACCGACGATTAAAACGTAAAGTTTCCATCAAAGATGTTAAACTAAAAGAAAAAAAAAGAGAATTTTACGTTACAATGAAATACTCAAGCTTTTATTTATGCACATTTGAATCTCTGTAAAACAAACTCTGTTTTATATCTGTAAGATATCCAACAAAATTATATAATTGGTCATTCTAAGTCATTTTTTTTTTACCATTTTGGTAGTTCTAATATCAAATGATTATAGTCACGGTAGCACACATATGAGTAGTACACAGCGAGCGTCAGCCATTAACGTTACAACTACCAGCGATTAAAACGTAAAATTTCCAATTTTAATTTCCGTCAAAGATGTTAATTAAAAAAAAGAAGATAGAAAACTTTACGATACACTGAAATACGCAAGAATTTTATTCATACTCATTACGAAAAATCGTTTGAATCGAACTTGTAAAATTACAAGTTACAAAAATTATAAATTGGTCTTTTTCTTTTTCGACCATTTTGATAGTTCTAGCGTTAATCGCGGCGAATGCTCGTTCGAGCCCGCAGTTACAGACCGGGGAAAAAGGTGAAAAGAAGTTGGTACCGAGGCAAAAAGATCGGTTGTTATGATCCGGCAGACTAGCTCGACGTTTGTTTGCTCAAGAAGATCGGCGTAAAGGCCCCCATAGACGTTGAAACATGCTGCGATGCATGCATCAACTCCTAGGTTTCACGAAACATCAGATGACGTTTCAGAATCAGCTTGCCTCCGCTCTACCGATCCTTCAGTTCTTCGTGAGACGCCAAAGTTGAAACAAGTGTTTTAAAATGTCGGATCGTCTTCCAGCTCCAATATCAGTGATAGCAACGTTAGGTTTATTATCACGGACTTTCTTTGTCCAACTAACGCTAGAAGTATATTCCTGCATCAGTGATTTCTTGCTTCTTAGTAGTGCTTGTATCAGTGATGCATGCATCGCAGCATGTTTGAACGTCTATGGGAGCCTTAAGGATAGTCATAGGGCAGGAACAAAGTGAAGGAAATGACTCGTTCTACGATTTGATACGAATTACACCGCGCGATTTGTAACCAGTTTCTCCGATCGTTTCTCGCTCCTTTTTTTCTCCCGTGTACCAAGAGAAAGAACAGAGATGAGAAATGTGAATAAAATGTGATGCAAACTTTCAGCCAGAGGAAAGGAGAGAGAGAGAGAAAGTCGAGACGCTTCTGTTCACAGAAATTTCGTCGATCGAAAGGCGATGTGTTTTGCTCGCGTGCGATGGTAATAAACTCTCCTTCGAATCAATCGCGTCAGAGGATTACCTGAAAATCGGCAATCGGTTGTTTTCTCGAGGCTCGTGCGCCAGCACGTAGCTTTGAATAAAACATTTCTCCGTTTGCGGTGACGGTGACGCAACCGGTGCTGCAATCGACGAACGAAACGAACGACGCAGATAATTCGCGAACTCGCGTTTTTTTCGCGTTAGCCTTCGAGAACCATTCGAAAATTCAGATTCAAGCCAATTCACAACACAGCTTGTGAGATTTACAACAGATCGAGCATTCTTCTGGCTCGTGTTGTTGCGATTGACGAGGATCGTTCCGTTTTCACAGAGATTCCAGCCGATCGTATCTTATCGAAGCGCGAGCTTAATTTCGGGTGAAGTGTTCGCATTCCGGTGTCAACTTATCGTGACAAATTGTTTTGATCAACCGACACGCGTTTACATCTTGGATGAACAAGATAACACGATCGCTGGAATTTCTGAATCTTTCTGAATCTTTGGAGGCGTGATACCGAGAAGTTTGGAAGTTTATGGCAGTGGTTCGATCGTGGTGTTTTTCTTTTTCAAGGAAATTCTTCGTAAATCGGGAACCAATATTTATCGGAAAAGATACTTTCGGTGTCACTTCTGAGAAGTTTAATCCACTTTTATCAAGAAACGAGACATTCCGCGAGTAAGTCATCAAACATGGAATAATTCGCGATTAAGAATCTTATATTTGTCAGTATATGGAAGTCTTAGAAATCGATTAATATAAACGAGATATCTCAGTAAAAAGTACTCGTACCATGCAAATATCCTTTAATATCGAAACTATCGATCGATGGAGCAGTTTAATTATTATTTCGAATAATTTAGATAGTAATGTTATTTTGATAATATTTTTGGAACAGTTTAGTTATTATTTCGAATAATGTAGATAGTAATGTTATTTTGATAATATTTTTATCTTAATTAATTATTTTAATTAAAATACTTTAATAGTTTTAGTCGTCGTATTCTAGTAATTGCGTTACAGTGACCATATAATAACGGTGAAACTGTTTTGTTGATGGAAAATTTTGTCAACAAAAGAGGGTATTTTCTTAATCACAGACTGTTCTTAATCAAAAAATAACTTACTCTCATTGAGCTCTTCACGTAATTCATATTCCAATGATTCAAATACTTTGAAAGAAATTATACTCTAATTTAAATAAATTGTATTCCAATAATTAAAGTACTATAAAATAAATTATATTCTAATAATTGTATTCTAACAATTGTAAATACATACATATAACAATGATTAAATCAATAATGATTTAGTTCCATCGATTGAAAATCAAAGAAAAAAAAGAAGAAGATATTTTCGGAGCACAGATTGTTCTTGATCAAAAAATAATTTACTTTCTTCGCGTAATAGTTTGTAATAGTTTCATATTCCAATAATAAAATACTTTGAAAGAAATTATACTCTAATTTAAATAAATTGTATTCCAACAATTAAAATACTATAAAAAATAAATTATATTCTAATAATTATTGTTGTATTCTAACAATTGTAAATACATACATATAACAATGATTAAATCAATAATGATTTAGTTCCATCGATTGAAAATCAAAGAAAAAAAAGAAGATATTTTCGAAGCACAGATTGTTCTTGATCAAAAAATAATTTACTTTCTTCGCGTAATAGTTTGTAATAGTTTCATATTCCAATAATAAAATACTTTGAAAGAAATTATACTCTAATTTAAATAAATTGTATTCCAACAATTAAAATACTATAAAAAATAAATTATATTCTAATAATTATTGTTGTATTCTAACAATTGTAAATGTATACATATAATAATGATTAAATCAATAATGATTTAGTTCCGTACTGATTAGTAAAGTACTTGTACTGATTAGATTATTACGAATCTGTAAGTCAAAGAAAAAAAAAGAAGATATTTTCGGAGCACATATTGTTCTTAATGAAAAGTACTTATACTGATTAGATTACTATGAATCTGTAATATTACGAAATAGTTCGTTCCGTTATATGTGTTTAGTTAGCAACAACAGAGGACAGCAAACGCTTGAAAAATCGAAGATAAATCACAGCCAACGCACGTGTGCGATTTAAGATGGCGACGCGGATGGCCTTCTCTTTACTTTTTCGACGTGCGTCGACAATTGGATTTTGTACCCCGGCCGTGTTTCCTCCCTCGCCGAGTGCATCGAAGGGTTTATGGCTCGTATTTCCTCTTTAACGCCGGGATCGCTTCGACCAGCGGCCGATTCCACTCGCCTTTGTGCGCTCGTCTCTCTCTCTCTCTCTCTCTCTCTCTCTCTCTCTCTGCCCACGTTCTCCGGAGGACGTTGCATCCTGGCGTCCCCGACGTCCCTTCCGTTACGTTTTCGCTTCGTTCCGATTCCACGTCGCGTTTTATGGAACTCTTGGATTTCGTAACACTCGCCGTGTTTTTCTTTTTTTTCTTTTACTTTTTTTTTTTTTTTTATAGCCGGCGGATCGTTTCGTAACATTGCCGATCCACGTCGATTCTTTCCTCCCCATTTCGCGCAATCGCGCCTGCTTGTGACGTGTTCTCGCTGTTAGGAATTCCTTTCTCGAAATTTCGATGACTCGTAAATATATTTTTGAAATAACAATCAGCACCTCGGTAATCTGGCACTATCAATGGTACGTAGCTCATTCGTTCAGTTCGATGGAATTTGAATGAAACTGTGCAAATAATCGGGGGGGAAACGATGAACCGAAGAGAGCTGATCGTTTGTGAAAATGTTTTGAAAATTTGCCTCTAACTTGTTCAAAGTAAATATCGATGAAATCGAAAAATACTCAAATGGAAAAAGAGAAATGATCGAGGGGAATGAAAATGGTTTATTAGTGTGCGTTAGAAATTTGTCCTGCAATTAGATTTTAATAGGAGCTCACACTTCGAACATTTGGTCCGTTGATAAAACAAAATTTGGGAACGTCTGTCAAAGTAGCTAAAGCAAATGAGAATAATCTCTGAATTGATGATGAAGGCCGGGAGTATATGATACCTAAGCAGATACCTAACCTAACCTAACCTGATCTAACCGTCGAGAGTATATTAGTTTATTTTACCTAAATGTGCCCTATCGTCATCAAAAAATCGAACGATATCCATTTCAACCTAAGTCTGATAAACATAGTCGCGGAATAAGAAACTGTAAATTTAAACATAAGGATAACCTAACCTAACCGGCGAGAATATATTTTAGTTTATTGTACCCAAATCACCCTAAATGTGCCCTATCGTCATCAAAAAATCGAACGATATCCATTTCAACCTAAGTCTGATAAACATAGTCGCGGAATAAGAAACTGTAAATTTAAACATAAGGCTAACCTAACCTAACCGTCGAGAATATATTTTAGTTTATTTTACCTAAATTACCCTAAATTTCCCCTATCGTCATCAAAAAATCGTACGATATCCATTTCAACTTATGTCTGACAGATAAACATAGTCGCGGAATAAGAAACTGTAAATTTAAACATAAGGCTAACCTAACCTAACCGTCGAGAATATATTTTAGTTTATTTTACCTAAATTACCCTAAATTTCCCCTATCGTCATCAAAAAATCGTACGATATCCATTTCAACTTATGTCTGACAGATAAACATAGTCGCGGAATAAGAAACTGTAAATTTAAACATAAGGCTAACCTAACCTAACCGTCGAGAATATATTTTAGTTTATTTTACCTAAATTACCCTAAATTTCCCCTATCGTCATCAAAAAATCGTACGATATCCATTTCAACTTATGTCTGACAGATAAACATAGTCGCGGAATAAGAAATAGTAAAACATAAGACGCGTTATACCTTGAGAAACCAGTAGCCTCTATCGAAATCAAATAACGGAAAATAAAGATCCTGGCAAATAGTGAACAATTGATTTCTCGAAATTAACGAATAAATCGTTCAATTAGAAATAAATCGATCGACCTGACGATGTAATTTTCGGAAATAGATTGCTTCTCTCAGGTAACATTGAAAAGCAATTGAAAGACAAGTGTTGTTTGAGAATTTCAGAACACCCGGATCTGCTCCGAAAACATCATTTCGAGACGTGTGTTACACTTTCGTGAAAGTCGCCAATAAAAAAAGGAAAAACCATTCGCGAGAAATATATTTATTTTAAATATTACGGATCTTCTCGTCGAAAAAAATCGCAGATTAAAAAAAAGAAAAAAACTCGTCCATCGATTTATCGCTCGATGCGTGTTGCTTAGATTCGTTCGTTCGCTGGACCGCGAGCTGGCGTTGGCGGAACATTCTTATGGCGACGAACCAACGAAATCCGCACGCGTTCGTCCTGGCAATTTGTAGGGTGTCGCCGGTGCTAATTAAACGCGCCGTCCGTGCGACGTTCGGATAAAAATATACGCGCATCCTCGAGGGTGACGACCTCCTCCTGCTCCTCCTGCTCCTCCTTCACGGATCTCCGCGCAAGTTGCGCCGGACTGTATGAGTATTCGTGAAAAGAAGCATGGTGAAAGACGGGGTTGACGTTGCTGAGACGAAGTTCGCCAGTTGCAAAAACTCGTTTCGTGGTTCGTTGCGAAGGTTAAAACCGTAACGCCGCGGTTCTATCTGGGCTGTTGCGCGCCACGGACGCACACACGGGCCGCTGACCGAGCTTTAACATCGGCAAGGCCCCTTGCCCAGACCGCAATTACATCCCATAAAGCACGATTGAGACACGGTTCGACCATTATTCTCCCATACAGGGCCGTACAAAAGGCCCTGGCCGTTTAACGCGCTCGTCCCCTCTCCCTCATACGAGCTTCTTGCTTTCGGAATTTATATACCTACGCGAGTGCGTACACGCACTCTTTCTCTCTCTCTCTCTATCTTGAAACCATGGAAAATCGTCCGAGATTCTCTCTCTCTCTCTCTCTCTCGCTCGCTCGCTCGCGTCCAACCATCCAGAATCGCTGTTTCCCTCGTAATTGCGGACGACATTGTCGGCGGTTCGTTGTTCCTCGCTCGGATTGCCCGAGGGAAGTCGAGCTACTCTCATCTTTTTCTTCTTCTTATTCTGATTCTTATTCTTCGAGAGAGAGAAAGAGAGAGAATATTCTCCTCGAATACTCCAACCGTTGGTTTGGTTCTCCAGCGGCGAAATATCCAAGGACGTAGAGACGGAACGAGGCTCTCTCTCTCTCTTTCTCTCTCTCTCTCTGCGCTTGGAAATGCAAATCGGCCCGGCCGGTGGCTCTAGTGGCGTCTGTTTCCCGAATCCGGGGCCAAAGGTGACGCCTGATCCTCTCTCCTCCACGCTCGAGGAGAGAACGGCGGGCAACTTCCAATTCCGGATCGTGCCGGATTTCCCAAATTGGCCGAGGATCCGTCTGCGAACAGCCGTCTGCGAACGAGCCGAGAGACGAAATCGAGACGAGAACGCGAGGGGGTTGAACGAGAGAGAGATGGGACGAAAAAGGGACAGAGCAGCAGTGGTCGGCGAAGTCGACACAGAGAGGGTAAAAAAAGAAAAAAGGAGAAGGAAAAGGAGTAAAACTGGCCGGAGACCGACTTTCACTCCAAAGACGTTGGAGCCCACGATCTTCTGCGTGTATTCCCCGTTGATATTCGCGGCACAGAGAGAGCGAGAGTGAGTGAGCGAGAGGGAGGGAGGGGGGGAGAGGGGAAATGACGCAATCGTTTCATTGAGTAACCGCGCAAGATAAATTACCGCCGCGTACGCTACCT
Source organism: Tetragonula carbonaria (assembly GCA_032399595.1). NCBI lineage: Eukaryota > Metazoa > Arthropoda > Insecta > Hymenoptera > Apidae > Tetragonula > Tetragonula carbonaria. The sequence continues at coordinate 1,778,407 of JAUCRC010000003.1, forward strand.
GGTCCACGCCGATCTTTTGCCGATTTTTCACCGATCTTTTTGCCGATCTTTTGCCGATCTTTTGCCGATCTTTTGCCGATCAGCGAGGACAGGTTGGATAATATTGTCTTCCGACCGGTTCCTTCCACTTTCTTTCGCCCTTTTCGTTTCGTCGTTCGGCAATCCGCTTCCGCGATCGCGCTTAATCGACGATAATCGAGCTTGCCGCGAGTCTACCGATTCTTGAGACACTTTACGAAAGCGCGATCACACCGCGCCGCCAATTAGGGCAGGTACTAATTTTCCGCGGCAGGCGAGTATTTATGTAACAGAATTTGTTAGAATGTAACGACCAAAACTATTGAACAAACGCTACGAGAATACCTTCTTTTTTTTTTTTTTTTTTTTTTTTGTTAACAAAAAGTCTTCCAGTCGATGCAACTGAATTTACATTTAATTTAATTTATTGGTTTAATCGTTGGTTTAATCATCATTGACAGTTATTAGAATGTAAAGGAGAATGTGAATTAGAATTTATAGTAATTAGTATTTTAATTGCTAGATTATAAAACTATTGAAAATATTGCGTAAAATGCTCATAATCCAATCAACGTGAATTACTTTTCATTGAGAACAATTTGTGTATTACGAAAATATTCTTTTTTTTTTTTTTTTTTTTTTTTTATTTTGAGAAAATCTTCAATCAACAAAACAGTTTAGCCATTATTATATGGTCATCGTGCCACTAACGATTATTAGAACATAACAACTAAAAATTATTAAAAACAACTTGCGAGAAGCTCAATTTAATCACTATAAGTTATTTTTGATCAAGAACAATTTCTACTTGTTACGAAAATAACTCCCTTTTTCTCAACAAATCCTTCAGTCAACAGAACTGATTATTAATTCAATCATTATTGTACGTATGTGTTTACAATATATTAGAATATAACAACTAAAAACTACGTAAAAAAATATTGCGCGAAAATGATAGTCCAATCAATGGTAAGTTACTTTTGATTGAGAACAATCTTCATAACCAGTCAACAGAACGGTTCAATCATTCTTATATGTCTCATATATATTTTTTTTTTTTTTTTTTGAACGGCGCCAATGCCGTTCGCGTAATTGCAATTTCGATTGCGAGACCTCCACGATTTCGTTTCTTCGCCGCGGCGTGACTTAATTCACGTCGCACGGATGATAAAGTAGAGCGAACGGAGGAAAGATGGATGGAGGGGAGAGAGCGTGTAGCGAGTGGTTTAAACGAGGGTGGATTTAGCCAGAGCCCACCGGTGGATTTCGAACGATTTATAAAGCGAACTTGGAAAACCACGTGGTTTTCATCCACTTCGTCGAGTCACGAGGAGGAATTTTGAAAAAAAAAAAAAAAAGAAATTGTACAGTTTACAAACAAGATGAATTCGACGCCTTCTTTCATTCTGCATTCGCTTCGTTTCTTCGTTATCGCTCTGAATACAATTACAAATACAAATACGCAATCTTTTGATACGAAGCGAAATCAAAAATTTCATTTCATTCAAGAATTGATTACAGTCTTAGTCTGTGATATAACTTAACGATAAGCGCTCTCGATATATTTAACTAGAAATTATAGGTTATGTTTTGCGACGAGTTAAATTATTGTCACTAGATGGCAGTGTTTATTAAATTTGAAGAAAACGACATTGCCTATGGGTACTCTTAACACACGAATTAAATGAAATTCGATATAACCAAAAGATATGTATTTTTCATTTTTTAACATTTGTGTAAACAATGACAAAGATAACTGTTATACTCTTATACTTGTACTGAGAAATGCCATAAATGCCAGTACTTGTAAAGAAAACTAATAAAAAAATGATGAAAGAACAAATTAATAATTCATAGTCCTTAGGAAACGTATGACGTCTTTCTATGTTAAGGAGTTAATATAAATATGAATATAAATAAAATTTTGTATAATTCTGTAATTAATTTTGTATTCGCGTAATGAACAGTCTTTCTTTCGTATCGCTTCGTATGAAGATAGTCGTCGCTTTTCCAAAATTCCATCGTCGTTAGACGAACGATTAAATACTCGCAATAGTATAAGGTGGCCACTGAAAGACCGAACGATATTAAATAAAAATAACTTTTGCAAACACATGTTTTCCTTTTATTATTTTACTTCGAAATATAATCAATGGGTTTTTTCAGTATTACGCGCGAAGAGCTGAGAAAAAGAAAATAAAAAAGATTGGGAACGAACAAGTTATGACTTTTTTTAAACTCTTCAGCTTTTCAATGGCCACCTATATATATATATATATATATATATATATATATATATATATATATGTTTACAATATACAGCAGTGGGTTAATTAAAACAATTCTGTATGATCTTCCAATGCGAATTGCAACGAGTAAGAATTTGCATCTGACGTCTGCTCGCAGTCGATCGGGGCCCGGGTTCCTGAAGAATCTCCCATCAGAAATGAGAACACAGGGTGAAACCGAACACGAAGATTTAGGCGCGTCGTTAAACGTCCCGGGCAAAATCAACCATTTGCCTTTCTGCTTTCGCGCTTCTTTCGCTTCTTCTTTCTCCCTTTTTTCTCTCTCTCTCTAAATGAAATTGTTTCTTTCTCCGTGGTCGAAGAGAATCTGTCGACCTTCGCGCGTGGATCCGCCATGTTTGCGCAAAACCAAGCAAACCGAAAACTAAGCGAACGTCTGTCTGATCGCGAACACGCGGCTTGGCTGATAATTCACCGCGAGAGACAGAGAGAGAGAAATTGCACGTGCTGGCAAGCTGCCGGCGATTACTCGACGGGAATCCGACTCCGGGGCCCGTTAAATAGCCAAGCGACGAAATCCGCCGAGTCATTTCCTCGAAGCGGTACGACGGGCTTCCAATGATTCTCCAAACAACCGTTTCACGCGTTTCACCCGCGAGAAGCCTTCACCGTGCGCGTTCTTAACCGGGTCACTCGTTAAGTCTCCTCCAATCCGTCTATGCTCTGGTTCTTCTCTGGAGAATTCAATGAAACGAGAGAGAGAGAGAGAGAGAGAGAGATTCAAAGAATCTCCGAAGCAATCGCGAAGATATCACGAGGAACCGTGAGCCAATTGTGACCAAGTAACGGACGAAAACTCGAAGTCCCTGGAAACCGAGGTATTAAAGACAGAGAAAGAGAGAGTCCGCTTTGTCAGGATCAGGCCCGTGTACAGATTGGTACAGAGAGCGTAAAAACCTCGCGATGTAGGGGCATAAGCGTGCTCTCGGAGAGAGATGGATGGCTCGCTTTTGTCCCCTCTGTGGCTCGGCTGTTTTCCTCCCTTTTTCTCCCGGGGGCTGATTCTCAGAGGCCACCGTCTCCCCTCTGTGCGTCACACAGACAGAGGTTTCAAACCCGTGGACCCAGACGGCCGTTCGTGCACCTCGGGTATATCTTTCGTTCGAGGCCTTTAATTTGGCGCACGTGTTCCACTCTTGGCTGTTGTTGCCGTGATTGTCGGGTTGATCACTCTCTTTCTTCTCGCTGTGTAGTCGTCTTCCGACCCCTTCCACCGAGCCGCTGGATTTTTGCGCGGTAAACGGAACACCACGACACGCTGAGGTAATGCAGTCCTCCGCGTCTCGCACCTATTCCGCTCGGCACGCGTTTTTCGCCTTCGTTCGCGTTCGTGGTCGTATCTCGAGTCGCCGGCGGCGACTTTCCCTTCCGTTCGGAACGAAACGTTTCCGAGCAAGCTGTGCAAGAAGCTGGCGAACCTCCTAGCGTTCGAGGGATTCGGCACGCGAGACAACACCGATCGCCCTCGGCTCACTGGGAATCGAAGATTCTCCACAGTTTGTCGATCGTTCACTCTCGACACGATGGGTGGGTTTTCTGTTTTCTTGGTTGGTTGTTTAATTTAATTTAAACGTAAGTTAACGATTCCATCGATGGAATAATGATTCTCAATCGGTTTTTTTCTCGATCGATCGTGAAAACGATTACGCGTTTGTTTTCTACCCTTAGGAAATCGAGACGATTGCCAAAGTCCTCCATCGTGTTCGACGTTTCATTCTACCGTAACAGCGGCGAGTTAAACGGAACCATTTAATTCCGTTTGACCCTCGTTGCCCCGGCCAGAGCACGCACTCTGCTCCAAATCGTTCAACGAGCAGCGTTCGGACGATCGACGTCGCGAGTCTCTCTCGAAACTGGGCCACACACACACACACACACACACTTGCCTTAACCTCTCGACTGTGGTGGCCCTCGTTTTTTTCAAAGTGTGTATCTACTGGAACATTGTGTATCGCTGGAAACACAGAAAATAGCGTGCGCAGCTGCTGTGAAATTCAATTACAAATTCCTATTAATATTATACTTACGAGACTTAAACATTCGCGATTTCCTTGTTAAAACGAAAGAGATCGTCATATTTGGAAAGAGCGAAAGGGAATTGAAAATTGAATTAATATTGAAGAGAAATATCTAGATAAATTCTATCCAGATTCTTTTCGTATGTTAATTTTTCGCAGCGAGCATCTTCAGTTCTCGACGATGTGCTTGGTACACGATCTGTTTTAAAATGTTTTCTGTTTTGAGACAAGTGTAGGCCTCGTCCTCGATTACCGACCAACCCATGTGTTGAAGTTAGTATATCTTCGATTGGATACAGTTCAATGGCTTTTTTTTTTCAACACGCTCCAGCAGGAAGATTGCACGCGTTAATTCCTTTTACATAACAAAAACGACGTCTAAAAAAAATCAAACAGATAACCTTTAAAAAAATGATTTTTCCACAGAAATTGTACACACGTCCAGTTAAGTTGCAACAAGCTGCGCAAGATGGCGTGCACAAGCGATCGTAGCAAGAAAATATTTGAAAATGATGTAAAAAGAACTGTAGAAATCTCGGAATATTGCACAAAATGTCTAAAATTTACAATAAGATTGAGCACAAGCTTGGAACTTATTGAGGAGATTAGGGATAAATTATTGTAGATAACAACAAAGAACATTAGTATGATCGAAGAGAGGGATGAAATTGAATAATACAGGACTCTAATAACTTTAGACGAATTTTTTATAATGTTCAAAATTCTAATTGTCAAGATCATTGAAAATTCGTAGATAACTCATATGATCATAAAGTTGTTTACAAGAAGGATAAGAAAGAATGAAATGTACAAAACAGCAATATTGAAACTTATTGACTCGTTGATCAGATAATAAGGGTTAAAGTTATTTTGTTGTAAGTTAAAAAATTACTTGATATGCTACTCACCCTGATATGTTAATTATTTAAAAATTATAATCTAGATAAATTTAATTATCTGAGGAAATAATTATTTATATAAAAATTATAAAACGTTACAAATACGTTTCATTTTCCGCTTCAAGTAACAAATTGTAGTTACTTTCCTCGCGTGACGAGTATACTCGTCGTTACAAAAAAAAAAAAGTAACGGGCTCGGTCGTTGGCAGATTTTCGTTTTTCACGGCGACTGGTCTTTCGCGATTTCGTAGGATTAGTGTTTCGCGCATCATTTACTAAGAACGTACGAATGAATTTAAAAGTAACAGCGGCGAAAGCGAAACTTACAAGCGACGCTTGTACAGGCCCTGGAAAAATTTTCAGGACGGTGTTCGCTGAAAAAATAGACGAATTACAGCGATCGTCGACAATCGTGTGAAAGAACACAGACGAGAGGTATTTCTACGACGTCTCGTTTTATTGATAACTTTAGTCTTTCGTAAAATCGAGTCTTCTAAAAATCGAGATAAAAGATAATTCATTCGGGTTGTGAATTTACACATTTGTAAATAAAAAAAAAAGAAAACGTCATATTTAATTACGTTATTCATAGAAATACCGTGTTTCAATCAATTTTATATACTAAACTTTTCATCAATCTCTGTTTGAAATCGTTACGTTCCTTCATCGATGAACGATTCTTGAGAACAGATCTGGCAACACTGCCGCTATACTTTTTGATTTCAATTCCCATCGCTAGTAGTGCTGCGGTGCGAAACCCGTACGGCTGAATCGGTACGACAGGATGTGACACGAGAATGGTAATAAGGTAACAACGATAACCTGGAAATCGTGACTGAAAGAATACATTGTACGCAATGTCTGTTCATCGTGTGCCCCTCGTCCGTGTGAAAGAGTAAAACGACACCAGGTAAAGAGCGGCGCGTACGCGAAGGAAATCTGCTAGCACGCAGCGCCGCGAGTAGATTGAACGATGCGACGAGGAAATTCTCCGCGAACGAGGGGTGGCGGAAAGGGGGAGGCCTGTGGATTCCTGGCACTGTGCGGCTGTCGTCGGCAAAATCGAGGCGCATTATTTCAGCGGCGGGTGATGCCCGATGCGCGGAGAAGGCACGTGGAACGAGCTGGGTCCTAGAACGACGCGCTCGTCGCGAAAGGAATTCTCCTCTCCGCTCGGCAGATGAGAGATAACCGATCGAGACGTATTTCGTTTGGCAAACGAAAATACGCGGGCGAATTATCCATCGAGAGACGCGGATGGGTAGAGTTGCACGACGATGGAGAACATTCCTCCACCGTCGTTATTAACACTAGAACTACCACAGTCAAAATGACTGGTTTTACAATTTTATTTTAAAACCTCTAGTTCACGTTTACATTTTTCTCCCCCGCAATGATGCAATGACTTTTGCAATGGTAACTGAAGAAATGATATAACGAGTTTTATTTTATTTTTATTTGTTAGAAATTAGAATAATTTTCGTATCGTGGCTACTTATACCAATACCAGTCAAAGTGACAAAATTAGATATAGGTTAGGTTTGGAGTAATTGGTCTTCATCATGCTATTGACGTCTATTGTATATACCATATTGTACCCATATTGTATATACTTTTATTGATACTAAAACTACCACAGTCAAAATGACTGGTTTTACAATTTTATTTTAAAACCTCTAGTTCACGTTTACATTTTTTTCCCCCGGAATGATGCAATGACTTTTGCAGTGGTAACTGAAGAAATGATATAACGAGTTTTATTTTATTTTTATTTGTTAGAAATCAGGATAATTTTCGTATCGTGGCTACTTATACCAATACCAAAGTGACAAAATTAGATATAGGTTAGGTTTGGAGTAATTGGTCTTCATCTTGCTATTGACGTCTATTGTGGACCCATATTATATATACTTTTATTGATACTAAACTACCACAGTCAAAATGACTGGTTTTACAATTTTATTTTAAAACCTCTAGTTCACGTTTACATTTTTTTCCCCCGCAATGATGCAATGACTTTTGCAATGGTAACTAATAAAGAAATGATATAACGAGTTCTATTTTATTTCTATTTGTTAGAAATCAAGATAATTTTCGTATCGTGGCTACTTATACTAAACCAGTCAAAGTGACAAAATTAGATACAGGTTTGGAGTAATTGGACTTCATCATGCTATTGACATCTATTGTGGACGTATATTGTGGTGTTATTTTTTAAAAACCAGTCATATCGACTGGTTTCGGTAGAAACAGCTTCGTCTTATGCAGATTCATTTCCAGTAGTTTTATATACATGTGATAATTGCAATAGTTATATGTGTGTAATAATTATGGTAGTTTTATACACATATAATAATACGTATAATAATACATATAATATGACGACCGTGTGATAATTATCATTGACAACAGTCACATTTATATTAACTGTACTACGTAACGCAGGACTTCTGTTGCAAGAAAGTAATAAATCATTAAATATAAAAATATTCTATTATTACGTATTTTTTAATGACCAGTCATATCGACTGGTTTCGGTAGAAAAAAATAGCTGTCGGCAGTTCTAGCGTTAATTCCCTTCTTACCTCCCGCCTTAAACGACCATTGCCACGCGTTGCAACTGTTCCTCGCGAGTATCGTTATCGATAGTTATCGTTCGCGCGAACCTGCTCTCTGTTTTCGGGGAATTGCTACCACGGATTCACAGGCACGCTTGAGAAGAGAACGGAAGCAAAGTCGCGTCGCGGATAGCGATTTAGATTGCCCCGTTAGAGTCTTAGCGAGTTAATCGACTCTTCTTAAGGGAAGGGAACCTAACCTTTTGCAAGGGAGTGGTTTCCATTCCATTCGGTTTCGAAGAAGCGTGTTCAGCTGCCACCCTTCCGCTGAAGTCTTCTACATCCCTTCGTCTGCATGAAAATAGTAGTTGTGTGTTCAGTAGTGGAACACGTGGGTGGCGGGCCTGGAATGGGTTTTCGATTAATCCGGTGGCTGGTGTGCTGGTTTTCAGGAGCTGAAGGAGAGCTTCAATTACGGCTTGTTCTGCCCGCCCGTGAATGGAAAAGCCGGGAAATTCTTGGACGAGGAACGTCGCCTCGGCGATTATCCCTTCAATGGACCCGTCGGCTACTTGGAGGTAAGACACCTTTCTTTACGTTCGCTTCTGCTCGCGACACAGCCTGTCCACATAGTGTTTGCCGGTTTTGTTGAAGGTTTTGTTTCTTGTGGCAGAAGGCTGTCTCACGCTGGCCATAGCGTGTATATTTTCGATTTTCTCGCGCGATTTGCGCTCGATACAAACGGCGAAATTTATTTTCCTAAGAATTACATTTAATATTCATTCGTAATCGTGCATCGTGTTATCATCTTCCAAGTGTTATCTCAGATTATTTCGGCGACTTTCCTGAAAATTGGGCTACAGCTCCTCCGTGTGTTGAAATTGCTTGCCCATAATGCTAATCGTAATTCTTCTTTTGATAACAAGGGAAGGCACGGTATTACCTTCGTGTCCGTACGATAATAATCGTGCGCGTCGAGTGAAGTATCCACGTTACAACTCTTAATCATCCGCCCTATTCCCCGTTGATTTCAACTCTCTCTGAAATGAAAAGAAGATACCACGCGGAGGCAAATGAACGACGAAAGCGATCTCTCGACTGAAAAGCTCCAAGCTTCGCCCAATTTCAACTTCGAAACACGACGAACAATTGCGTAGTAAATTTTATAAATTCGTAAATACATTGTGATATTTAATATTTAATTGTAAATTATAAATATAAAGTTTTATAAATGTCACAGTGATAGTATTAATTGTCAACTAGACTAGTTTTCTTGTCAGTCTTTTATTTTGTAAATTTCCCGCGAACCTTATTATACGAGTTGTCTCATAGTTTGTTTACTTGCCATATTTGTGCAGCTATGTAAATATGAATAGACAGCCTCAGGGAAGAGAAACAAAAAATCATTATTGGCTCACATGAACAGAAAATTGATTGATAAATGAACAGAAAATAGAATAATACAAAAGTTTATTCGAAATCAACAAAAGCAAAAGAATATTTTTATTTGTGGTCATTTTTCAAACAGTCTTCCACGCAAAGGGCTGGCTTCTCTTGACATAATTGGGGGGACTCTGTAAATGATGAAACTCTTGCAATTTAATTTTTTTTTTTGAAACTGGTTGAATCTCTTCGACAATCAACGCGTCGACGAATGCTTCTCTAAACTTTATAAGTTTCATTTCAGAAGAAGTTGCTTTATGAAAAAGTTTGTGCGCATTGTGTATATATATATATATATATATATATATATATATATAATACTCGAGGAGTATGTCATGCAACCTTTTTGGGCCATCTAATAGTCTTTCTTTACACAAGCCGACTACGAGATAATTCGCAAGACCTTTTTTTCAAAAAAAAAAAAAAACACATTCTATATGCTTTTTGATGATTACTATATATGTACTGTAATAGGAGTTTTTTAATAATACAATATGATTAAATTAAATTGGCTTCTTGGGCCGGGATCCAGAAAAGTTAGCGAAAGATTGGCACACCGACCGAATTGGCGATCGCGCAGGGAACGTTGTCGTAGCGACATGAAATTCGCAAAATCACTAAATATCAATGAGTGAGAAGGTTCTTTGTATACTCACTCTCTCTCTCTCTCTCTCTCTCTCTCTCTCTCTCTCTCTCTCTCTCTCTCTCTCTGTCTCTCTCTCTCTGTGAGTATGCAAAGTACACAAAGGGTGTACGAGTGAATAAAAACGGTGAGTAGAGAGTGGCGCAGGATCGGGGAGGGTGGAAAAAAGATAGTGTGTCGATTCCGGGGTGGGGGGAGGGGGGAGAGGGGGAAGGAAGGCCGGCCGCTAATAGGTTAATTTGAATTTTCATCCCTGACCTCGGCAGTATTCTCGTCCCGGAGGAATAATGGCAGCGCGAGGGCGGTTGAATGCGAGGCCTAAATGGGTTGGCTCCGGGCTTTCTCGGTGTGCTCTCGCGGGAGAGGGGGGGGGGGAGAGAGAGAGGGCGCATTGACGCGGACGAAAAGGTTACTTCAGCTCCGGGAGATTGCCCGAAGTCCATTGACGTGTCCAACGGCGCGCTCGTCAAAGGCGAAAAAGAAAAAAAAAAAAAAAGAAAGAAAGAACGGCGGAAGAGGTTTGCTCGGGTTGCGAAGAATCGCGACTCCCCTCGCTGATGTCGCATCAGCGGGGGGTTCCCTGGCGATCCTCTCTCTCTCTCTCTCTCTCTCTCCCTCCTCCCTCTTGTATGTGTCTTGCGCGGACGCGCATGTTTCTTGGCGCGCCTCGGGTCAAGGAGGGACCCGCGTGGCTATTTTTTCCCCCCTCGCGAGCTTGCTTTTTTTTTCCACCTCGACCAGGTGAGAAGCGATCCGTGAGAACGAGAGGGAGGGAGAGAGAGAGAGAGAGAGAGAGAAGGAGAGCGAGTAGAAGACATCGGCGACGACCGGTCGTCGTCGACGTCGTCCTCCACGGAAGGTTGCAACGCGACCGTGAAGAGGAGAGAACAGCCGTGCGAGAATTTTCCTCTCTCCGTTTCGACGCGACGCGCGCGTGTCCCTCCGCGGTTCTTCCACCAGTTCGAGAGACCACCGATTACGTTGCATTTATTTATCTCGATGAGAAGCGCCACGCGACGACCGGAGGAATGCGATCACCCATTCGGATCGCCTGGGGGCAGGTCCGACGAGGAACGACACCCGAAGGTACGATAGAAGAAACGCGGCGGATCCTGCGAATCTGTTCGACACCGATTCGTGCGGATTCGAATGTACGAAGAAGGGGTAAGTCGAGTAATGAGAGACGACTCGTAGTCCGCGTCAGTCGCAGGTAGGGGATAATCGTAGACTAAAAATCTCGAAATTTCGACAGATAGTCCAGTTGAACACTTTGACGGCCGTCTAATATTTTCCCTCATCAGGCTTCAGGTTGCAATTGCCGTGTACGTGTCGCGCAGATTTTACAATTGCAATCGTTCGTAGTGTATTGATTAGGGTGATCAGTAATTACACTATACTTAACCCTCTATTGCATGAGTTTTTTATGACGAAAAAAATATATATGGCTGTTGGTCTACTTAAAAGTGGTCGTGAAATAAATAATGAAATTTTATTAGAAAATGTTATTTACCAATAATTATTTACCAATAATTATACTACTTAATTTACTGTAGAACATTTGAAATTTATGTTTCCCAATTGGGAACGGAATGCAATCGAAGGTTAAATGGTAAAAGTTACCTCGTCAGATTAGAGATTTGCACATTTTTACATCTCTCATGTCGGTTAATTTCTTTCAAAAAGAAAATAACAGTTGCCGTATCATAAGTCAAAGTGAGTGCTCTCGCGAGCAAACGAGACGATATATTTTTCAGAAATATGTGTTAGAATCATTTTCGCGACGTCCGATAAATCGCTGGCGAAGAGAGCCACGTACGTGGCAGACAAAATGGCCGACAATATGTCGTATTAACTAGGGAGAAATCATCTGACACCGAGCTCGACGCAACGAGTGATCCTCGCTTGACAGTGACTCGCACTTGACAGCGTAGAGTAAAACTCTCAATCACGATCGAGATTTCGATCCAGGATCGTTGGATCGTTGCACCGTGAACGGGTCGACTGTTGAAACGGGGGATTCGCGACAAAACAAATAATCCAGAGCTCGTTGGTTAACGAGATCTGGATCTTGCCCGCGGTTTTCTTGCGTAACCGGATCTAGTTCTCATTCTCTTCTTCTTCTTCTTCTTCTTCTTCTTCTTCTTCGTCTCTTTCGTCGCGGGAATTCACTTTCTGGGGTAGGTCGCGTAACTCGTTCACCTCGCACCAGTTACAAATTACCCGGGCCATTTATCGTCCGTAGCGTTCGGGAGAGAGAGAGAGAGAGAGAGAGACTCCGGTGTGTAAATATTTGAACGGTTCTAAATTGGCCCCGGTTCGAAATTAGGCGTTCAAGGAGGACGAACCGAAGAGAAGTTGCGCAGTTGAACTTTTGTATCCGAAAACAATGTTAATCGAACGTCGAGAGTTTTTCAGTCGAGGAGAGATTTCTCGGCCTCGTTTCTTTTTCCTCTCTCTCCCTCTCCGTCTGAGCAAACGACCTTGAGCCACCTTCGGATAGCGGGGATTTTCAGCTCGTCCGTTTCGTGAAATATTTCAACGTCGGGCCGGATGATGTAGATAAAGTGCGAACGTCCGAAGATGGTACGCGCCCGCGGCTTGTTTTACTTTTTTCTGCCTCGCTGTTCTCCGCTCTTCGCTCAACTTGGCGCGCAATAACACGGGGCCCGGCCGTATAGGGCCGCGGATAGAAATAAATACGCGGGGTTAGACAGAGCCATAGATCACACCTGTATTCGGTACCATCGTTGTTCGCCACGCCGTTCCTTTTTTTCTTTTTCTTCTTCTTTCTTTTTTTTTCCTCTCATACACCGCACTCATCGATCGAGCCAGCCAGCTAGCCAGCGCACGCTCGATCTCGTCACGCGAGATTCACTTTCAGAAACTTTTTCAGAGCTCTGCGCGAACTGCCAGTTAGTTTCCTACTACTACTACTACTACTGCAGAATTAATTTTCACCGATTTCGAAGACTATCGCGATCCTCGGAATCGCGAATCTTGGATATTGTCCTCCAACGATACTTTCCAGGCAATTGACGAGTCCTAGTTTCTCCGTTACTTTCTTCAAGTACAAGCGATTACAGTCGATGGCGCGTCGCCGTAATTAAACTACAGCGCGATAAATAGGATCGTTGCCTCCGCGATAACTGGAACTACCAAAATTGTCAAAATGATCGTTTGAATATTCTTGTTACATAGATGTAAAACAGTGTATTTTTGCGAACGCGACAGAACTGCCAAAGTATTTGAATATTCTTGTTCACATATTTTGTGGATGTAAAACAATGTACTTTTGGAACTACCAAAATGGCCAAAATGATGTTTTGAATATTTTATTACGTAGATTTAAAACAGTGTATTTTTGAGAACTCGACAAAACTGCCAAAATATTTGAATATTCTTGTTCACATATTTTGTGGATGTAAAACAATGTACTTTTGGAACTACCAAAATGGCCAAAATGATGTTTTGAATATTTTATTACGTAGATTTAAAACAGTGTATTTTTGAGAACTCGACAAAACTACCAAAATATTTGAATATTCTTGTTACATATTTTGTAGATGTAAAACAGTGTACTTTTGGAACTACCAAAATTGTCAAAATGATGGTTTGAATATTTTATTACATAGATGTAAAACAGTGTATTTTTGAGAACGCGACAGAACTGCCAAAGTATTTGAATATTCTTGTTCACATATTTCGTAGATGTAAAACAGAATGTAATTTTGTAAATGAAACAGAGTCGAGGCCGAAAGCGGACGCTTAAGCGAGGTATAGTTTACGAATTCTGGCTTACGAAATATCATGCCTTGGACAGTTCGCACAGATCATCGTCAGATCAGTGAAACAGTCCCAATTCCAGAAATTGGTGGGGACGCTTAAACGGGGGAAAGTACAGACGTTTAAAAGTGAGAACTGTTGTACAACGATTTTCCTGTTTCTTTTTACTCCAACGTCTCTGGATGGAAATTTTATGTCTGAATCGTCGGTAATTCCAGTTCGAGCAAGGGGGGAGAAGGAAAAAATCGCGAAGGAGCGCGGACCGTTAAGCGTGCAAAGAGCAGACCTTTCGTCTGTCGCGTCAAAGTTTACCTTACAGCCTTAAAGTCCCGTTTCCAAAAAAAAAAAGGGGGAAAAACGAACGATACCAACGGACAGCCGAACGTTTCGTCGACAAGGACGAGGATCGTACGCGCGCGTAATTTCCACGCGGATAGCGGCCTATCTCTAATTTGCGAACGCTGCAACTTCGGTTCCCCCTCGATCGGATGATCATAATTGCTGGTAACGGTAGTCGTTAGCGCATGGTCGTGGTTGCCTATCCGTCAGTAATCTAACGCCGTGAAGCGCGACGCCTCCGATAATTACAATGAAGCTGTAACCACCAGGAAGCGAGAGGGTGAATCCCCCCTCCCCCTTTCCGAGATAATAATTTCACATTTTTATTTCGCTTTTTCGCTGTTTTCCGGCTCTGTGTGTCCATCACCTGTTCCCTCCTTCTTTCGGGAGGAGAAAACGAACAGATTTATATCGATCGCCGATTTATCGCCTAAGCGTTTTTTCTACGTCGAGTATATACTTACGACGTGAAAAGAATAAAAGTTTTCACGTCGTGTAGAAAAAAAAGAAATTCGTAAAATTCAGAAAAAGCGAGATTGCACGTATTTCGTAATTTTAGCACACTTTTGGAATATTTCGAGACGACGATACCAAAGGAAATACGAATACTTATGAAAAATGTCATTCGATGCGAAAACAAATTGAATTTATTACACGACGTGAAAACTTTTATTCTTTTCACGTCGTGTAGAAAAAAAAGAAATTCGTAAAATTCAGAAAAAGCGAGATTGCACATATTTCGTAATTTTAGCACACTTTTGGAATATTTCGAGACGATGATACCAAAGGAAATACGAATACTTATGAAAAATGTCATTCGATGCGAAAACAAATTGAATTTATTCTCCGATCATTTTTAGTCTTGCAGATATTCGATTATCTATGAATTCGATGGAAATTCCAGCTCTTCTCTCCGCGTTTTGAATTTTTTAATGAATTTTCTCCTTTTCTTTTTTTCTTGGAATGATTTTCGAACGTCAAGTTCTGTTAAACACCGGTAACTAAGTACCAATGGAATTGAAAATTCTTCAATGAAATTCATCGTTTCGTTGTTTTATTTAACAGATGCGTTTACCGTGCGTTTACTTTCGTCGATCTGATAATTTCAGCCAAGTTTGCCAACAAATGAAACAAAATCGCGTTACGATTGCCTACGCACGATTGCACGATGGTGGAACGATGTGTTTAACTGGGAAATAATTCTCTCTCGCAGCTCAAGTACAAAAGACGGGTGTACAAGATGCTGCATCTGGACGAGAAACAACTGAAGGCGATGCACACGAGGACGAACCTGCGAAGGTTGCTGGAGTACGTGGCAAACAGCCAGGTGGAGAAGATCGCCAAGATGTGCAGCAAGGGCCTCGATCCGAATTTCCACTGCCAGGAAACCGGAGGTAAAGAGAAGAAAAAAAAAAAAATCCAGTTTGTAGCAATCTCTCTCTCGAGTCGGATCTGTGACGCGCTAATTCCTCCGCTCTCCTTTATTTACGTAAAGCAGCCTCTAGTGGCCAGCTAATTCGCCAGCATCGCTTCGTCGTTTCGACGGATCGTAGACCGCGCGAGACGGTTAAGTTTTCACGTTGGTTTAGTAAACAAGTGGTTGGACAGCCTCGAAGAATTTCGAAGGAACGCTTTGAAAAAAGTTTTTAAGCCCTTTGCACTGCGAAAAATTTTTCATATAACCTATACCTATATCAGCACGCTCCGAGTCATTTTCACTATCGGCTATACCAGGTACTACAGACTATTTTATTCGCGCAAAGGCGCGAGCCTCTGTGGAACATTGGAAATCTTGCTTAAAAAAGAAAAAAGAAAACGTGAATACATTTTTAAAAATATGTAAGATATATGTATCTATTAATATAATATAATTAAAAGATATTAATATAATACAATTAAAAGATAATATAACTAAAAGATATATTATAAAAATACAACAGATGTAACAATTACTTTTTGAATTTTTTCATTTTATGGTAAAAAAAATGATGATAATTTTAACACAATTATTTATACAAACTGATTTAATTAATTATACAAAACTAACAGTATAGGCTTCCAAGAAGTACTAAAGAATATTTAAATTCGATGAATATTAAAAATGAATATTAAATTGATACAGTGAATATTAAAAAAAACAATGTTTCTTTTTGATGTCGCTGCTACGGCGACAACGGAGTGCAAAGGGTTAAAGTATCGAAATGAAAAAGAGACCAGTGATGCCGTGATAGAATGTTGAAATGCGTTTAGCATTTGCTAGAGAATATGAAAAGTGGACACGTCTTCGAATTGGAACACGTTATTTGGTCGGATCAGACGAAAATAAAGAAAATTTAGTTCCGATGGATGATCGTAGGAGAAACCACTTTGGCCACAATGTGTCAAGCAAATTGTTAAAAAATGAGGTGGAAGTATTATTTTTTGGGCATGCATTTGACGTTGACCCGTTACATAAAATTTTTCATTAGTTATATATATATATTATTTTTCATTAGTTTTATATATATATATATTATTTTTCATTAGTTATATATATATTATATATTATTTTTCATTAGTTATATATATATTATATATTATTTTTCATTAGTTATATATATATTATATATAGTTATATATAATATATATATATTATTTTTCATTAGTTATATATATATATTATTTTTCATTAGTTTTATATATATATATATTATTTTTCATTAGTTATATATATATTATATATTATTTTTCATTAGTTATATATATATTATATATATAGTTATATATAATATATATATATTATTTTTCATTTTATATATATATATATTAGTTATATATTAATTTTTCATTAGTTATATATATATTAGTTTTATATATATATATATGTATATATTCTTGCGTTGAGTATTCCATCATAAATTACTGATATACAAATTTCGATACACTGATCAGGATTTTAAGCTGCTAGAACAGATTATCATATGATGATGTAATAAATAGTAAATGTCTTTATTTATGTTTATTTATTAAGGCTCTCGATCTCGATAGAAATGAATTCATACGTAAAACTGAAATTTTCGAGGTTAGTTTTCTTTGCACGATGATACAATAAGAAAGAAATATACAGTTATACGAGGAAAAAACACGAATAACCTTGAAAAAAATATTCCCCAAAATTCGATTGTTATTGGCCATTCGATTCATTCATTAGGTAAAGAAGTATTTTTCGCATCGTCACGAATTCGAAAAGATATTTGTACATGCGTGAAGAATGAAAGATATGACGAAATTTTACCTTATAAGTATCAGTTTGAAATATTGGCAACGATAATAATCGACACGTTACGAAATGACAGTTTCATATTTATTCGACGATTTGAATAAAAAAAAAAAAAAAAGAGAAAAAGAAAGAAAAAGATATCTTCAGATTCGAATTCGAAAGCACGAATTTCGGGAATTCCCTCGGGAGTGCGATCCATTGCCTCGGTGCATTCGTTTTCGCAGAAACTCCGTTGACCTTGGCCACGACCCTGAAGAAGCCGTCGAAGGTGATAATAGCGCTGGTGAACGGCGGCGCGTTGCTGGACTATCGAACGAAGGAGGGCCTGACGGCGATGCACCGCGCGGTCGAGCGAAACAGCTTGGAGGCGGTGAAGACGCTGCTGGAGCTCGGCGCTAGCCCCAATTACAAGGACACCAAAGGACTGACGCCCCTCTACTACAGCGTTATATACAAGACCGACCCGATGCTGTGCGAGACGCTGCTCCACGACCACGCGACCATCGGCGCCCAGGATTTGCAGGGCTGGCAGGAAGTGCATCAGGTCTTTCTCTTTGCTTCCTCGTATTAAAAAAAAAAAAAAAAAAAAAACGAAAAACCATGAGGGGAGTGGTGCGTAGGAAAAAAATTGAGAGAGAACGCAGAACTTCAGCGTGTGTGGCTGCACGTGAGGGTTGAAGGACAGGGAACGTAGAGAGAGAAAAAAAAAAAGTACAGTTTAATTATAATCGCGGTCCCCCCGATTCGATAATCGATACTTGGCGTGTTGTGTTCGCAGGCCTGCCGCAACAACCTGGTCCAACACCTGGATCACTTGCTTTTTTACGGGGCGGACATGAACGCGCGTAACGCGTCCGGTAATACGCCGTTGCACGTTTGCGCAGTGAACAACACGGACTCGTCTTGCATACGCCAGTTGCTGTTCAGAGGCGCGCAGAAGGACAGCCTGAACTACGCGAACCAAACGCCGTACCAGGTCGCCGTGATCGCCGGGAACATGGAGCTGGCCGAGGTCATTAAGAATTATCAGCCGGAGGAAGTTGGTGAGTGCCTAAGCCCGCACCGACAGCGATAGCCGAACAGAACCACGTCGTCGAGCGCATTCGACGTGATTAGACGAAGAAGGAAGAATTTTATTGTTATTCTTTCGATCGATCGAGCAAATGTGTGTATATATATATATATATATATATATATATATATGTATATACACTACTATATTTTACTTCGTTCCACGCGGCCACCATGCTGCTCCGTCGTCATTCGTTCTCGCATCGTTCTCGACTTACTCTGCTTGTACGACAGCTGATGATCCTTGCCCTGTCGGTCAGGCAAACTCGCGACCACTCGAAACATGATTCGAAATTACGAACAACGTCGACCCTCGACGGACAACGACAACTGCAACTCGCGACAACGAGAATGTATATATACGTAAAAGTAGAGTCGCGCAAGAAGAGTGCACGCTTACAGAGCGTGGACTTCGATCACGACAGTTGGAGGAAACTTCTTAAATATAGCACGTCACGAATCTAGCATTGGCATGTGCATGTACGTAGTACGCTTCATCTTCTTCTTTTTTTTTTTTCTTTTTTTCTAAGAGAAACACGCTTCAGCGCTTGCCCGTAGCGTAGCGAAGAGTACCTAGCTGGCCTAGCGACTCCATAGACTAGTCTAACGATGTAAATATATAACACACAAATATATAGATATATATATATATATTATATATATATTTACGTATGTATAATTGTGCGTTTGTATCTGTGTCTGTGCTGTATGACAAATGTACATGAAATTGTAACAGTCTGATTGATGGGATCTTTTGGTGGTGATGGTCTTGTAAGACGTATCGAGTAATCTCTGTAACGATATAACGATTGAAGTATCACGTAATACGATTGAAGTTTGACTGCTTCTGAGTAACTATACTAACGATGCCGTACGTAATCACATTTTTGCTCTCGATCGTCGATCGACTCGGGCCGCTGTGCCTCTGCTCGCAAGATCGTTTTTTCGTGGCGCGGAAGAAGTCGAAAGACAAGAACAGAATGAACATTTCCAACGACGAAAGAAAAGCCTCCAGCAGCGGCCAAGTCGTGACAGCGAGTCGACTAGTAACGTTTGGTAGTTTTTCTTTTTTTCCGACTCGTATTTTGCGAATTCACGTACACACGTGGGCACGTTCGCGGGCCACTGGAAATTTCTCCCCCGAGAAGCGAAAAGACGAAAGAGGCGACGTTTCGAAGAGAGAGAGAGAGAGCTTTCGGAGAAGTCCGGCGGCCCGTCGACCACGAGATCACCTAACCGGTGCACATGTGCCGTGTCTGTTTTGAGAAAAAGAGTAAAAAAAAAAAAAAAGGAAGAAAGAAATGAAACACGAAAGTACAGACGACGTGATTGTGTATATCTACCTGTGGCACCCTCGCACGATTGTATCGTACGAAACAGATACAAGCAACCGCGACGAATGCGTGACTCTTGCGTGTGCTTTTTCACCGCTTTCTTGTATACAGAGACTAACGGATGATAACGTTAACGACCGACTAACGTCGTTGTTCCTTGCCATTACGCGTGACGTATTTACGAGTATTTGACGATTTTCGCGTGCGTGTGTGTGTTTGTGTGTGCCGCAAGCTTGTGTAAGTCCGCTTGGGATTTCTCTTGTGAAAACGCGCGCGAAACGAGAAACACACACACAGAGAGAGAGAGAGAGAGAGAGAGAGAGAGAATCGAGGGTATTCGGACGTTTGGAAAGGGAGAGACTCACGCGTCGGACTCACACGTCGAGCGAGGAAAACAAAAAAAAAAAAAAAGAAAAAAACAAAGAGACGCCATTTTGGTCTCGCTCCAAAAAAGGAAGACGAATTACTACCTTGGGAGTGCGGCTTATGTCTACTTGTAAGGCTAAGTAATCCTTTCTTTACTTAACCTTGCAACCCTCGATTTTCCAGTACCGTTTAAAGGGCCGCCACGCTACAACCCGAAACGACGCTCGGTGGCCTTCGGCGGCGCGTCGACGATGACCACGAGCTGCTCGGCCAGTAACTTGGGCACCCTGACCAGGATACCCTCCGCGGAACAACAGCACGCATCCGGTGGATGTATGACCTCCGGAGGAGGAGGAGGAGGAAGTAGTACCCTCACCAGAACAATCTCGGTGGAGCAGTACACGACGACCGCGGTCACGAGAGTACCGTCCGCCGAGCAATACGCGACCGGCAACCTCACCAGAGTACCGTCCACCGAGCAACAGTATCCATCCACTGGCACCCTGAACCGAGTACCGTCCGCGGAACAATACGCCGGCGCTATCGCGACCGCGACTGCTACCACCGCCGCCGCCGCCGCCGCCGCCATCGCCACCGCCACCGTGAGTACCAGGGTGTCACACACCGCAGGGGAGCAATATTCCGGAGCTGGCACGCTCGCCAGAGTACCGTCCACCGAGCAATATCCGACCGGCACGCTCGCCAGAGTACCGTCCGCCGAGCAGTACGCGAACAATATCGCGAGGACGGCCGCGGAGACCGGCCATCACGCCACCCTCGCCAGAGTACCGTCCATCGAAGCAAGCAGAAACAACACCGAGCTACAGAGAATACCGTCCGAGCACGTCGCCGCCAGATCCGCCGAGCAGAACGGCCTACCTCGGATTACCTCGGACTACCAGAGCCCGAATTCGCTGAGGGATCCAAACGCGAGGTAAGCATAAACTGTCTTTGCGAGAAAAGAAAAAAAAAAAAAAAACAACACTCACTCGCGAACTCTTCTCGCGGCTCACCGTGCTCTCTTGATCTTCAAAAATCGCGATTCTCGTTTTTTCTTCCCCTCCCATTTTCGAGTTTTTTCTTTTTTCTTTTTCTTTCTCTCTCTCTCTCTCTCTCTCTCTCTCTCTCTCTCTCTCTCTCTCTCTCTTTGTCTGTCTGTCTGTCTCTGAGAAGCCGAGAGATCAAGGTCGTTGCCATTCGTTATCTAATCTCTCCGATCGGGCACGATTTCGATATCGTATACGCGATTCGACAGGCCTTCTTCTTCTCCCCCTGACGCACTGATGATTCTTCGATCGAGAATTCGATATATCGGGTGTATATACATACATATATATATATATATATATATCGATACAGTATCGTTGTTGTTCGCGGGCGAGGGGATTAAAATCCGATCGCGCGCACGCGTTGTTGAAGCAAAGACAATTTACGCTAATCTCGTGAGATTTAGCATGGAATTTTTAGGGTCGAACACGTAAGCCGCGTTCGGCCGCTATATACGAGTATATACGCTCCATTTCAAGATTACCGACCACCGCGGAGAACTATCAGAACGTAAGAATGGAGGGTCTGACGAGGCTGCAAGAGCACCGGCTGGAGCTGCAACACCGTCTCGACATGCACCGAACGATGGAGATGCCGCCGTCGCCGTCGCCGAGCAGCAGGAGCCTAGCTCCTTTCAGCTCGGCTAGCTCGAGCCTATCCGAAGGCAGCAATCAACCGTCCGGCGAAGATTCCGCCAGCATCGTCACAGGTATATTCACACACAGGTTTATTTACCGAAAGTCGCCAATTTCTGCGGCTTCGTTGGTCGCGAGAATTCAAGAGAAAGAGAGAAAGAGAGAGAGAGAGAGAGAGTGAGTGAGTGAGTGAGTGAAAGAGAATGTGTGCGACAGAGCGAAAGGAAGAGAGATATGGCGTGTATTTGTGTATTTGGCGCGACTCGAACGTCGGAAAATACCATCACCATCAGAGAAAATGGTACGCGCGCTAATCAGCTGGACCGGAGTGAATATATCTCGCTCTGTGACGTTTCTCGAGAGACGTGACTCACGATCAGCGGATGATGTTACGCGTCAGCAGGACTCTCTCCTACGTACATGCACTTGTACATGCTCGATTTTTAAGACAGGCGTCAAGCCAGGCGACCTCCGTCGTTGCCATTGACGGCGACAGATCTAGGCGTTTGATTGCACGACGTGTTTCAAGCAATCGGCCGAACGGCCGATCGGCAACCATCGAGAAAGCTCAAACCGCCACCCGTTTTGTTTCCGTGGGTTTTGTTTTTTTAGACAAGAGCCTCGGCGATACAGCCTCCGACGTGATTAGCGACAGTTCCGGGGTCGGGACCTCGCAGTCGGACACGACCAATTCACTCTCGATCCCAGGCACCACGGTCGTATGCGTCGAGAGCTACAACAGCGGGATTCTAGGTCATCTGAATATCAATCAAGGAGATATCTTGGAAGGTATTTGTCACTTTATCCCCTCCTCGCTACGCTGTTTTTCCACCAGTCAGAGTTTAATTACGACAGAAGACAGTTTTCGAGGACGGTTTCCTTCTTCCGAGAACGTTTTTACAGTATCCGTCCGATATTTCAATCGCTTTATCCGAACGAACCTTCTTCTTATCTTATCGATACCGCGATTGTTGTTTCCTCTCGCGAGCGAAACGAACGAAATCCCTCGAGTTCGACTTCTGGAATGGCCCCGCGGCAAAGAATAAAATTCGCTAAAATTAGAGGGTCAAAATGTATTATAACTGCACTAGAACTACGAAAACTATGGTCAAAGATTACCATATTTCACAGATGTGTTTCCGAGAGATTTAAATGACTTTTCGTAAAATATTTCTTTTTCATTTTTAACATCTCTGATGACTATGTTCGCTCAACGTCTGACGCTCATTGGGTCAATCCTTGTTCGATATTTTACAGGTGTAAGGCAGGTGTATCTTTGCAAATTTAAATTTTTCGTAAAATGTATAAATGAAAAAACTTCTTTGCGCTACAAAGTTCTTCATATATATATATATATATATATTTTTTTTTTTTTTTTTTTTTAACATTTCCGATGGAAATTCTAGTTCTAGTTGTTTCTCTGCTGTTCACAGTCACCGGGGCGACCGACTGCGGTCTTCTCGAGGGAGTGCTTCGAGGACAGGGCACGGGCCTGTTCCCGGCGCACTGCGTGCAAGAGGTCAGACTCCGTCACACGAACATCCCGCTGGGTCCTCAGCCTGCCAGGGATGGCCGTAACAGAGTGCTAGGCCGTAGAGAATCGCAGCATAAGTATT
Organism: Tetragonula carbonaria; assembly: GCA_032399595.1. Classification (NCBI taxonomy): domain Eukaryota; kingdom Metazoa; phylum Arthropoda; class Insecta; order Hymenoptera; family Apidae; genus Tetragonula; species Tetragonula carbonaria. The sequence goes on from JAUCRC010000003.1 coordinate 1,801,745, forward strand.
TCGCTACTGCTCCCAGACTGAAGAAACCGTGAGTCACTCGCCTTATATAATATTGCTTTACATTGTTGCGTGTCGTGAACGCGTAATAGCAACAGTTAGACAGAGAGAGAGAGAGAGAGGCGAATAATATCTTATACCTCGTCAAGCGTGTCTTGAGTGCTAAGGCGAGAAACGACAAGCTGGTTTAATCCAATCGATAATAACAGTTATTCAATTCGATGATCTGCAGAGTTACGTCCGAGCCTCGCACCGTGGTGCTGCACCGTTCGAGAAAGGGTTTCGGGTTCGTGTTGCGGGGCGCCAAGGCAACCTCGCCACTGATGGAGCTGACGCCGTCGGCCAGGTACCCCGCCTTGCAGTACCTGGACGACGTCGATCAAGGAGGCGTGGCCGACCTAGCTGGCCTCCGAAAAGGCGACTACCTTATCCAAGTGAGTGACGATCCCTAAACAAATATGATCTCGAGTTTCTTATTCTTAAATATAATCTTTGTAAATTTTTTTTTTTCTTTTTTGTAGATCAACGGTGAGGATGTGACAACGGCGTCGCACGAGCACGTGGTCGACTTGATCCGAAAGTCCGGGGAACTGGTGAGAATGACGGTGGTATCGCCGGTGATCAGCCTACCGAATTCGCAATCGGCAGCCCTTCTGCCAACTAGTCAACCCATTCAGAGGCAGTACGCGACCCTTCCGCGCAAGGGCAACAACAACGTGGTGATCGGCGGCACCCTCGGCAGATCACCGGCACCCATGCCACCGCGAAGAGACCCGAAGACCACTCTGAGCGTTGGCCGGGCGCGAGCAAGATCGATGGTCGCGGGATTAGGTAAACTTTCGTCGAATATGCGAGAGATATTATCGAAACACGAATTGATTGTAAAGAGAGACGAGTTCCGAGCTCGTCTAAAGTTCTGCTTAAATTCAATACTAGAGCTACCATCGACGACTACCATTGAAGCAAAACAAAGATTTCCATCAGAGATATATCGATGCTCGAAAAGATAGAGAATACAATGGACTGTGCATTTCACGGAAGAAAAAGTTGTTCAAGACTTTAAAAATCCGCCGTCTCGCGTCTACAAGATATCCAACGAAAATTAATAAATTGATCATTTCGATCACTTTGGTAGTGATTGCTTTAATCATCTAGAAGTGTTCTAGAGATATTCTAGATAATTAAAGGAAAAAATTTCCATCAGAAAGATTGGAGTTCAAAAATTATTGAAATCTTTAAAAATACGCCTACAAGATATCTAACAAAAATTAATAAATTGGTCATTTTGTTCACTTTGGTAGTGATTGCTTTAATCATCTAGAGATGTTCTAGAGATATTCTAGATAATTAAAGGAAAAAATTTCCATCAGAAAGATTGGAGTTCAAAAATTATTGAAATCTTTAAAAATACGCCTACAAGATATCTAACAAAAATTAATAAATTGGTCATTTTGTTCACTTTGGTAGTGATTGCTTTAATCATCTAGAGATGTTCTAGAGATATTCTAGATAATTAAAGGAAAAAATTTCCATCAGAAAGATTGGAGTTCAAAAATTATTCAAATCTTTAGAAATACGCCTACAAGATATCTAACAAAAATTAATAAATTGGTCATTTTGTTCACTTTGGTAGTGATTGCTTTAATCATCTAGAAGTGTTCTAGAGATATTCTAGATAATTAAAGGAAAAAATTTCCATCAGAAAGATTGGAGTTCAAAAATTATTCAAATCTTTAAAAATACGCCTGCAAGATATCTAACAAAAATTAATAAATTGGTCATTTTGTTCACTTTGGTAGTGATTGCTTTAATCATCTAGAAGTGTTCTAGAGATATTCTAGATAATTAAAGGAAAAAATTTCCATCAGAAAGATTGGAGTTCAAAAATTATTCAAATCTTTAAAAATACGCCTGCAAGATATCTAACAAAAATTAATAAATTGGTCATTTTGCTCACTTTGGTAGTGATTGCTTTAATCATCTAGAAATGTTCTAGATAATTAAAGCAAAAAATTTCCATCAGAGAGAATGGAGTTCAAAAAATTATTCAAATCTTTAAAAATACGCCGTCTATGTCTACAAGATGTCTAACAAAAATTAACCCTTTGCACTCGTATTTATATTTTGAGAAGGTTACCAATCAACTCGAAATTATTTTTCATATTCGATCAAAATGAAAATATTTTTCTGGGAATATATTGCAAGTTAACTTTCCGCTCTAGTAGAAAAAAATTTGAAAAATATACAAATTTTATCTGCATCTCAATCCCTTGATTCGGTCTATAAAATCTATATAATATGTGTATATAAAGTTTGATTTTTCAAAATTTTAAAAAAATAAACGAGACTAACTTCTAAATTGGGAGGAACACACAAGACACACAGGAATAAACGCTCCAATATTCCCTTCGAAAACACAATATCTTGTATTGCAATAGCGATAAAATATATATAAAAAAAAGAACAACTGCGAAAGACCAAAAAAAAAAAAAAGTAAAAATGATACAAGTAACGTTGAGAAAATTACATTTTATAGTTTTGCATTGTATGATATCGTTCAAAACATATCCTCAATATGTAATCCTGGTTCACGAGTACATGTATTGCAGACATACTTTGTTTCATGTCACCCATTTTTCACTTTTCGGTTAGAACACACCAAACAGTCCTTTTCCTTTCCCTAATTTCGACATCAAAATCTGCAATTTGCCGTAGCAGTCGCTCCCCTTTGTCTGACATTGACGGTCTACCAAGAATTTTGTATCCCTGTCGGTAGTTTGCCTCTATTGTCTTTCATTTATTTATTTTATTTTACATACACATACACATTTAAGCAGAAACTAAGAAAAGAAAACTTGTAACAAAAGTCCCTAGAGTGTAATACATACGGGTGTGCAAAGGGTTAACAAATTGGTCATTTTGATCAGTTTGGTCAAGTTCCAATCACTGGCTCTTCCATCAGTCACAGATCTGTAATCTGAATTTGTTTGTAAGTTTAATTTTAGAAAAACCAAATCGAGACACGAGACACATTTGGGGCATTCGACTTTAGTCTTCTGCCTCTGATTACCAAATATCATCACATACATACATACATTACGAAAAAATTGACTGGCAGAAGGTGGTGGCGAGAGAGACGATCGGGACGAGATAACGTCGACGGGAGCGAAGTCGAGCAGCGCGGAATCGATTCATCTTCCTCAGCAGCCGTCGACCGGGCCCAACACCGGCCAGAACACGCCGGTGCAGCCGCGAACGGCCAGTATTCGATCGAGACCTACCTCCAGTAGGATCACCGCCGCCGAGCTGGAGGTACAGTATATATATATATATATATATATATATATATATATCGCGAAATTGATTACTTCTGTTGCTCGAGAAACGATCACGAACGATGGCGGCTTGTTTTGTTCTCCTCGAATGGCATTGCACGAATGAACGAACGAACCGAGGCTTCAGCTTCGTCCTTCCTTTCTTCCAGGAACTATTTCAGCGGCAGCAAGGTAGTACCAGTGGTCAGTACAGCTCGTCCATGATGAGCTCTCACTTTCAAACTGGTCAAGCTACCAAGTCGCATCCCTCCTCGCCTGCTAAGACCGGCAGGGTATACGCGAGCGTAGCGGAAATGAAACGCAAAGGCAAAGTAAGGATACAATCACCCTCGAAAAAATTAATTGTGTATTCTCTTTTTTTTTTTTTTTTTTTTTTTTTTTGTTCTTTTGATCTCCCCGTTTTTGATCTCGATGGTGGACAACACAGTCTTCTGGGTGTTCTAACAGCTGTAGAAACTTGAGCATATCGCCGAGAGCTGTCCTTTCTAAGGATTTTCTCTTCAAAAAAAGAGATGATCGTTGAACAGAATTCACAGTACGTGAAAGAACATCTGCGCGATGTCAAATTGAATTCAGATTTTCAGAGACAATTGGCGAAGAATTGCTAAAAAAGAAAAAAGAAAAGGAAATGTTCAATCTTGAATATCGATCAATGACTCGAGCGTGTACAATTTCTGGCCAGAGAAATCCCTAGAAGCGGCAAACGTTCTTTGAAACTCCGATAATTACGAACGCAACGTAATCGTGACACGTGTAAATTGTTTATCGTTGTCTGGACCCCGTTAGGTAGAGTATTTCTGGCCAAGTTCATATTAGTCGCTACCCCTCTCCCACTTTTTTTGTTCGATCGTTTATATTACGAACACGTGAATACGATTTTCTCGGGTGAAAAGTACTCGGGATAAATCTTTCAGATTTGGCTAATACTCCTCGATGCATGCTACCTCGAGGTGGTGATGGTGGCTGTTTTTTTTTTTACGCATGTGTGTTATAGTTTTCTCGCAAGCCAGCACGAGTGTACAGCAAGGGGCGCTCCTGGTACGAGAGAGACAACGAGGACGACTTATATTACTGATCGAAAATACTTTGTTTCTAGCGCGTCCGTGACTTGCATGATTCCAGGTGACTAAGCCATTTGCTAATGAAAATCCGATGCTCGAAAGGGTATCGGTTATCACTTTCAGCTTTATGAACACGCCTGCCTCGCAGAACTAACGACGTGTTATCCATGAAACGAACATTTTAATTACTTTGCTTGCACGTCTTTTTGCATGATCGTGCAGCTTCCCAACCCCCGTCTCCCACGTGTCTCGTAAAGTGTGTGTAAAGTCGGAATACCAAATACACCTCGGCTCGAATAATCGTCAAAAACTGGTTTGTTGCGTCTTTCCCTTTGGTGTTGTCAGTCGCCTTAAAATGTTCTCGCGTCAGTCACCAAGTCAGTGACCTTTTGTCAGTGTCACTTTATTAACATTAACTTACGCGACGAGAAGAAAAGTAAAACGTCGACTAAAAAGATTTGTAATTGCACGTGTAGACGCAGATCGACAAACGGCCAATGGTGCATTAACAACGTAACCCGCTTTTTTATCGGTGCTTCTCCGGAGTTTTCGCGGGCATAATTCTCGGGACGTCACGTTACGTAACGTGACTGTGTGGGTAGTAGACGAGCTATGTACATGCGATACCAGCTATATATTGTTTTCTGTGAACGCTGCTCATTCGAAAGAAAAAAAAAAAAAAAAAAAAAGAAAGAAAAAAAGAAAAGAAAAGAAGGAAAAATCGTCGATCCCAAATAGAACTTGCCGATTTGTTCGCAGCTGAACTCGAGAGTGCGATTCTTCGGTGGATTGGGCGGTGGTTCCGATCTTCACCGAGACTTTCACAGTACGCCGGACTTGAACGTGCAGGTGCAGTCGTCGATCCTTGCCCCGAAAGGGCACAGAAGCCAGGAGGACGTGAACGCGTTGAACGGCAGAAACGGGCTTCCACCGCCGAACCATCCGCCACCTCCGCCGCCGGTCGGTCAAGTCGTCAAAGTGAACGTTGGGGCCAACGTGCCGGACGTGGTGACGCCAGCATCCGTGTACGACAACATGGCCCACATACAGCAAGTGAAAGGTATAAAACGGTGCGATCGAATCTAAACGGAGATCGGTACAGTAGGAAATTCGTAGTTATATTTCACGACGAGATAACAACGACGAGGACACGTGTGTGATACGTTGTTTAGAGCTGGCAGCCGCAACAGCAGACGGAGGTTACGGCGTGATGTCGAGCTTCCGACCGTCGAACAGCGCGAAGCTGTACGCCTCGCCGGAGGACATGAAGACAGTGGGCTATCGATCACGCAGTCTACCAGCGCACACGACCCGCTGCCACGTGAGGAAGTCGCACAGCCTGCGCACCACCAACAACACGACCTTCAAGCCGTTGAACAACCAGCAACAAAACGCGAACAACACCGTCAGCAACAACAACCAAGTGAACAACAATCAGTCGGCGAACAACCAGTACGCGCAACCACTGAAGACCAACAGGAGCCACAGCACCGCTGGCATCAGGGAGAGGAAGAAGAAGACCACCATCATCAGCACCAGCTCGTCCATCACGAACCTCACCTCGGTGACGAACAACAACAACAACAACGCTGGGAACAACGCAGTGACGAACGCGTCGTCGGCTCCGCCGATCCCGGAACCGGATTACAGCCTGTCGGAATCGGAGAACGACGAGGGGGAAGAGGAGACGGACGACGACGGGGAGTCGGAGATCGCCAAGGAACTGGAGAAAGCAGCGGCCAGGGAGAAACTGGAGTCGGCACGGGAAACGTCCGGCAACTCGAACACCTCGGGATCGAGTTCGTCGGGCAGCAGTTCGCTGCCGCACTCGTTCAGCGTCGAGGAGATCCAAAAAGTGAGGACGCAGCTGAAGTCGTCCAAGAGCCATCCGAACGACTTCCTGCTGCAACAGACTCAGCAGTCCCTCGTCGAGGACGGTGACAACAGCTCGAGCGGCGTGAGTTCCGACCAGGACGTGCCGGTCGGCCCGCCGACCGGTTTCGACGACACCACCGCGGCGAGAAACCTGGCCAACGAAACGGCGCAGCATCCGACCACGACGATGCTCTCGGTTACCAGCGTGGAGAAGGAGACGAATCCGAAGAGAACGAGCTACGGTGGCAGCGGTTTACTGACGCGACACGCGGTCAGCCTAGCCCAGTTACCACCGCCGATCGAGGCCGATGCCGAGGAGCAAAGCAACGATCTGTTCGTACCACCGCCGCCAGAGTTCAACGCTGGACCATCCGGGCCGGGCAACGCCGACGAATTGGTGTTCGCCCCACCGCCCCAGTTCTCCGACAACAAGCAACAACCGCAGCAGCAACAGCAACAGCAACAGCAACAGCAACAGCAACAGAACCGCGTGAAGATCATCGGGGCGATACCGAAGGTTATTACCAACAATCAACAAGTGAAGGCTTCCGGTGGAGGAGGACGGTTGCACAACCAGTGAGGGAGAATATTGCGTTGCGAACGCCGCGATATCGCGCCGATGAACGGGGACGAGTTCGAGTCGCCGTGATATATCGCGCCGATCACGGTCGTTTACCAGAGTCAATTTCTTATCTTTCCTTTTATTAACCCCTTAACGGGTTGTCTCGCCAACAACCCGAGGAGATCGAGTAACGCGTTGAATATCCGTGACTTCGATCAGTCGCTACTCGTTTCGTCACGTTTCGGATCGTGAGAGCCGGCTGAGAATCGAATGCCGAGCAGACGTCGCTCGTTCGATCGCCCGAGGGGAGGGACGCGCGATGCGATTATATTCGCAATAAAGGGAATCTTTTCACCGACCTCAACACGGTTGCCCGCGGGAAAAACACGGGAAAAAACAGTTTTGTAAGGAACGAACGCGCGTCGTGGGCGTCCGCCGTTCTTCCTCCTCGTCGCGTCGCGAGATCGTCATCCGCGCCTTGGATTCGAGGATTGGCGGCGCGTTGACTCGAGAAAAAAAAAAAAAAGAAAAGCGTCGAAAGCGTCTGTGGTATATACACGAACAACGTATGATCCAGTGAATTTTTACTAGTAGAAACTACAGAGTAGTTGAGTACGAATCCGCGGGTTAGGTTTAAAAAAGATGAAAGTGTACGTGCGATGCGATTCTGCTTGAAAATCGATACGACGGCGGCCATCGTCAAAATTCCACAGCCCGTCGTCTCGTGGAATGGCCTAATAAAGAGATGAGACGAAAAAAAAAAGGGAAGGGGAAAGAAAGATCTATAAACTGTACTGTAGCTCGTAATTGGAAAGAAGAGAGAAGGAGAGAACGAACAATAGAGAAAGAAAGACAGACAGAGAGAGAGAGAGAGAGAGAGAAATAAAAAGGAAGAATAATTCTATCCGCGTGTATGTATGCGTGTGAGAAACAGTAGAGTATACACGGTTTGGTTTTTCATATTTTCTATCGGAAAAGTACGACGCGTGTTTAATACTTTTACATGTGACAAAACACACACACACACACACACACACACACATACACTCTATCCGTGAACGCCATCAAAACTTCTCTCGTTCCACCGCGAAACAAGAAAGCGAGAAATAAACGAAGAAAGGGGATCTTTCGCGAGGTGCAAACGGCAATCGAGAAATGTAAAATCGTGTCGAGAGACGAATAGAGAGACTAATACTGTATACGGTGCTGCTGGCCGAAGCCCGTTTCACAGTAGCCCTTTTTTTTTTTTTTTTTTTTAGTGCCGAATTTAGAGCGTGTGAATATCGATGAAGGGGGAAAACGTCGAGGGAAGAATCGAAGGTGCCGAAGAATCAATGGATGATTTAAAACTGGCAAAAAAGCGTACGCGCGCGCGTGCGATTGAGTTTTCGATTTCGTTTCTCTCGCCCGTGTTTAGACACTGCTCAACAGCCTAATTACAAAGTTCTACTCGCAAAAAGAAAAGAAAAAAAAAGTCATTAGAGATTGTTTCTAGTTTGTAATAACGAGTAATATAGCATTACGCGACGAGTATGAATTTATCTGTAAGCTCGTAAGCCCGCGTTAATAGAGGCGCACTGTACTACGTTAACGCACCAACATTATTCAGCTTGTAAGATAGATCGTATTCCTTCCATTTGAAATCAGGCTCCTGAGAGCCGCGAGCTGTAGGCGCTCACAATTTCACCAACCTTTCGCTCACACCGGGAATGATGATATATATATTATTCGATAAAAAGGAAATGCACTTAGGTATATTACCTTGCGCCCGAGTCGAGTCGAGTCGAGTCGAGTCGAGGAAAGGAGAGAGAATCAAAAAAAAAATTGCCCGTTCACCACGTACCCGTTGATTTGCCCTTTTGTATATAGATTATATTGATCGATCGATCGGCAAAACGAGGAAACAAATAATAAGGGGGGGGGGAGAAAAAAAAAAGATATCTCGCGACTCTCAGCGATACTGCTTAACATACTGTATATATATACACCGAACAACATTGCTACGTATTGAATATCTATAACGATGGAACGATTATTATCATCACTTCTTTATGAGATCACACCGCGATATAGAATTTAAGCGAATTTATCCATGAGAGAGCAACGTCGTCCTTCCTAATTATTGTTTCTATGCCTTTTCAAGTTAAATATTCGTATTCATATACACAGAACAGTGAACTATGATGTTAAGTCAGCGCATGCTTGTCGAAGCATGAAAACGAAAAACAGTTTTCGAGTCGAAGGGAATCATATTAAAGATAAGTATTAAATGTTCCTTAAATATTTTATTGTTTGTTTTCGATCGGTAAAAGAGAGACGAGGAAGAAGAAGAAGAAGAAGAAGAAGAAAAAGAAGAAGAAGAAGAAGAAAAGAAAAAAAATAATAATACGCCGATGCGTGTATATTCGTTTCGCAAAAACTTCGATCGACTGGTTATAATTCGGGTCAGTAAAGCAACATTGTACGCGTTACAACGGCTCGTGTAATAATAAACGGTTTCAAGAATAGAATTTTTCATTTTTGTTTGCGATCTCGAACAAAATGGCATCTCCTCTTGCATCTCAATAAGACGAACGTATAAACATTGAAAGATCTTTATGAACTGAGTTTACCGAGTCGCGGCCACGGCTCTTCACGTCGTGAGAAAGATTTTCACGCGTTGGATCGTTCTTTTTTAACACGTTGACTGCCAACTACGAGACATCTCGTACTTTCTTTACTCGCCATATTTTTGCAGCTACGATGAAATAATTTCGTGGCCCGTGTCAGTGTAAATATGAACAGGCAGCCTCAGGGAAGAGAAACAAAAAATCATTATTGGCTCACATGAACAGAAAATAGAACAATACAGTGTTTATTCGAAATCAACGAAAGCAAAGGAATATTTTTATTTGTGATCATTTTTCAAACAATCTTACACGCAAAGGGCTGGCTTCTCTTGACATAATTGGGGGGGACTCTGTAAATGATGAAACTCTTGCAATCTAATTTTTTTTTTTTTTTTTTTTGGAACTGATTGAATCTTTTCTCCAATCGATGCTTTTCTAAACTTTATAAGTTTTATTTCAGAAAAAGTTGCTTTATGAAAAAGTTTGTATGCATTGTGTGTGTGTGTGTGTGTGTGTGTAATATATAATATATAATATATATTGTTATATATATCTCTATACGTGACGCAACCTTTTTGGGCCATCTAACAGTCTTTCTTTACACAAGCCAACTACGAGATAATTTGCAAGATCTTTTTTTTCAAAAAAACACATTCTATATGCTTTTTGATGATTACCACGTACTATAATAGGAGTTTCTAATAATATGATTAAATTGAATTGGCTTCTTAGACCGGGATCCTGAAAAGTACCGGTGGCAGTCAACGTGTTAAAATTCACGCGATTTTAGGCAATGCTTCGATGGCAAAAAAATTCGTCATTCGCTCGAGGGTGTGTATTTCCATGTTCAGGGCTCACTTACGTGCGCATCCCTCGAGATTATCCGAAAGTTCAAGGTCGCTGAGAAACCAAAGCTCGAGGTTTACTCGATGGTTCCCAATATCACTCGAAGAACATCTCAACGTTTTTGCATCTTCGTCTGACTGTCAGATCGTTCTCGGAATAAAGTTACATTGACCTTGAAGCTGCTTTAAAAAAAAAAAAAAGAAAAAAGAAACCTGAGAAAATGAAGGAAATGGCGGATTTACTTAGCAAAGAACGAAACGGTAAAAGAAAGCTTCGCGACGACCGACACAGCAGTTGTAACATTCTTGCCAAAGCTAATTGCGATATATATATATATATATATATATATATTGCGTAATATATCGAAATTTATTTGGGAAAAGAGTTGGCCATTGCATCTGTTGCAACTGGCCAAATAATTATTACGAGTCTCCCCGTAACGTTGTACCATTCGAATCTATTTTTTCCCTTGCCGCTTTATCAAATTGTTCGAATAACATGTGATTGCTAACACTACTTGAAAGTGCTTCATGCTCGTGCGAGCATTGCTCGAAAGATAGACCCACCTACTACAATTATTCACGTCTTTAGAATTCGTTGTTAAACAAGCCTCGCTCGTACGAGGTGGTAGAAAGTTTCGCAGCTTGTTCCAACAACCAGATGATCACGCGTACGCGATCATTGCGTGCGTAATGATTTATTCTCTAACGGTGACAACTTAAAAAAAGAAAAAGAAAAAAAGAAAAAAAAAAGAAACTGAAGGAAATTAAACGAATTTATTAGAGTGAAAAACTTGTATAACTGAGTGAAACGTTTGTTATCCAGGCACAACGAATATGTTGTAGCAGATTTCGATTCTGTTTATTCGAATTAAATCCGAAAGTTTGAGCTTTCGAGTATAATCGCCATAATCGGTGCGTGATATTTCCGTGGATCTTGCCGATGAAGGTATTAATGGCATATACGTACCTATAAATGTTGCCGAGAGATTGTCAGACTGAATGTGAGAAGAACGGCACTCGGATTGGAATTTTCAAATGAGCTTTCCTTTCGATCTTTGTCGCATATACCGCAATTGTTTGTTTCAGTCCACCCATCCGCATTTATACGTATTTCTCTTTAATCTTAGTTGTCATTCTACGAATACTGTTAGTACCTTTTGTACGACAAACAATTATTGTATGAGTTGCCAAGTACGTGCAATTTTTCGATGATAAATAATAATCGATCATGTTCAAATAATGATAGCATACTTCAATGAACCTCGACACTTATCTTTAATCGTTGCTTCGATCGTCCCGTTGCCAAATGGCTTGATAAGAGCCACTGAACGCTCTGATGAGAAAAGGGACGAGAAATGATTTACAAAACGCAGCGCTATCTATCACGATCCATGGCAACAATCGCATACACAATTTAAAATTGATCGGAACCTGTCGAAACATAAACAACATGGCGAATAAAAGAAATACAACGTTACGTGTGAAATATCTCTCGTTTAATAAATTAATATTTTAACTATGCGCCGTTATAGCATTTTTATACATTCTTAGGCAATTAGCTTTCTCGATGTTAAACAGTTTCAATCTCAAAGAATGTCGACTGAAAAGGTTGGTTATGCAATATCTTTGCTTGTTATTTAAGACTTAAGTTATGAGAAAGAACATTTATAAATATTTATATGTTTCGACTCGGAAGATGCTTATCTATTCGAAATATATATAAGAACAAATCAGTATTTATTTTATTCGTACGTATCTGTCAGCGTATAGCGTACGTACGTTTGCCAATTCTACTTTTTATATAGGTTCTTTATCAATTGTATCAACCCCATGGTGCTGGTACCGTTTTCATTTCCTGGCGTCCTGGTAATAGCACTCATTTAGCAACTACTGGTTATGATTCTTCAGTTGCTATTTTTGATAGACAAGGTGATTTGCAAGAACGTATCCAAATTGCTGGTCTATGCACTGGTTTTGGATGGGATTCTGACGGAGATCTATTGGCTGTCATATCGCAAAATTCCTCTGCTATCGCATTATGGGATGCAACAACTGGAAAAAAGACACAAATAGATGCCGGCGTAAGAGATGGATTAACATGCATGATATGGGCGAAAAGAACTTGCTTGTTAGCAGTAGGAACACAGAAAGGAAATCTAGTGCTTTATGATCATTTAAATGCCAAGTATGGTATCAGTCTTTTTAATGCAAAATATTTCTAAATATTGTTACATTGTTATATTGTTATAATCGTGTGTTGAATTATGAATTACCATATAGACGAATACCGATTTTGGGAAAACACAGAAAGAAGATTACTTGCGGTGCTTGGTCTTATGAAGGACTTCTTGCGTTAGCCAGTGAAGACAAGGTTTTAACTATCAGTACAAGTGATGGGGATACAAAACGTGAAATACCTCTTCAAGGTGATGCATCTGATATTCAATTTAATGAGATGAAAATGGATCACAGAGTTGGGGGTGAAAATACAGTATGGTTCTTTCATAAAGCAGCGACATATAAAATATATTTACGTCTGTACATATAAAGTATTATTTTTCTTATTATTTGCTAGGTATCTCTTATTATTAGTAAAACTACTTTATTTCTGTACAATATTTTGGATCCAGAAAATCCTATTGAATTAGCTTTTCAAAAACGTTATGGTTCTATTGTTACTTATAAATGGTAAGAAGGTCTAGATTATTAAAAACTGATTTAAACTCAATTATTTTTGTTTTTATTATATATTCTGTTTTAGGTATGGAGATGGCTATATTTTAGTCGGTTTTCAAACTGGGTATTTTACTGCGATATCCACGCATATTAAAGAGGTTGGTCAAGAACTATTTCAAGTTAAGAATCATAAAGATTCCTTGACTGATTTGGCTATAAGTCAAATAATAGGAAAAATTGCTACATGCGGAGATAATACCATAAAAATACATAATCTGCAAAATTTAGAAGAAACTGAAAAATTAATTACAGTGAGTGGTGAAACTGGAATTAGTACGGTAGAATGGTCAATGGATGGTACAATGATAGCAACTGTAACTCACAGTGGCAATGTTTTAATCTATTTAATACAAATCCCTAAATTATCTAGCGTCTATGGAAATAGAATTGCACTACTTACTAGTTTAACAGAAGTTACAGTCCATCTCTATACGTTAGATAAGGTGAAACTTAATGCATAATACAGAATATTAACTGTGTAAAACTGCGTGTAAATATTTCAAATTAATTTTTAGGAGAAGTCAGAACCAATAATAATTAACACTATAATAGAACCGTCGGTATTAACAATAGGCCCCATGCATGCAGCAGTAGGATTAAACAACAGAGCATTGTTCTGGGACATATCTGAAAGCCATTATAATACTACAGTGCACTTCGAAAGAGATTATTTAGCAACAATAGATAGTATAAGATTGAATGAAGCCTATGCTTCTGTTTTATTCGATGGCAAATTACAGTTGCATTCGGTAACAAGTATATTAAAACATATATAAATTTATATCACAACATATATAAATTTATATTAATTAATCGATTATATGTTAACATATCGTTTTTGTAGATTAAAATGGATCAAACACTAATAAAAGAAGGGAAAGACACGAAAATGTTTCCAGATTTAAATGCTTCAGACTTTAAAATAACGTGCCATGCTCTTAGTAATGACTTTTTAATCTATGGCAATGATGTAAGTTATTTATATAAATGTATGAAATTCTAAGTGTATATTGAAATGACTAACTTACATTTATGATATATTTAGATGGGCCACATAATTTATTTTTGTTTAGAAGTCTTTAATCAATGTACTGAACATGTACATGATAATGGCATAAAGGAAATCTATTTAGATACAAATGGAACACAGTTATGTTTTATAGATAATAAGTTTGACGCTTATATGTATAATCCTGTGCAAGAAATGGTTTTACAAATTCCTGATTGTCTAGATTACATTCAAGGTGTAATTTGGGATCAGAATATTATGGAACGTAATATATTTGCTATTTACAATAAAACTGTCATTACTACATATATATTTGTGAAATATTTTATTGAAGGTAAACCAAAACTTAAAAATTGTATAATATATGTGAAACAAATATATTCATTTGGAACATATACATTTGGAACATACTCTACATAGGTACAAAAATTATAAAGATAAATACAACAAAACTGCCATCTGAAACATTACCACTGCTGATATATTCTGGAGAATTGACATTAGGTTCAACAAGTAACAAATTAATGCAAATTACATTATCTTCTCATGAAGATATAGGAAATATTGTGGAATATACAAAAATGAAAGAAATATTAGAAAATCAGATTCTTTGCAGAAGGTAAATGTCTCATTTCCTTTTTTTTTATTTATTAACTATAAAATATTTACTTTGGCAAATGTTTTAGATATCAACAAGCATGGGACACATGTGAAAGAATCAATGAAAAAGAGTCATGGTTAAAATTAGGAGAAAGTGCAATTGCAAATTTGAATATTAATTTTGGTATTTATCATTAGTAATAATGAATTTATCATTATTATTATTATCATTATTGCTCTTACATAAAATATACACAAAATATATAAATTATATAAATATGTTATTTTCAAATAATCATTTTCCATCGCAGCAATTCGAATTTATCGCTACCTGGAAGATGCTGCAATGGTTTGGGCATTACAAAATATGGAAACTGTTGATGAATTGCCATTGTTATGTGGACATGCTTGTATTTTACTTGGTAATTATAATGAGGCAGAACAATTTTTTTTACAATCATCAGAACCAGTACAAGCTTTGTACCTAAGAAGGGACTTAATGCAATGGGAACAAGCATTGAATTTAGCACAGAAATTGAAAGCTGATGAAATTCCTTATATTGCTAGAGAATATGCTCAACAGTTAGAGTTTACGTAAGAATATAATATTAAACGTGTAAATTATTTATATGCTAGTATTTAAATTTAAATTTTAAATTGTTTTTCTAGAGGTAATTATCCAAAAGCATTAACAAATTACGAACGTGGATTGGTAGATTCAAATAATATGTCTAATACAACTGCATATAATCCGCACCATCGAAATTTATGCCTTGCTGGAATTGCGAGAATGTCTATCAGATGTGGAGATAGTAGAAAAGGAGTGAGCATAGCTATGGATAATGAAAGTTCAAGACAGTTACGAAAAGAATGTGCAGAAATACTAGAATCGATGAAAGTATGTATTATAAATATATATATGCATTTTATAGATATTTCAATTTGATCGCTGTTACAGCAATTTAATGAAGCTGCATTGTTATATGAAAAAGCTGAATATTTTGATAAAGCAGCTTCCGCATACATAAAATTAAAAAATTGGCAAAAAGTTGGGCAACTTTTATCACAAATTTCATCTGCCAAAATTAATATACAATATGCTAAAGCCAAAGAAGCTGAAGGCAAATATGAAGAAGCAGCAAAAGCATATGAGACTGCAAAAGATTATGAAAACATAATTAGAATTAATTTAGAATATTTGAATAATCCTGGTAAAGTAATTATTATTAAAACATCTTGTATTTAACATTAAATTTGCATCTAAAATGTACATATTGCTTGCTAATTCTAGCTCGAAGTGTTGAAGTAGTACAACAAACTAAAAGTATAGAAGGAGCTAAACTAGTCGCGAAATACTTTCAAAAAATGAACGACTATAACTCAGCAATTAAGTTTTTGATTTTGTCAAATTGTCACGAAGAAGCATTCCAGTTAGCTAATCAACACGGAAAAATGGAATTGTATGGAGAAATACTAATAAATACGATTGATGATAGCAATGCACGAAGAGAAGATTTCAAAAGTCTTGCAATGCATTTCGAATCTCAGAAAAATAATTTTTTAGCTGGAAAATATTACTTTCATGCTAAGGAATATCAAAAAGCATTGCGGCATTTATTAAAAGCTTCTCAGTTAGTAACAGATGAAAATGAAGTCCTGTCATTAGCTATTGATACAGTCGCTTCTTCAAAAGATGACAAATTAGCAAATCAATTAATTGATTTTTTATTAGGTGGAGATGGATTACCTAAGGTAATAATATTTACTTTAATAAAGATATATTGACTCAATGCTAAATTATTCACATTCATTACAGGATCCTAAATATCTATTTAGATTATACATGGCTAGAAAACAATATAAAGAAGCTGCAAAAACAGCAATTATAATTGCAAATGAAGAACAAATTAATGGTATTTTTTGTGGTATTTATATAACTAATATTAAAGAAATTATGTACCGGTTTCTTTTACAGGAAATTATAGAAGCGCTCATGATGTTTTATTTGGCATGTATCAAGAACTAAAAAAGAATAAGATCAATATACCTTCAGAGATGCAAAACAATTTAAGACTTTTGCATTCATATATTCTTGTCAGACTTCATGTAAAAAAAAATGATCATTTACGTGGTGCTCGTATGTTAATAAGAGTAGCTAATAACATATCAAAATTTCCTTCACGTTAGTAAAAGATATTTAAGTATTTCAAAATTATATGAACAATGTTTGATATACATATTCTTTTTGCTTCAGATATTGTTCCAATTTTGACCTCAACTGTAATAGAATGTCAAAGAGCTGGATTAAAGTATGCTGCATTTAACTACGCTGCTATGTTAATGCGTCCGGAATATAGAAGCCAAATTGATGCTAAATACAGTAAAAAGATTGAAGCAATTGTAAGAAAACCACCAAAATCAAAAGATAACGAAATTGAAGATGAACCGTTAACTTCATGTCCATATTGCAAGAATAAACTTCCAGAAACAGAAATTACTTGCAACAAATGCAAAAATACAATACCTTTTTGTATAGTTACAGTTAGTATTTATTTAGAGCATTCTTGCATTGATTTTAAAATTGTGTTTTTAATAATACAACAATTTTCAGGGCCGACATATCGTTGAAAATGACTTTACAGCATGTCCGCAATGTGATTTTCCTTGTATAAAAAGTGAATTCTTAAGGTATGTATGACATTTTATTTTATATAATTTTATATATAATGTATTTAATTATTTTCTATTGAATTAGGATCATTGAATCTGAAAAGACGTGCCCCATGTGCTCAGAAAAAGTAGATATTAACATGGTTTCATCTGCTCTTGATATCCGTCTTTATCTCGATGCTCAAGAAGGAAAACCGTCAATGAAAACCTAAAGATTTTTAGCTATAATTTAATAGAAGTTAGAAAAGTTATTATTATTTTTATCAAACGGTGCCGTCCAATATGAGTACAACATAATTAAGTACAAGTAGCTTATATAAATTCATATGTTATTTATAAAGTTTCTGCACAAATCAAATAATGATCACACATGGAAACATCAATAGTATGTAGATATTATTGTCAATAAACTAGTCTCCAACAAGTACAATTGATTCAATTCCCCTACTCTATTCCACTTTGCAAGTACTTTGCAATCATCAAGAGTTGCAGAACTGTTACGCAGTTTTATTCGATTTTAGATCTGAGTAATTTATTAACACGCATATCTAACATATACATTTAAGAGATGCTGTATACGCAAGAAACACTGATAAACTTGATAAACACTGATAAAGCATGATAAAGCGACATCTAACGGGTTTGCATCAATTAAAATTCAATTTATCGAGATATTTTCGCACAAATACGTAGAAATATATACGCATCAGAAAAATGACAACATAGCATGACTTTCAAAAATTAGACTCAATATAATGACGCGGAATATCTCGCAATATTCGTTCTTAATAGAGTTTTTAAAGTACATGTTTATATTTCTATTATATTAAATTGATTGAAATAAAATACACTGAAGACGAAAATTCATAATAACTGTTTATTTATAATATTTATTTTACTTTTATAAAAAGTAATTTGTTTAAAAAGATAAAATATATTTGAATAATTAACAATGTCGGCATATTTTTATTAAAACAGAAAATAACTTTTAAACTTATATTTAATTTTTTTTTATTCTTATATTTTTAATAAAATTATATAACTTACTAAAAATCTACAAGAGCATAATTTTCAAATTTCAGTGACATACTTATTTATACGCATGTGCCGAATTCAAATTTGCATGTATAATAAATTGCTTATTAGCTTCGATAAAATGTGTCATTGGTATTGATATGAAAATACCGATGATAATTTTCAATTAAACAGCAATAATAATGAAAAAAATTTCTAAAATTAAGTATCTACAATGATACATCTTTTTGTATCATTGTAAAATGATAAATTATTGCAAAACATAAATGATGATTGTTAAAGATATTGTTTTTTAACTTAGCAGATTCTATTATTTCGACTTGCGTTAAACAAATAAGAAATTTCTATATACATAGGTCTGCACATGCAGTTTAGTAGTGGGGTAGTGTATGTTAAAGAACATAATCACATCAGTGTAGGCACTAGTATAACCAGTACCGGTATGTTAGCAGTTCGCAATTGAGGTTGTACAGTTTAACCGGTATATTTGACAGATACTGATCCATCTTTCTGAAGGATCATTGAAATTTTTTTTAAACTATTTAATACATACGTAACGCGAAGTTAATCAATAGTAAGCAAGAAATATTATTTTATTCTCCCATCATCCAAGAACTAGTGGTCAAAATGGCGGAAAAGAATGACTCGCCGGGTTCCACCTCAACTTCTACCGGGCAGGAAAGTCAACAACTGCTTTCAAGCTTCATCGCTGAAATCATAAAGAGTCCTATAAATCTCCTTTTAGTAGGCGTAATCGCCTTTTTAGTTTACAAAATTGTTAAAAGCAAGACGAAAGTTGAAGAACCCGTGAAAGAGATAAAAAGACTGCCAAAAATACGACGTGATTTTACAGTTGAGGAGTTGAAGAAATATAATGGCAAGGGACCAGATGGACGAATATTAATTGCTATAAACGGTAGTGTTTACGACTGTACTCTTGGTGCCCACTTTTATGGCCCTGGTAAGCGTACAATTACTTTTAATCATTTATCTTGCATGATAATCAACTAAGTCTAATGTCGTACATAAAATTGCTATGTAATCGCGCGACTTTGTACTCCGTGTCTTAATTTTCCAGTATTGTTAGTTAACTTGTAACTTCCATCATCCGTTGTTTATCGTTAGTCTTAATTTGTGTAAAAATAAATCTGCAAACGTTACAATATTGCGATAATTGAGAAAGTTATGAAATAACTCAAACAGCAGAATGTATGTAGATTACTCCAACTTTTTATTCACCATTGAAATGCAAGATTCAGTCATGAATTATAAAAGATTTCAATGAATATATATTAATTAAAAAAAAAAAATAATTATGAAAATATTTAATTTAATAAAACGATAGTTTTTATGTTTTTTTTTTTTTTTTTTAGAATTGTATTACTTTACATGACTAATATTACTTTACATTGCTTTATCAATTTTATTACAGGTGCTCCATACGAAGTATTTGGGGGGAAAGATATTAGTAGAGCTCTAGCAAAATTTTCACTGGAAACATCACAAGAATATGATGACCTAAGTGATTTGAAAACTGCAGAGATGGAATCCATGAGAGAGTGGGAAGAACAATTTAAAGGTAACTTTATAAAATATAAGTTTTTAAGTAGAAAATCGAAGATAAAGTCTTATAAATAAATACTAAAAATTTGAAAGAGACTTTTATATTAATATGCGATAAATCTTTGTGCAACAAAATTTAATATTTATAATTTAAAATCAAAATTTAATACGTATAGTTTGAGAAAAGAAGAAATGTAAACGCCATACAAGCATCAAATTACTTTTATCTTTTTTTATTTTAGAAAAATATGATTACGTGGGAAAATTATTGAAACCCGGTGAAGCACCTACAAATTATTCAGATGAGGAAGATGAAGGTAGTCAACTAGAAAATGAAACGAAATCTAAAAATGATTGACTGCTTGATTGTACATCAAATGCCAAACAGTCTCAGAAGGATATTGCGCGCACATCATTAAAGAAACTCTTAAAATCGTGGCTCATGAATATATTTATGGACATTTATCTGGATATTTTATTACATCATAATATTAAAATAACAACTAAAATGGTATCTTTTGATCAAGTTAAAAGTATATAACTGTTCAAAACTGGTGTTTATGTGTGAAGATCTCTTTTAAGTATCCAATTTTTCAATCAATAAGGATACTTCAATAGTATAATGTTTTTATATATGACTAGACATAAGAGAGAAAACTTTGAGCCATTAAATATCTTGGTTTATATTATTCGCATTTTGCATAGCATTTCGTACATACATATAATATATGTATTTGGAATCTGTAAACTTTAATAAAATGATGTTATATTTGACATGCATTCGAAGTTTAATATTAAGTTGATGCAATAAATTGTATAGATTTATGCATTGTAATAGTAGAAAATATTTTCTTAACATAAAAACATTATGCTTTCTAAAATGAAAAAGAAAATGATACCATCTAAGAGATACAGAATAACTTTAGTTCTTTTTAGCTATATCCATTCTATAAAGAATAAAGTATAAATCAAATATCAAAGTCTTGAATTCTGAAACATTTTTGTATACAAAATATTCAAATTCTATTGGAAAGTTTATAAAGAATGATACACGTTAACTAGTCTTTTTTATATGAAAGGAAATGAGTACGTGTGAATCTTACTATAAATTTTAATACATTATGTAAATTGTTATTGTTTAAAAATTGAAATTTGCGATATTGTTCATATTATGTAATTATTTATCAGCCATTTTTAAATTTAAAAAACGTAAAGAAATTCGTGAAAATATATACACATATATATTGTTTATTTTTAAAATATATGCATTTTTTTAATTATTTGTGTGATTTATCCTATTATAGTTGACACTATAATGAAAAGGTATATAGATATTAATTAAAGTAAATTATATATTTGAATTTTTAAATCATGTTGTTAAAGGAAATAACATTTATTGAAAAACATTGTTAATCTAAACAGCTACATATAATTTAATGAAATCTAATTTGTTTTGTTTACGAATTATTATGAAAGAAAGGAAGCATTCTGCTATTGTGTATGATTATCCAAAAAGTAATATGTGAATGATACTCTGTAGATAAAACAATTCCGTGTCATTCCCACAAAACAAAAATATTTGTAAACTTTTTGTAATCGTATCATATCACAAACATTTCGTATTTGTAAGTAATATTCATTTTAAATTGATTTGAAACTGATTTCAATTTCGAAAAGCGTTATTATTAAAAGAAACTGCATTTTTTCTATAACACTATCATACAGATGATATTCACTCAATCTTTTTAATACAGTCATCGTGTAATAAGAGACTGAGTTTTTTTTTGAAAAATTTTATCGTTAATTTATAAAATTTATGAGAATAATGCATGTTATATATATTTATTCCAATTTGTACAAAAACAGTTTGCTCAGATTAAAATTTTTATCAAGTACTTGACCAAATTAAACATGCTTTATACCAACATATGTTATTTTCTTATACGTTAAATATGTGATTTATTAATTAATTACGGAATATTTTATTCTTATTATTATCAATATGATTTATTAGAAATGTTATATCATATCTATGTATGTTGTTATACTTTTTCTGTTAAATGGTATGTATGTTCGTGTGTTAATTATTCCAATACTTATTATGACCAGTTACAATTTTATGTAAGATTATTTATAGAAAATGTTATGTATTGATATGTACTTTCTGTTATTATTAAAAAACGAATGTATAGTTCGTAAGGTGCAGGTTTGAATACCCTACTATTATATCCAACTATATGCAGATCATATTAATTCTTGTTTATATTAAAAAAACAATTTCTTTCAAACAAGTTTATAATTTTGACTTAATTTATTGTACCTATTTACGTGATTTTATTTTTGCTCATTTTGTCACAAAGAATATGTAGAAAAGTAAAACATGTAACGGTTTTGGTTCTAAAATATGTATTATTAAAAATTCAATAAAATTTCAATTTTATTTTATTTAGTTTAAAGCTATAACATTTCTTCGTTAAGAATTCATTTTTAATTACATGTTGCAAATATATTGGAAAAACGTACAGAAAAATTATGAAATTACATAACTAAAGCTATATAATTCCTAATTTTTAATATGTTTGTGTATAATATATACGTATATATGTCATTGCAAATGATATTATACGTAAGAATGAGAATGTGCATAATTCAGCCAAATAAATTTATTGTTTTACAATTTTTTTTTTTACAAAAATTATTTTATTTTATACTTATACTTTTTTTGTTATTTGTAAAATTTTAAATATCTAACTTTTTCATTAAAATATATTTAATTTTTATAAAAATTTGATTTTCGTTTGTCGATTATACTGCGATAAAAATAAAAACATACTTATTTTATGAAAATAATAAAGGGTAAAGAAACTTCATTCAAAGCTCATTTCTTTTCACAATCAGATTATATTGGTCCTGTTAAGCAACATATAAGATCAAAGTTTCAATGTATTTAAACCATGTTTTGTTACATCGCAAAGAAAAAGGATATTTTCGAAGTACAGTATATTTTCCCCAACACAAATATGCAAGCAAAGCTAGAGTCACTTACAATGATACTAAATTTGGAATCTGTTAAACATATTTTCGAAATGAATGGTGTTAAAATTGCATACGTACGTACGTATATACATATATATGTATATAATCAACTTCATTTTTATTACTGAGTTATTTTGAACATACTATTGCCATTCTTTTTCACAAATTTTTCTTATTAGATAGCACCATGTTATGAAATATTCCCAGAAGATATATTTTATTTATTGCTTCAATTTTTTATTAACTTTATATTTTATTGCTGTAACGTTTTTTTCATACTATCTAGTAGGAAATATTATGAAATGTAACAGACATCGGAATTTAATACATGACCTTGCTTCTTTAACCTATTACAATTCCTTTATTACACAGATATATAATCGGATAGATCAGAATTTCTACATTAAACTATTTCAAAACGAAGTAATTTCCCTCTTCTTTAACGTATATATGTATGAGAAAATTACTTTTTCTATATAAGTTATTATATTATTAGAATGGGTAACAAATCAAATTCATAATTATTACAAATAATATAGAATGAAATTGTATCATATCGACGGCAAGATTACGAAAACTGCGTCCGTTATCATGGTAGATAACGATGATATCAGTAAGTAGAAGCTTGCGTGAAAATAACTCATTTAATTTGTAATAATCAAAATGCAATTTCGAATCAATTTTTTTAGTAGATTGATACGTTGATAAACGTTAGAGATCATCTTTATGGATATGCATCTTTTATAGATACTTTTATTTCTATTCCATCATGTAAAAATGAACAATACGTAGTTAAATAATATATCGTCTCATAGTTATTAACTATGTATTTGCCTTATAAAATATAATTTAAAGAAAAGGAATAAGAAACAAAAAATTAATCGTCAAATAGGTCAAATTAAATACTGAATAATAGTTCTAAATAATAGCATTGTTTAACTATAGCATTTTGTCTTGGTCTTGTGAATAGTTACGTAACATTTGAATAAAGACTATCAACAGATTTTCGTGATTTTTTTCGCTGTATCGCAATGTGTGTACATTTGCTATTTCTCGAGAAGGATAATCTGAAAATAATATTCAGCTTAAGAGTAGATCAAATGTTTGAAAGATATTTAGAAACATATTTAGAATATTAAACACAAACGACTCTATTCAGTATCAGCTGTATCGAACATAAATGTGGCAACAATGCAAGAGTTCAGTTTCGATGTAAACATAACCTAGCTAATATGGCTTCCCGCGATTTTATGAAATGTTTGTAGTAATATGTTGTCATGGTAAATGACAGCAAATAGTGACAAGATGAAACAACTATAATGCAGGACAATGGAATGTGCAATAGTGTGTATGATATAACTCAGGTTTGTTTCTCATTTATTAATTAATTAATTTATATCAATTAACTAATTTTTCTATCATTTTCACATGCACAGTTGAGTTCAAACTCAAATCTCTCAAACAATTATCTCGTATCTTTCATTTCAATTTTTTAAATTATGTTCCTAGTTTATATTTAGAATGAATGAAAAAAATAGATAACTGTTATTGCTTAAAAATTTTTTCTGTTTATAATTTACTTATTTCTTTCGTTTTTTTACTAGCCAATCTTTCAAAACTATCTATATTATTAAAAAATAAAAATCGTAAAAAACATAAACAACAAATTATTCAAAATCATGAAAATTTATTTCAACAATTTGAAAATTTCAGTCTAATTACGAAGGAAGAAAATTTAATAAATAAATGTAACTTGGAAATATCGAAATATTAAATTTATTTAATAGTTAATAGTAAAAATTATAATTAACGACGAAATAAATCATATTTTTCGCGATTTTCTATTAATTTCTATTAATTATTTCAAAATAAATAATCGCTTGACATAAAATCGTCTACGTGATTCCTACAGGATTTGAAATTTATGCACATTTATGATGTTGATACCTGCTAATGTTGATGAATTATTATACATTTGATAAGAGCGGAACAAATTTCCACTCAAAAGTAAAAAACGATAAATATTCGACGTAGTAAAAATTCCTCTGAAAAAAAACCATTCATTGCGCATTTACTTGTTACTAAGAGATCATCGAAGGGACCCCGTAAGACTATAGTCGAAGGAAATAACGCGATGTAAGCGACTAGCAACACTCCACAAAGAGTCGCTGTCACTGAGATGGGTGGCTAGGTGGCTGCTGCCACGGCGTCATCCAATTCCCGTCCCATTTCCAATACTCCCTCTCTTCTCACGTTCACCTCTTTCTTTACACAATTCTCTGTATCTGACACTATCGCGCGCGCGCACGAGCGCACTACACAAACGCATGACTGAAAGAGAGAGACGCAGAGAGTGAGAAAGAACAGAGCAGGAAAAGGGAGATGGAAGCAAGTTCACGCACAATATATGCGTGCAGCGAGTCGCGTGCCGTTCGCACCTATCCACGAGTCAGATTCTCTTTCTCGAAGAGAGGACGTTCTGCGCAACGCAATCTCCCCACCTTGTGTACATTCTTCCTTTTAATCTGTCGATCGAGAAATCCCTGGCCATCTTGTAATGATATCCCTTTGACACTCTCGGCTTTGTAAACGTACTAAACAAAGGCGATTTGTGATTTTCTCAATGATCACGACGCACGGCTTACGAATCTATATCGGAAAAAAATTTTTCTGCACGCAGGTTATTCGTTATGGACATAGAAACCACGCGAATATTTTAGTCTTGCAATTTCAAAAGAGAAAGTGATTATTGAATGTATACATATATATATGTATGTAATTTAGGAATTTTAGTTAATGAAACGTACGAAGAGATACATTCAAGGAGAATAAAATTTTTGAGCATCGATATTGTCACTATTTGGAAAAACTAACTGGTAAATGTAATTTAACAGAGGAACGATCTATTTACAAGATAAAAAGATACGTAGTGTATTTACGCATCGAATGATTCAATTATTTGTATTACATAATACTGGCAAAAATTCTGAAGGTTGTGTTAAGTGAATATACGTAGTCGTACAATCGAATACAAAGTAAAAATGTTTTAGTTTTAATAAAAACATTCTGTATTCGTAGAACTTACGTTTGCAAATGTTTTACTTGTAATACACTATAATGAACGTTAAGCTTCTACATATATATATATATATATATATACATATATATATATATACACATATATATATATAACTTCTAATTATGTATATACATACATACACATATATATATATATATATATATATATATAGAAACAAAATAAAAGCATATGGAGAAAATTCGAAATTGCGAAATTGCCTGATTTTGTCTATTTGAAATCGAGTCCTCGAATCGCGGGGATCACTGTCTCAATATTTTCCGGCAACTTCCAAGCAATTAAAGCTGGGATCTTTCTCAAATTTGTGAAATCGTGAACACCACTAAAGCGAAGAATAGCGTGATAAATGATAAAAATATACCGTCATGTAACTCTCGCTTTGTGAAACTCGGCCAGGAACGTATTCTGGTAGGAATAAAGAATCTAATTCAAAGAGCATCTTACAACCACTGTACAAGACCGGCCTTTATCAAATGGCGGCAGAGGAATAAACGAAATTCTCGCGGCTGTTAGACCGGCGGCGTGAACGTAATCAGAGCGTTCGTGGCCTCGCAGCCGTTTGACCAATAATAGAGAAAGACCAGGTCACATGATCACGTGGACCAATGAGGTAGCTGGTCTAACGTCACGGCGTCTATACGGAACCAGTCGGACATTTTCTGACAAGCGTAGAAAAACTTCTCGTCAACAGCAGCCGCCATTTTACGTTAGCCGATACTCGTGCGGTGCGGAACTCTCGCGATCGCTTTTCTCGAGCGAATTTCTGCGGCGCGCGGTGGCTGCCCCGAAGCCGACTCATTTGATCGTCTTCGCCTCCTGGCGTCCGTGATTACCTCGAATGTGCGGGGAAAGCGAGCCGCGTCCGCGGTGATCATTCGCGCGCCCCGTGTCGCAGTGTGCCAAGGCGAGAGAAGAGGAGAGAAAGATGGTGCCAGCGGGCCTCGAGAGCGATATCGTTGCTGCGAGCTAGCGCCGTGCGCGCAGCCAGTCCGCCACACTCGAGTGTTTGACGAGTCGTGTGCGACCGACTAAACGAAATATAACGTGAGAACTGGTTTGGTGGTTTTGTGCATTTAATCGAAGTGGTGATCCTCGGTATTGCGATATCGATAGTCTAGTTAACTCGTCGGTCTGTCCCGTTGTCGCGCGAGTGGCCAGTTCGCCCATCGAAAAATTTACTGTGTGTGTGGGCTTTGAGCGCGGGGTTCGACGTACCCCCGACGATGCCCAATGGTTGATCGTGTACCGAAGCGTGCTCGGGGACGCTCCACGCGCCGCGGTTTTCATTGTTATTGTCATGCTTGCGAATATGTTGAGAGATTGGTGAATTATCGCGGCTTCACCGAAGAAGCAGCGGAGGAAGCAGCAATAGCAGCAGTGGTAACAGTATCATCAGCATCAGTACCGATCTTCTTCTAGTGGCGTAGTGCAGCGTTTCGTCCGTGTGTATACCCGTGTATACGTGCCTCTGCGTGCGTGCCTGCGTGCGTGCGTGCGTGCGTGCGTGCGTGCGTGCGTGCGGTCGTCCCGACTTGCTGCCGCCGCCGCTTACTTGCTACCGGGAGTAAACAGCCTGAAACAAGAAATAATTAACCCTGAAAAGAAACCATGGCCGACCACCTGGTGGACGGCCCGCCGAATAAGCGGCCGAAGCTCGGCGATCCTTTCCAGGGGACTTCGGATTCCGCGGGTGAGTTCTTTCATTTTTCGTTGCGACAAAACCTTTGCTCAACCTAGTACGAAGTCGCTGCCGCGACTAACCTTTCGAGGATAAACGTCGCAAGTAGCATATACCAGTTTTTTTCTAATTACATGTATCTCAGATATCGCACATATATCTTCCTTGTTACATTGAGAAATGTATGCTCGCCAATTTATCGAAGGCGTACTGTCAATTAGCTGTTGACGGGTGCAACCTTTGAGCAAAATTGCCCACGTATCTCGATGCTTCTCGGTTATTTTTCTTTCCGAAAGACGCACCTTTTTTTGTTGTTGTGTTCGTGTCATTTATCTTTGCCGAAAACAATGTGTCCAATAGATAATCTTCCTCTCTCTCTCTCTCTCTCTCTCTCTCTCCGTCTCTCACTCTCTCTCTCTCTTTTCTCTCTCTTCCTACTACATTTTTTGTACAGGTTTTCAACATTTAGGAAAGTGCTGTGGTTGTAGCTGATTATATCGTTTTATGTTACGAGTGTTACCTTTTGACAGGGCCCTGTATTATTCAGCGTATTCTAAAATTGTACGATTTTACTTTGCTTTATCATCGTGTGAAACGATTGAAGTCTGTTTCTGGTTGTTAGTTAATTGTTTATAAATTAACCTAAATTATTATTCAAGAAATACGATCGCGGGAGTTACGCTATATCGTGAATTGTCTAACGTTTTGTTTTTATTAATGCGATCAATTTAAATTTTATCTACTTGTTTCGTGTAAATTGTTCGTGTTGATTTATGCGGAAACTTATGCCAGTAAATACTGATGCTTGAGTTGTACTGTAAATACTGACAGCATTAACGAGTGTTTTGTGTAATTTTTGTTCTATAACAATATTTTTATCTATGTTTTGAAATTATGAAATCGTTCTGTATATGTATCAATAAAAACTATTGAAAAGCTGTAAATTTGTAAATCGCCAAAAGTTTAGGCAATTTCGATATAGTGTATAAATTTTGCTCAGAGGTTATAGAACTACACCGTGTTTAAAAAAATAACTGTTTGTACTAAATAATCTATAACTTCTGTCTTGTTGCACGTTCTTTCTCTTATTTAAATTTAACCTACATGAATAATAGTATTTTGTAAATTTTTTATTTAGTTACCTTTGAATTTAGTTTTCATTTTATTTTTGTAGTGCACGGCAAATGCATGAAAGTTTGAATAATTAAAAAAAGACATGCTAGCATGATTGATGCGCTAACCATCTCTTGATTCTTATTTGCTATCTGATCACCTTAACAGTTTCTGAACTCAATAATATCTCGTATAATCTCATATCGAATCAGTAACGACTGTGTCACTTAAATACTTGATGTATCAATCGCAAGATTTAGTCAGGTTACGTAAAGTGGCAGACATAGTCTTTGATATTGTAAATATTAATTCATCTAATATCTGTAAGTAGTTGCATTTCGAACAAAATTTAGACCATTTCTGCTGCTTCAAAGCTGTGATCCAGAAAGCATAGACAGTTTTTCCATAGTCTGAAATAAAAACTGTGATATATGTAGTGGGTATGGCGCCTCTAATGATGCACCATGCTTATACAAACTACGGGGGAGGTGGCAGTGGTAACATGCAACAAATGCAGGGCCCGCCACAACAGCAGCTACATCTGCAACAGCATCAGCTGCAGCCACATTGGAACAACCATACCATCCAGAAAAGAAGTAAATATTATTACAAAACCCAGCAAAAAGTTCAAAAATAATAAGTCCAGCACTACAGAATTTGTTTGTCTGTCCATTCATCTCATGTATTAGTATCATAAAGTTGTAAAATCATTTAATTACTTCCAATTTGTGTCATAATTTGCTGCTAAAATAATTCACAAGTGTTTGTATTCTTAAAAGAAAAAATGTACATAGTTTTAGCATATTGTCACTATGGTTCTATAAAGTTGATTTATTGTTGCTATTTGTAAAACACAGAATGAGGATTACGTTCTTTATTTATATCATAGAACTTAAGAACAAATAAATGTAACAAGTATCCTTATATCTTGCCTCGAGTTAAGAGAAATTTATTTCTTTTGCATAATATTGGAGAAAAATTGGATCGTTCTAAGTACTACAGAAAAAAAGTATTTTAATTTAATATATACTATGAAAATATAAATAGATATGTTATGAGCTTCAAATGCATTTATGAGTGATAAATATAATATGGACATGCGACACACATGTATAGAGCTCTAAAACTTCGTATTAGGATGAAACGATATTAATTATTGTGTATAAATTTTGAAATAAAATGTGATTATATCTTTAATGAGATAAAATTGAACTAGGTTATTAGGTAGGTAACAATGATGTTTTGTACATAATTGTTTTTATATTTTACAGATAATTGATATCTTAATTGAAATAAACTGACTTATATTATTTATAAGAGTTTCAGAAACTTTTTTTTTTAATGTTACAACATTAAAAAATATTTCATTTATAAATAGTTGTAAATAGTCTTTAGAGTGACTGATTTCTTCGCATGACTGTCTACTCTAAAATTTGCCATCAGTAGCTTTGCTGCTTTTGTAGTTTAGCACGTCTTTATTGTGAAGAAATTTTTATTCTGCTGTAGTATAAACTCCTTTAAGTTATGCTCACACAGTGTATGTCTCATGTCTTATTTATTTATGTATTTGTTTGTTTATATTTACATGTAGTTTGTGTAGAATCTTTTTATTGTTTTTTCTTTTTTCTATTTTTTTTTAAATTTGCATTTGACCCCTTTTTTCTCCGTTATGTTATATGGTCAATCATGGATAGTCAAGTAAGTTAAAGAGATACTTTTATATGACAAATACATTTTTCAAACACTGTAAGTTAGTATAATTTGAACAAATGTAATTTTCTGTAATTTAAAATATGATGTATATAAATATCGTAAAATATATGCATGAATGCATACATTTTATGTACATACATATTTACATGCAGGTATATTTATACAATATGCAATACATTACATTACAGTACAAAGATTTTATTATTAAATCTTTAGATAAAAGCTATGGTGACGGTGCTGAATCTTACCTTTATATCATTTACTAATGGTTCTTTGGTCTCTATGGTATATGTTATATTTAATATCATAATCTGAAAATAATTTTTTAAACTAGTTATTTAAGGAAGTAATTAGTCATTGCGTTGAACTTTTTTCAACAAATTTGTTATTTACGTGCAGCTTATAAAAAAAATGTTTAATATCATTGGCTGTGATTAAACAATTTACTTCTTTAATAACTAGTAATAACTTTCACAGCAGTGTATATATTAAAATGCTGTTACTAATGCAAATGTTTATTCTCAGATTATATAACAAACACAGATATGTTTGATCTTGAAAATGATCTACCTGATGATCTATTGTCATCGGGTTCTTGGGGTTCTGCAACTGAAAGTGCTAAACCACCAGCGACAGGCCCAGGTCCAGGGCAGCAAAATGGTGCTCTTGATTCAGAACTTAGACAACATGTTCAACAACAACAACTTTCACATCATTTGATACAACAACAAGTTCGTATATATGAAATATATTATATATATTTTATATGCATCTACAAGAAATACCGGCTAATCTTGATTTTTTCTAAAATAGGGCAACAAAAATTTGGTTGCAAATTCTTTAGTAATGGCTGCTGGAACTTTGGGTAATAAAAGTCCAAATATGCAATCTCCACCAAATGTTTCTGTCTCTAAAGTAGTTGATCCACAAATGGTCGTGAGTTTGGGAAATTTACCAAGTAGTATAGCCAGCTCCTTGGCAAATAATCAAATGTCCATTGCAAATTCAATGGGAGGCCTTCAATCGTCAATGAGCATGGCTGGAAGTAATCCTACCATGTCAATGCCAGGTGGAATAAATTCTGCTTTAGTTATGACCAGCAGTGCTAGTGGAAATAACAATATGGGTGGAATGGCAGGTGGAAGTTTGATTGTAACCAATAGTTTGAATAAACAACCTTTAAACACTGTGAGTTATATTGAAATTGAAGTATTATGTACATGAAAATATATTTTGTATAGAATGTACAATTTAATTATTCTCTGTTCAGGTAACCATGATGGGTCCGAATACTCAAGGAATTCATCATCCCAGTGGACCACATGGTGTTGCTCAAATGCAAAATGGACCTGGAATAATGAATACTAGAGCTGTAACCATGCAACAACAGCAACAAGCTCATATGGTTGGTCCAGCAAGGGGTCAAAGTCCACATCAACAAGTACATCAAGTTGGTATTGTTGGTCCTGGTCAAGGAGGCCCAAGAATCCAAGCTCCTCCAAACATGACAAATATGCCAAATATGGGACAAATAGGTGCATCAAGTCCTTATGGTTATGGTAAATATATCAATTATATCAATTACACAGGGTGTTGTTGAAATGTCCTTTATATATAATTGATAAGTCGTAGAATATCGTCAAATACACATTTTTTAAATAGGATCTCCAGCTAGTGGGCAAGGACCCGGAGTTACTGTATGTACTAACAGTCCTGTTGGAGTTGTTACACCACAACCAAAAGGAGTTGGTACAAATATGACTGCCATGCAAGGTGGTAGATTTGGAGGAACAGCTGGTCCTATTGGTTCCACGAATGTTGTGGGTGGTCAAGAAGGTGGTATGGCACAACAAGCTCAACCACCTGCTCCAAGTCCAGCTCAACCTCAGTCTGGTGCACCAAGTGGTGGTCAACCTGGTCCACAACAAGCTACTCAGGGCCAAATACCCGGTGCCGGTGCTCCAACTGGTAATTATTTGTTTTTGCTTTTAAATAAATTTATTTCATTCGATGAAATGTAAATAAGTAATATCTATGTGTCGCTAGGTGCTACAAAATCAACCGCTGATCCAGAAAAACGTAAACTCATTCAGCAACAATTAGTTCTCTTACTTCATGCGCATAAATGTCAACGACGCGAAAATCAAGCAAACGGTGATGTTTGGCAATGTTCATTGCCAGACTGTAAAACTATGAAAAATGTATTGATTCATATGACCGCTTGTCAAGCAGGAAAAAACTGTACGGTGCCACATTGTAGCTCTTCCAGACAAATTATTAGTCACTGGAAACATTGCAACCGTAATGATTGTCCTGTGTGTTTACCTTTGAAACAAGCGAACAAAAATAAAACAACAAATACTGCTGCAGCATCCACAACACAACCAAATAGTCAACCAAATCCAAGTCAAACCGAGATGAGAAGAGCATACGACGCGTTAGGTATTCCATGTCCTACTACAACAGCTGGTTTAGTAGCTAGTCAATGTGTTGCTAGAAGAATGCCAACACCTAACATGCAGGGAGCACCTGGTGCGATAGGGAATGTCAGATTAGCTCAGCCTCCAACTCAGAGCGCACCAGGCCAATCAGTAGTTGGTGCTGGGCAACAAGTTGTTGCACCAAATGTGTCTCTTCCTTTAAATTCTGATCCAAACACAGTCGGAGTCGCTGGTAATCAAGCAGCACCTGCCAGTGGCCCTACGCCTGCTGCTGCAGCGACTGCCGCAAATATACAGCAATCTGTTAACATGCAGCAATTATTTGGTTTGAATGATTCAGCACAACTTAGTGTTCCAAATGAAAATAGGTTAGCTAACCTTCAGCTTCCAGCTGGACTTCAACCAGGTCAAGTAACAGCAACATCGGTACAGGAATCAAAGGATTGGCATCAAACTGTAACACCGGATCTTAGAAATCATCTTGTTCATAAATTGGTTCAAGCAATATTTCCAACTCCCGATCCACAGGCTATGCTCGATAAAAGAATGCATAATCTCGTTGCATATGCAAGAAAAGTTGAAGGCGACATGTACGAAATGGCTAATTCAAGATCAGAATATTATCATTTGCTTGCCGAAAAAATATACAAAATTCAGAAAGAATTGGAGGAAAAACGACAAAAGCGAAAAGAACAACAGCAACAGCAATTGCAAGCTCAGCAGCAGCAGCAACAACAACAACAACCACAACCTGCAGGAACGTCTGGCCCCGGTTTAAGGCCATGTGCTCCCCCAGGTGTAGGCACTGTTCCACCGTCACGACCAGTTGGAACAGTTACTCCTAGTTTACGTAGTCATTCGCCAGGAATGGGACAGCTTGGAGCTTTACCTGCAATGACCAATATTCAGCACAATAGAATGCAGTTTCCCCAGCAACAACAAACGCAACAACAGCAACAAATACAGGTTCAAGCCCAAACGAACGTCCAAGCTCAGGCTCAAGCACAAGCTCAGGCTCAAGTGCAAGTTCAACAACAAATGCAACAACAGCAGGCAGGAATTTTGGTTGGTCCACCTGGCCCTAGTCCAAACGGACAATCAACTTCTAATCCCAATGTCGTGTCAAATCCTGGTCTCAGTCCTTTTGGACAACCGCAAATGTCGCAATCAAGTTTAACAACAACCACCACGTCTGCAACAACTAGTCAATTTCCAACCTCAAATGGTACTTCTGGTTTACCTAACAGCTCTCCTGTACAGAATCAACATCAATTTTCTGATATTATGAAAGTTAGATTGGTGCAAGCTCAAGCAGCAATTGCACATCAACATCAACAACAACAGCAGCAGCAGCAGCAACAGCAGCAGCAGCAGCAGCAGTCAACGCAACAGCCTCAACAACAACCAAGTCAGTCGCAACCGCAACAACCAACAAGTACTTCGAATCAAAGTGCTACTACGACCTCAATGCCGCAAGCGCCGTCACCATTTAGCGGTATGCAACAGCAAAGTAATCAGCAGCAAAATCAATTCAACAATAGCCGGCCTCTATCGGTTTCAACACCTAGCGACAGTGGCATCAGCACATCAACTCCGCAAACGATACCACCTCCTGCTTCTAGTGGACCTAGCCCTGGCCCAGCAACAACAACGAATGGGCCTCAATCTACAACTTCCACACCTAATACACCACTAGTTCCTTCACTGATAACTCCAAATCAGACAGTTTCTTCCGCCAATCAAACACCACCTCATCCTGCTACTACACCGTCTCCTGCTGGCCTTGCAAGCCTTGGAAAAGGCATGACATCTCAGGAGAGAGCTGCATTAAATGCACCAAGAACTTCGTCCATGTCTTCGCAAATGGCTGCTATTACAGCTGCTTTAGGTCGTGATAATTCTCCTAGTCCACCAATGAATAACAATAAGGGAAAATTGGATTCTATCAAAGAAGAGAATATAAAAATGGAAATCAAAACAGAGGATGGTTCTGAGAATCATAGAATGGATGGCGGTAAAAGCGTCAATAATGATGTGTCTATTAAAACTGAAATCAAAACAGAACCAATGGAAGAGGGATCCAGTGAGAGCATTGTAAAAGAAGAACCGCCCACTATTAAAGAAGAGCCTGTGACACCAATATCCGGTCAAGATACGACAACGCCAGATATTAAACCATTAGTTCCTGAACCGATACAACCAACCGGAACATCAACGGATAAGAAACGGTTATGTTTGTTCAAACCAAATGAATTGCGTCAGGCATTAATGCCAACATTAGAAAAACTTTATCGCCAAGACCCGGAATCTATGCCATTTAGACAGCCCGTCGATCCTCAAGCATTAGGAATTCCTGATTACTTTGACATTGTCAAGAAACCGATGGACCTTTCAACGATCAAAAGAAAATTGGACACAGGTCAATACAGTGACCCATGGGAGTACGTTGATGATGTATGGATGATGTTTGACAATGCGTGGCTTTATAATCGTAAAACGTCACGTGTTTACAGATATTGTACAAAGGTATTGTACATTTATTTATTTCAAATTTATTAATTTTCCAATCATATTGATATCAAACGACGACACATTTGAATTGTAAATCTTTTCATTAATTTTAGCTTTCTGAAGTCTTTGAGCAAGAAATTGATCCTGTAATGCAAGCCTTGGGATATTGTTGTGGAAGAAAATACACGTTCAATCCACAAGTACTATGTTGTTATGGAAAACAGCTTTGTACAATACCAAGAGATGCAAAATACTATTCCTACCAAAATAGGTCAGTATATGGAGGAATTCTAATTAGAAATAACTACGTAAAACAGGAAAATTTATTTAATAATTGAAGAATTATTCTGCATGAAGGGAATATGTTAGTAGGTTTTTCTCCATCTTGTCCTTTTTAGTAATTTCTTTACTTAGACAACTAGATATCTTGTTAATGACTTCTGTTGCTCCCAACTGTCTTCAAAGATTACTGACATTAGTTGAATTTTAGAGAATCGAATTACCTTTAGGCGCATTCGGCTTTCATGGTACATTTTTATTTAAAAAGGAAAATGTTCTGCAACCGAATACGCCAAATTAAATTGGCAGGCTAAATTAGCCTGTTTCGGTCATATCAGTCGATACAGGCCAGTCTCCTGACCTACATGTTTTTTTTTTCTCTTTCATGTTTTTTTTTTTTTTTTTTTTTCTTTTTTCTCTTAATTATAACTACGAAATATTTGTCGATGAATGCATTTTTCGTAACGTTCGCACACATGAAGTTGAAATTTTATATTACGCATATACTTAAGGGACATAGAGCTTTCTATAGTGATCCTTAAAGTTAAGATGCTTCTTAATTATGTATTTTGCTTTATAAATAATTTAGAGAATAGCAAAATAATTTTTAACAAGAGAAATTCATTAAATACTCTTGAGTATATGCATTTAAGTAATTTATGTATATATTATACGGTGTCTAACTATGGCACTCTTCTCTTCTTTGTATGTTACCTTCGCTCTACCCATGGGTTGCGCACGCACACACAAATCCTTGTTTGCTGCTTGCTTCTTGTGTTGCCCGCGCCCCTTGCTTCTTTCTGACTCTACTACTTCATGCCACGAAAATTGATACTTGGAAATTGGACGATTGAAATTGGATACCTGACACTTAAAATGAAAACATAAATAAATGTAAAACAAATTGTATTTATGGTAAATGAAAAATAATGAAAAAAAAAAAACTATGTTAATTACACGAAAAATATGATGACTCTCTACAATTTTTGGAATAAAAAACTATAACGTTTAAAAAAACTAAAATAAAAAAAAAATCGAACGGATCTGAACATATAATTGGCAAAACACTACTTGCATGTGTATAATTGCAAATACAAACAAATATTTATCAAAATTGGATAATCGACGTTTGGATACATCTATTGGGGCGTGAAAAAAAAAAAAAAAAAATTGATCTTCGTATGATGCACGCATGACATTGACGAATTGAAATTTGGATCTAAATACTATTGGTTGGAACAGTAGTTTAAAGGCATATGGTCTTGTTTCCGACAGATACACCTTCTGTCAGAAATGTTTCAACGACATTCCTGGTGACACTGTGACGTTAGGAGACGATCCAACGCAACCACAAACGTAAGTTTCGAAAAATATGAATACATTGCGAACGTTTGTCGTACATGAAATGAAATTGTTCATATTTTATTACAGTGCCATTAAAAAGGAACAGTTCCAGGAAATGAAGAACGATCATTTGGAATTGGAGCCTTTTGTTGTGTGTACAGATTGCGGTAGAAAGGTGCATCAGATTTGCGTGCTTCATATGGAATCAATTTGGCCATTAGGGTATAATAAAATTTCTTCTTAGAAAATGTATCAGTCTATACGTATGTATGTATGTAATAATTGAACTTTCCCTAACAGATTTACTTGTGATAATTGCTTGAAGAAGAAAAGCCAAAAACGTAAAGAGAATAAATTTAATGCTAAGCGTTTGCCAGTTACTAAATTAGGTACCTATATCGAAACACGTGTGAACAATTTCTTAAAGAAGAAAGAAGCTGGCGCTGGGGAAGTTGCAATTAGAGTTGTAGCATCCAGCGATAAAGTTGTCGAAGTGAAGCCAGGAATGAGAAGTCGATTTGTAGAAAATGGTGAAATGCCTGGTGAATTTCCGTACAGAGCGAAAGCCTTATTTGCATTCGAGGAAGTCGATGGCACTGACGTGTGTTTTTTCGGCATGCATGTGCAAGAATATGGTAGCGAATGTACACCACCTAATACTCGAAGAGTCTATATTGCGTATTTGGATTCTGTACATTTTTTCCGGCCTAGACAATTCCGAACAGCGGTGTATCACGAAATTCTTCTTGGATATTTAGACTATGCAAAACAATTGGGGTAAATTCAATTTTGTTTGTAAAATTTATATAATGATGATACTTCTCTCAATATTGATACTTATTACGATAAATCTCTCTGTACAGATATACTATGGCTCACATTTGGGCCTGTCCTCCTTCAGAAGGTGACGATTACATTTTCCACTGCCATCCCCAAGAACAAAAAATTCCAAAGCCTAAAAGATTACAAGAATGGTATAAGAAAATGTTAGATAAAGGCATGGTTGAGAGGATCGTACTTGACTACAAAGTTAGTATCGATGCACGATTAATAAATGATACAGTCTCAAGTGTTACCTAAGAATTCATTATTATTCTTGGATGTCAGATGAGACTAAAATTAATGTCTGCAAAAGCTAATGTTTTCTTTTAAACGTATAAATTTAAACATAGGATTAGCAGACTACAATTAAAATTAAATGTTTAATTAATGATTTAAAATCGGAAAATTAATTTTTTCTTTTATTTATTAACTCTAGGACATTTTAAAACAAGCGATGGAAGACAAACTTACATCAGCAGCTGATTTACCATATTTTGAAGGTGATTTTTGGCCGAACGTGTTAGAAGAAAGTATCAAAGAATTAGATCAAGAAGAAGAAGAAAAACGTAAGCAAGCGGAGGCTGCGGAAGCTGCGGCAGCTAACAAAGTGAGTACAGTTTTAGTGATTATAGTTGATATAGTTACTGTCAAAGATGGTAGCCGACAAAGAAGTGTTGCACGTGACATGTTTTGTTACAGATTTTCTCTTTGTCGGAAGATTCTGAAACAGGACCAGACGGCAAAAAGAAAGGACAAAAGAAAGCCAAGAAATCCAATAAGTCCAAAGCAAATCAAAGAAAAAATAGTAAAAAGTCCAATACCCCTCAAACAGGAAATGATCTTTCCGCGAAAATTTTTGCCACTATGGAAAAACATAAAGAAGTATTCTTTGTCATTAGGTTGCATAGTGCTCAAAGTGCAGCCAGTTTAGCAGTAAGTGCTTGAGAGAATTATTCGTTATGTTTTTTGTTTTTTAAATAATAATTTTTATGACTCGTGATAACTGACTCGTATTCTCATCCTCGACAATATAGCCTATTCAAGATCCTGACCCAGTTATTAATTGTGATCTTATGGACGGTCGTGATGCTTTCCTTACAATGGCCAGAGAAAGACATTACGAATTCTCTTCCTTAAGGCGTGCGAAATT
Organism: Tetragonula carbonaria; assembly: GCA_032399595.1. NCBI lineage: Eukaryota > Metazoa > Arthropoda > Insecta > Hymenoptera > Apidae > Tetragonula > Tetragonula carbonaria. The sequence goes on from JAUCRC010000003.1 coordinate 1,840,829, forward strand.
TAGTTCTATGTCTATGCTATATGAATTGCACAACCAAGGTCAAGACAAATTTGTTTATACTTGTAATAATTGTAAGAGTCACGTAGAAACAAGATATCATTGTACGGTTTGCGATGTAAGTATCAGAATAATTATCTTTACACGTGTACACATAATTATTACAAATAATTATCCATTATATATGTTACAATTATCCATTTCCCAGGACTTTGACCTGTGTATAAGTTGTAAAGAAAAAGATGGTCATCCTCATCATATGGAGAAACTTGGTTTAGATTTGGATGACGGTTCATCGCCGGCCGATGCCAAACAAGCTAATCCACAGGTAAAGATATATTTCTACGAAAAACTTGTTTATCCATTGCTACGGATATTTGTAACAAATATTTTAATTTTACAATAGGAGGCGCGCAAACTTTCAATACAAAGATGTATTCAGTCATTGGTACATGCGTGTCAGTGTAGGGATGCTAATTGTCGTCTAACAAGTTGCCAGAAGATGAAGAGGGTGGTAACGCATACTAAAGTTTGCAAACGAAAAACGAATGGTGGTTGTCCAATATGTAAACAGTTGATCGCGTTGTGCTGTTATCATGCTAAACACTGCCAAGAGACTAAGTGTCTCGTACCATTCTGTTCGAACATTAAGCATAAATTGAAGCAACAACAGCTTCAACAACGGTTGCAACAAGCGCAGTTGCTAAGGTAAATGTGTTAATAACGATAATAATATTAAATTAGATTAACAATTTCTAACGGTACTTGTTGTACATGTATCGTACGACTGTACTGTACTTATATATGTTCTTAATTTGTTTCAGGAGACGAATGGCTGTGATGAATACCCGACCCACAGGTCCAGTTGGAGCGATGCAGTCTGGACAACAGAGTTCTAACGTTACTATGACCACAGGTGTTGCTATGAAACCAGGTGTCAGTCCTACCAATTTACCTTCGCCACATCAACCTGGAATTGGTTTAAAACCTGGAACTCAAACGCCACCTGCACACGTTTTGCAAGTTGTCAAACAAGTACAAGAAGAAGCTGCACGGCAACAAGTGCCACATGGCTACGGTAAAGTAACACCAAGTGGTGGCGTTGGTGTTGGAGTTGGTGTAGGAGGACAAACGGGTGGTGTAATGCCTCCGCCTCAGATGCAACGGCCAATGCCTGTTCAAATGCCGAATCCTGGTGGCACGCATCTCATTCCAATGGATCAGTGGACAGCAAGGTAAGTCTTTGAAAAGAATAACTTCGAAGAAGAAAATATTGCAAAATATCGTAAAAAGATACAATACGTTGAGCTACATGTTTATTTATCATACAGTAGGTATCAGCCGAATGCTGTGATGCAACAGAATCCTGGCTTGCGACAACAAACGCCACAACAATTAATGCAGCAACAACAGCAACATCAGGGACAACCAGGAATAGCTATGGGTGGACAGATGCCAAGGCAAGCAGGAGTTCTCGGTGGTCCAGTTAGTCAAGTTGGACCTCAGACTCAGAGTAACATGCACAAGCACGTGCTGCAGCAGCTTATGCAAACTCTCAAGAATCCGCATACTCCCGAACAACAGAATCAAATACTTCAAATACTCAAAAGCAATCCACCTATTATGGCTGCTTTCATCAAACAACGGGTATGACGATTATATACTTTTCTATATTGTTTGCTATCGTCGCTCTTATCGGTTTTGATAATTTCTGTTATCGTATAATTTTTTAAATAAAAAGGCGCTTGCTCTAAATCAGCAACAAAGTGGTCAATACGGCGGAGGAGTTGGACCTTTGGGTCCTAACCAGCCGCAGCAACAACCTGGTTTGCAGCATATGATGTCCCAACAGCAACAACAGCAGCAGCAACATCAACAGCAGCAGCAGCAGCAGCACCAACAGCAGCAGCAGCAGCAGGGGAGAATGCAAATACAGGCAATGCTGAATCAACAGCAACAGCAGCAGCAGCAGCAGCAGCAACCTGTTCAACAGCAATCGCAATGGTATAAACAGCAAATGCTGGTAATGCAAAGGCAGCAGCAAGCTCAACAGCAGCAGCAGCAGCAACAACAACAACAGCAGCAACAGCAGCAGCAACAATTTACACAACCACCAGCACCGCCTTACGGTCAGCAACGACCCATAAGGCCGTCGCTTCTCGGTAAGAATTATTTAATTCTGGAGAAAACGAGATTCGTCGAGCCGTTTGGTTCGTGGTCTAACGCTTGCCACGATTCCGCGTATTCTTCTCCAGGTTATGGTGGCTTTAGCGAACAAGGATACGGTCAACCCGGCTTAAAACCAACACCACCTCCGGTACCTTCCCCGCAAGGTGTGATGGGACCACCGGGGATTTCTGTACAGCAACAATTAATGCAGTCCGTTCGATCTCCGCCACCAATTCGTTCTCCTCAGCCAAACCCTTCTCCGCGACCAGTTCCATCGCCGCGTAATCAGCCAGTTCCTTCTCCACGTTCAGGGCCGGTGCCATCGCCCCATCATCATCCACCTCATGGCACACCGACACATTCGCCGGCCCATGAACTCGGAGGACCAAGCGAAATGATGCTTTCGCAGCTGAGCGGAGGAACTGGTGCGCCGACCGGACACCCGGGTACCATGCCTCATCATCCATCTCCAGCCCCACCGCCCACTAGTGGCACAGACTCGAGTGAAGTGACGCCTATGACGCCACAAGACCAACTTTCAAAATTTGTCGAAGGATTGTAGTGACTGTTAGTGAAGTCGGTCAACACGAGTGACTACGTTATTAGTGGGCGGACGATGATCTCGCATCGTATGTCAGCCGTTTAAAAAGAACGGTTCGCTGTTCCGTCCCTCTGTCATGAAACACAGAGGGTGTAACTTCCATCCGTTCTGCGTTCCTAGTTTCGTGGAGATCAGCCAGGTACAACTACTTACGTCCGGTACGCTGACAAAGTGCTGAGACGAGTTCAGAGACGAGTCAGTGTACCAATGGTGCGACCAAATTAATCCGAATGACGCGTGTTTCCTCTTTCTATCTCCGAGTTAAGGTGCAGGAGCGATGACAACAGCGTGATGTGGTGCTGCTTCTTAACACGCTCCGCGAAGATTCTACAGCCGGCTCAATGGACACTTGAACTTAAACGTTACTGTATTCTCGTTACCTCAACATTGGCTCCCCCCCCCCTCCCCTCTCCCCCAATTACGAACCGGTGGAACGACGAGAGAAAACAATTATTTGAAATCTATACATACAGGAAATCAAGAGAGAGACTATTAATGCGTTCTCCCCGTAAATACATATGCAAAAGAAACACACACACACACACACATAAACAAACAAATACACACACACACACGCACGCACGCACGCACACACAATGTCCCTGCCCAATCTTTTATCCCCCTTACACATGACTTTTTCATCTAATACCATCTTCCCTCGCTGCTGCTCGTGCAGGCTGAGTGAAATCGTACAAATGTGTTGTGTATACTTAACGTTAATTAATAATTAATAGTTCAAATATTATTATAGCGTAGCGATTATATGCAGTTATTATATACCACTATTATTATTATTATCGTGACAAGATGCAAAGTATATAACGAAAAAGAAAAAAAATGAACTCTGTATGAAAAATATGGAAAGAATAATATTGGAGCAGAAGAGAAAAACCAGCAAACAATTGTATGTAAGGAAGGGAGAAAACAGAATTTAGTGGAAAAGTTAAGTAATGTTAACTTAGGCTAATTTGTTATTAAGAGATCGCTACGGTTGCCGAAGGTTGTACCTTAGCGCCAATTAAATTTTATGGATCATTCTGAAATTAATCCTCAAAGTAATCTGCTAAGTTGTCCTACTGGCAAAGAGAGACGAGTCTTTAAAATATAATAAACAGGACAGGCGAGAAAACGCGGATTAACGGTGTCGCAACCAAAAAAAAAAAAAAAAAGTAGAAATTCACGATATGCTATTTGCTAGTACTGGGAGGATTTATAAAGTCGTGTTAATTTTCAAGAAAAGGAAGAAAAAGAAGAAAAAGAAGAAGAAGAAGAAGAAGAAGAAGAAAACAGTTTTTCAAACCGAGGGTCCAACATGTACAGTTCAATCAAAATATGTAGTTATGAAGCGTAATCGAAAACGGACCCTCGCGTGAAAAGCGTTCTGTACATACTATACTATACTATTATTACGATAATAATAACGATTATTATTAATTTCCCTGTCTATTATGAATTTATTATTATTAATATTATTATTGCTATTAATTATAATTATTATTGATTTTTATTAATATTATCTTTACTATTGCTACTCTACTATTACTATTATTATTATTATTATTATTATTATGAATAATATTTTTATTATTATTATTACTTTTATTATTATTATCATTATTACCATTATTATTACTATTATTATTAACATTCGCGAAGGAAAATTCAAAACATGTAGGTATAGTGTTAATATTCGGGAAAAAAAGCGAGAAAGGGATCCACACACGCGTTATGTAATATATATATATATATATATACATATATATATGTGATATATATCTATATATATATATATACATATATATATGATAGGATATACCGGTGCACGATTAAAAAAAAAAAAAAAAAAGAGAGAAAGAAAGAAAAACCCGAGATAAAGAAATGACAACGGATACACGTACGCGTACATACCGAACTACATAACGTGACTATGCCAGTGCTGTATCATAGTAAACTGTAAGTGTAACTTCTCCTCCCTCGTTTTTCTCCGATTTAAACCTATTTAAATAACTAGCTGGTAACGAATGATGCGTGAAGGTGTACTTCAGAAGTCCGCGTGTTTGTCGGATATTTTTTAAATACACGGTGTACAATGTAGCTCTACCACCATGTAATAATCAAGCCTATAACCGATTTAGGTCGTAATCAGGAGTTATTATTAACGATACACGCAACCGGTGTGTATAAGTGACACGCAAGCAAGCAAGCAAACAAACAAACAAAGAAACAAAACGTGGCGTTTCCGTTGACGAAAGCGCCAAGAGACACAGAGACCAGAGAAATTATACGATGACCCGTTTGAGGGATACGTTGCCCATTGAGAAATGTATTTTGACGCGTTTTAGATTCATTTACAATCGGATTACGTACGTACGTTCGTACAGCTCGTACAAACGGAACAAGAAACTTGTTTCAAATTCGTTTTCTTTTATAAAGATAAAGAAGAAGAATCTAACAAACGATTGGCAAACGTGTTTTGCCTTGAAAAATTTTACTCGCTAGGGGGGGGATTGGTTGGGAATCATTTCAAACAATTGCGATATCGATTTGTCTTTCATTTTTTTTATTCAATTAAGCTGTGCTAGCTTCGAAGATTTTTTTCTTACTTTTCTTTTCTTTTCTTTTTTTTTTTTTTTTTGTTATTTTCAAACTGTTCTAAATTCGCCGATGAAATCCGGTGTAATGTAAATCGTCGAGACATTCCTTTTTATTGTGCACTCTCTATTTCTCGTTCTTTCTTTTTCAACTGTCTGTTGATTTCTCTTCGCCTTTCTTTTCGCCTTTCCGAGTTAGGTTCGCCTTACAGAGGGAATCGTAAAAAAAAACGACGAGAAAAGAAAAGAAAATTGCGTATCGTGTAGCGACGATCGAACCGAGCGGGTCAGCTAAAGTTAATTCGATCGAGAAACAAATCGAGAAGTCCGAGTCGTTCCGTACGGTCTGATGTATGTATTTACACGAAATTTCTAAAAGCGAGTCGAACCACACGGGAAGCAAAGATTTAACAGAACAGAGCGAAGGCGAGGGAAAGGGAAAAGTAAAAAAAAAAAAAAAAAAGAAAAAAAGGAAGAGGAAGAAGAAGAAAAGTACGAAAAAATACGAATGATGATCGACTATATAGATATTTAAATAAACGATTTTACTAGTTGGAAAGGAAGAGAGTTAATCGTAACGACGAAAAAACCCAAAAGTATTTGGCTTAGTATGGCTGTGTTTAGGGCAGTGTTGTAAATCTGAAAGTGGTATACCTTTTTTGGTAGTAAATCCTCCCTTAATTGCGGACGTTCGAACGCCGCGATGTGCCAACCCGACGATCGCGATTTTACACGATTTATTTTCTTATCGATTGATTTCGCTGATTGATCGATCGGTTAATTCAATTGCATGAATTGAATTGACAAACCTGCTGACAACTACTACTACGAATCGGATTCATTTGCCGTACGTAAATCGTGAAAACACGCGTGTGCGCGAGCATGCAACGCGCGAATTAAAAAGAGATGCTCTCTTTCTGGAGCTAGCTAGTTCGAAATACGTAGTTGCAAAATGTAAAAAGAAAAATAAAAAAAAAAAAAATAGATACGTGTGTTCGAACAACGAGAAGTAGAAATTCGCGAAAAATCGCTTCCGTAGACGATAGAGAGAGAAAGAGGAGCGAAAACGAAACGGAAGTGGTTTTTTTCGTACGTCGGACAATGTCGGTACATCGGCGTTCGTGGGCAATTTATTATTGTAACGAAAAAGCGAAATGATACAACGCTATATATAAATATATATTATACGATTTGTTTTCTTTTTTATATATTATCAAACACCGATATATAGGTCGCGGTTATATCGCGATGTGAAGTCATCAATTAATTAATTAATTATTCGCTAGACGATAACTGCAAACAACAAAAAAAAAA